>CM069912.1:115503936-115901436 GCA_036172215.1 Camellia granthamiana | reverse complement strand
TTTTTTCTTTTTTTGGCACGTGTTATTTTTATATTTTAAATAAAAAATATTTTGGGAATATTTTTTAAATTTTTTATGAGCTTTGAATAGCATTTTGGGGTTGTATGTTTGGTTATGAGTTGTAAATTTTTGAATCAAATATCATATGTCACATCACTCAATTCAAACACAATTCAAAACTATTTTCAAAACTCATAACTAAATAAATTTTCCACACTCAAATCATAATTCAAAAGTTCACAAACTCAAAATACAAATTTATTCTCAAATCATAAGTCTAAAACTCTACCAAACGCAACCTTAATACTTTTTACATCTTTGAATTAAGTCTTTTTTTTAAAAATATTATATATATTAAAGCTTTGACCCTGTAGTTGTAGTGAATGAATTCTCTTTCCATTAACCAACAGCTCCCGTGTATGATTGATATCACAAACTACTACAGAAGACCCATTTTCAAGAATCACACCGAATTCCAGAAGCTCATTATTGAGAATTCATGAAGCCAACCTGAGAAAACCCAAGATTCAAAATCTAAGAAATTTCACTCACTTGTGCAGATTTCATGCCCAATTCGGTGCCGGCGAGCCTCTTGTAGTGCTCCTTCAACAACCTCTTGGAATCATACTCTCTGATCTTCTTGCGTGCCATTTCTCTTCAACCTATTTCCACAAAACCCACAATGACAAAAGATTTAAACACAGATCCACATTCTCAAATTATAAAAATACAAATCAAATTAACAAAGACAACAAATCAAAACAATGTTAAACTCGAAAACAGAGCAAAACCCATATATCATTTGAAACAAAAAGCACCATCCAGTGATATTCACATCAATATACAGATCAATCAACAGTGGGAATGAAAGATCCAAGTTTGCAATAACAGAGTAAATTGAGAATTTAAAAAAAGAAATAAATCAAAATTACCTTATGAATGAGAGAAGAGGAGGTGGCTTTCGGGTATCTTTCAGTGAGACAGAAGAGAGAGAAAGATTCAACACAAACTGAAATCTTCAGGGGTTTGATGGGTCTATTTATAGTAAAAAATAACGATGGTTTTTCTTAATTTAATTTTTTTATATATTATAAAAATCAATAGGTTGATTATAGAGATCTGAGAGATATAATTTATATATTATCTATTTATTTATAAATATATAAAGTGTTTTTTTTTCCGCGGGAAGCTGTGAACAAAATATATGGCCACATGTTGGCAGACCTACCTACCCACAGCGAGCACCAACCGGTTAAACTGCTGACACTTTATAAATATATATCATTGTGATTAATAATTGAATTTCAAAATTCTCTTCATTCAATAGATCTCTATTTTAATTTAGGAAAACACGTACACATATACATTTTATAATTAAAAAAATAATATAATTTTAATTTTTTGAGTTATAACTAAAAAATATCATAATTAAATTAAATACAATATAAGATATAACTAAAAAAACTTGTGAGTCGTATCTAAAATAATGTCATAATTAAAAAAGAAAATGAGTCATAACTAAGAAAAAAATGATATAACTAAATATGCATATGATATACTATTTTTAAAAGGGTGTATATTAGAATTTTCCTTTAATATAAAACTGGTTGAAAATTGTTTTAGGCCTCTCCAACTTTGGATAGTAGGAGAGGATCAATATATTTTTTCTTATTAGATAAGGTCTTTCAATAATATTATTATAGAAATTTCAGCTTGTTACAAATAAATTTTTCTGTGAAGAGCTAAAAATTTATCTTTCTATAAAAACATTGAGAGATCCCAATTACTATAAAAATATTGCATGTCATTTATCTTATAAAATTCAAATATTACGGGCCTTAAACTAAAAATCCGAAATTTTACTAAAACTTAAAATGATGTGATATTTATAAAATTTTAAATTTGGATAAACTATCAATAGGTTATTACAGTTGGACTTAATTCTCATCAAATCCTATTGAAATTAGATTTTAGTAAAATCGTTATTAAAAATAATTTTTTATGATATTTTTTGTATATGTCGTTAAAAATTAACAATTAATAACTTTTTACTTGTCATGATTTTTATAAATTGTTACTAAAACTTACAATTAGTGATTTTTTATGACGAATTTTTTAAACTGCCGCTGAAAGTTAAAAATTAGTAATGTTTTTTTTTTTTTGTGACGGTTTTTTAAAATTGTTACTAAAACTTCTAATTAGTGATATTTATTTATTTTTTGTAATAAAACTTTTAAACTGTCGCTGAAAATTAACAATTAGTGACGTTTTTTAATATTGTTTGATGAAAAAGTAGGATCTATTGGACAATAAGTTCACCCATTTGTTTGGGAAGTGGGTTAGCTTGTTAGCTTTTTTGACTATTTTAGCTTGAGACTAAAAAACTTGGTTTGGGAAGGACTTTTGGCTTTTTTGACTTTTTTGTGAGAGAAATAATGTAATAATTATGAGTTGGATGTGATGTTTTATCTTATTGGGCTAAAAAGCCTATTTTATTTTTTTGTGACTATTTTAATCAAAAAAATCCTCAAACCAACTTCCCAAACATAGGGTCCATATGTAAGTCTCCTTTTAAATTTTATTAGTACATTGTAACCTAACAAAATAAAATTACAAAAAGAATTTATTGATGATAAGTCCATTTTTGTAAAAAGATACGGCATTAGGTATAGGAATTGATATTTTTTGGTAATAAAAACAAGATTAATGAAAAAGATATGATAATGTTGAAGTTTTTTTTTTTTTTTTTCTTTTTCTTTTCATTTTTTACTCCACTGCCACCAGATCATTGTCGGTCTGCTATCAAAAAATCACTAGAAAGTCATCGGAAAAAATGATTGGAAAAGTCATCTAATGCGACCAATTGCAGCGAATGGTGATGGTGGTAATATAAATAGATAGACAGACTAAGTGGATAAATAATTGATGCGTGGATAAATAAGAGATGACACGTGGACATACAAGTGACATGGATAGATAGATGAACAAATAAGTAGACGGTGAATAATAGACAAATAGATAGACACGTTGGCATAATATAAATTATTTTTGGCCTCAAAAATTTAAAATTGGACTTATAGTTTGAGTTCCCATTGAAAAATCTGTATTCTATTTATAAAGAATATTGCTATTTAAAACAAAAAAAATTAAACTCAAATTTCAAGCTCAGTGACGTGGCAATAAATTAGAATATTACAAATAACATCCCCTCTTATATCTTCTATAGTAATCAACTAATTATATCATTTACACATTATTAAGTTTAAAAATAAAATTATATATTATTTTCGTTTTTCAATAATAACTCCATCAATATATGGTCAGTGTTTTTTGTAATTGATTTTGTGTTAATAGCAAAAAATTTTATTTATTTATTTATTCAACAATGCTACGGATCCCCAAAAAATTAATGGTGTTACATGTATTAATTAATGTATACATTAGTATACCAACTAGTATTATGTCATTATTACTGACCCCACCTATTATACAAATTAGAAATATTCAAAATCTTTAAAATTATGCTATATCATCTGTTAATATACTAGTTAATACATTAATTACTACATAAAACATTATTCTAAAAAAATATAACCTCCACAACACCCACTCACCTATCTCCAACTTTGAGGTCCAAATATTTTTCTTATTTATTTATTGTCTTATTTGATAACAATTAATATTTATTTAAAGCCTCATGTGTACTTACGAGTCATGTGGTTCTCAAGGGTGCCCTCACGAGGTTCACGAGGAGGTCTGCCAGTACTCAAATGTAATCGCCTACCAAACCTGTCCATTCTTGTTTCTCTTCAGAATTTTAATTTTAATTTTTCTTTTAGGATTAAAAATCAAAGTTGAAAGATTGACCCAATATCAATTTTTTATCATATGATCTTGGATTTTATTTTATTTTATTTATTTATTTTTGGCTCATTAAGAGGAGAAGTAAGGAACATAGCTAGCTACAAGGGAAACGAACAAAAACAACCAGAGAACTAATCTCTTTTGGTTTGTTCGTTTATTTAAGTCACATTATCTTTTTATTTTTTGTATATATTTTTTAGAAAAATGTTGAGACTTCATTTTTTCTTGACCCCCACTACCCCCAAAGTATTGAGATTGACCAATTTTTTACTTTCTGTTTTTTGTTTTTGATTTTTTTCCTCCTATCACTCACTACATGTGTTTGTAAGGATCTCTATTTTTTCACTAATACCTTTTTTTTAAAAAAAAAAAACATAGTCAATACTGTACTGCCCTCTCTCTCTAAATATCTCAATTGACTTGGTAGATTTGCAATTTACACAATTCACACTAATAATATAAGGTGTGGTAGGCCATTGGTTTGTCGGAAGGCATTGAGCCAATAGTTGTCTTTCAGTACATACATTTTGTGGAAAGAACTTTGCTTCAAAGAGTTGAAACAACACAAAAAAGAACCAAAAAATACTACTAAATCAGCATGTTTGCATCACACAAATTGGGATAGGTTGGTAGAAATATCTATCAATAATGCTCAAAGATTGTCTTCAAAAAATATTAGTCTAAGGCACTAAGAATGTTAGAAACTCATAATTTTAAATTTTAAATTTATCCATGATGACATGAGACAAGAAAATTAGATCTTACATGGCCGAGTTGGATTTTTTAAGGGTTTCAAACAAAATAAATAAATAAATAAATAAAATCTAAATACTCAAATTAATTGGACAAATATTGATCACTTGTTAGTTTAAAGGTTTAGAAATTTAAATTTTACCAAAGACAATAAATGATTATTTCTCTCACAATTTTTTTTTTTTGGGGGTTATAATAAGTTGTTTATTTATTTATATTAAAAGTTATAACTGTTCAAAATTTAATAAATTTTTTATTATATTTATAATTACAGTAATCTTTTATCAATTGAAAAAAAGAAAATCAAAATAACAGTCCAAGTCATTAATTGATTAATGTTGAACATATGGGAGAGTTTCCAAAATTGACTTGGAAGTCAAGTGTGGATGGCATAATTGAATTGAATTGCCTATATATTATTACACTCTCATCTCTCTCATCCTTGTCCAATTTGACTTATTAATCAGACCAAATGTTATGAATGGAGGTGCCAGCCATTCTAAATCCAATTGTTGGTTCTAACTTATAAATGTTTGAATTATACACAAATATTCGTTTCGATTGGGATGTGGGTTGATTTTTTTAACTATTTTAGCTTGAGATTAAGAAGACTCGTTTGAGTTGGACTTTTAATTTTTTTGACTTTTTTGAAAAAAAATAAAATAATTATGGTTTGAATTTAACATTTTATCTTGACCTTTTAGCCTATTTTGTTTGTTTTTTTTTTGATTATTTTAGCCAAACGAGGGCATAATTTTTTTATATTAATTTCAAAAAAAAAAAATTATGCATAAATAGAAACACCAATTCCTTGTCATTCTGTTCAAAACCCGTCATGATTTGCCAAGACTTTAATTAAAAGTTAAAATATTTTAATACATCATATTAGAGAGGAAGTTTGAGATAGAAAAAAAAAAAAAATTTAAGAACAAGGGGGGTCTCATTTGCATGAATATACATAATCAGACATTTATATAGAGAGAATTATATATACAACTTGTGTGAGTGAATTTCCGATCACACTGCCCTTCTTAGTAAATCAGTTGTAGAACACAGGCAGAACAGATGGCACCCTGCTATCTTGCACAGAGAGAGAAGGCTCCGGCGGTGGTTCTTCCACCCAGGGGTACTCCGACGATCAAGTCAGTATATTTCACAAAGATAATCAAGTATTCAACTCACAAGTTTGAGTGTATCAAAAACATACCTTAGACCCATGGGGGTGCCTCTTATTTATAGCCAATACAATCCTAGTCCCAATAGGAACCTAACTCCAATGGACTCAGGATTACTGCTAACCTGGAACTCCCAATGGGATTAAGATAAACCCTCTAAGAGTTTCATCTTTACCCAAACTGAAGTCTTCTCTCAATCTAGGACTCTTGTCCTTTATCCGTTTATCTCGGATCCCGATATCTTCGGAGATAACCTCGGCAACTCCGAGATCACCTCGGCGTAACTACCACGACACGTGGTGCCTCGGCTGACACGTCGGCGTCACCTTACCACGTGTTGGTGATCAGAAAATATATCCCCACAACTGCCCCCTAGGTTTTATTACCTCGGCATTCTGAGGTGATGGAACCTATATTGTTCCTCTTTCCAGTACTTCGGCACAAGAACTCTTCAGCCGAGGTCGTTCATCTCAGGCCGACATGTCTTATGTCAAGAACAAGAACTCAAATGAAGCCTCCCACGCGCATGAGCTGTCATGCATCACTTCTCAACCGTTTCACTTACGCGTTTCGTTTTCATTGGCTCGTGTCTATGACGCGCTTGCAAGCCGTCTTTCATCTGTCTGCGCCGTCTGATGTCTGCGTTACTCCAGGCGCAATAAATGCTTCTGTTTGCCGCCGTTTCAAGTTTTTGTCAAAACTTTTCCATCTTCCTTTTTTTCTTCACTCTTGCATATCAGTTTTCTCTTGCTTTCTCTCTCTCTAAACTCGTTCCTTTGAATCCGCCATTGTTCAAGCTCTAGGCTCTGCAACTGTTCTCTTTCTTCCACTCCAGTGAAAGCTTTTGGGATTCTGTCTTCTCGGCGACACTCATTCCGGCTTCAATTTTTCTGGTAAGCCACTTTTCTTTGTGTTTTCAACTCTGTTGTTTACCCTTTATTACTTGCTGCCTTTACTGCTTCGTTGAAACTTCCAACCTGTGAATCATGCATTTAAATGCATTTTACTCATGATTTTGCCCTTGCCCATGTTTTGAACATTTGCACTTTTTCACCATTTTGCCCCTGTTCTTGAGCCTCTATTTCTTGTTTTCTTTATGCTTTTGAGAGCCCCACCTCTGTTCTTGATTCTGAAACTTTGTTTTGTGTCGTGTTTTTCTGTGTTTTTCCCAGATTCGAGCCTCCAATCTTTGCCTTTATAGATTTAGGTTTGGGATTTGCGTATAGAACCTATCAATTCTTTAGGAAAGAACCGAAACAATTCTCACCAGTATATACCTAGGTTTAAGCCGAGGTCCCAGTAACCCTTTAAGAGCACCTTCTTTCTGTAGTCAAGTACCTTTGCACCAAAATCATGGGTATGTGGAGACATAGGGTAAACACCCCAACAAAACTTAAATTTTTTAGGCAGGAGTTCTCTATTCCTGATGATGTTCACCTTAGGCTAGCTGGGGATGACGATTCCATCATGCCTACAGACAATACGATGCCTTTCCCTATTGTTGCTTTTGTTGAATGTGGACTCCGGCTTCCACTTGATCCCCTTTTCCATGAAGTTCTCCACTACTACACGTTGAACCCTATGCAACTTACCATAAACTCCTATCGAGTAATTAATGGTATCATAGCCTTAGCTAGGCAGGAGAACGTTAGAATTACTCTTGCCGACATACAATACTGTTACACTATGTGTGCCCTTAACCTGAAGGAAAAAGGCTACGTCTATTACCTCAAGCCGAGGTCTACTGAATTCAAAATCGTAGTCGACCTCCCAGACTCCAACAAAGGGGCTGGAGATGACTACCTTATTGCTTCTGGAAATTGGGAGTTTGGCCCAGACGAAGATGTTCATCTTTACCCTCTTCCCCGAACAGTAAAAGAGGGCAAGGGTAAGAGCCCAGTATCAATTACTTAGTTGTTTCTGTTTAAATCCTCAAAACGTTTGCCTATTTCTAACGTCTTGCTCTCTTTGCAGATGTTCGTAAGCCACCAAGGATTTTTCGCCAATCTTACGTTCCCAGTAAGGATCTGAAAAAGCTCCTGGACTTGCCAGTTCATAAACGAAAAGCCCCTCTTCTACTCAACTTCATCCCCACATACAAATCAGTTTTGCCCGACGTCCCGAAAACGAAGAAGAAGAGCTTATCTCCTCCCTCTGCTACCACTTTACAGACCGCATCAACATCTCGGGCTGACCAAGGGTCAACCTCTGATCCAGCCGATCAACCATCAACTTCAGCCCCATACTTAATCCCAATACCAGAAAGGAAACGTCGGCGACGACTCGTCAAAACTGCCGAAATGGTTCGCCAAAAGCCTGTCCCCCAAGATCTCCTAGCCGACCTTCCAACCGACGTCGATGTTATTCAGACCCAATCTATGCCCCCACCAAAGCCGAAAAGAACCAAGAAGGCCCAGCCAAAGGCCAAAGCTACTGAGGTTGAGGCTGAGGATGCCCTGCCCATCTCTAAGTTGGCTGAGAGTAAGAAAACTGCTTCTGGCCCTGCCAAAAGGTCTGCTGAGGCCCAACCTTCTGAGTCCACAAAATCGAAGAAGCCGAGGACGTCTTCAGCAACCACATCGGAATCCAACAAACCAGATGTTCCCTGGGCCCCCCAAATTACTTTGGAAGACAGGCCAATAATGACTAGTGAAAGTGCCGACGACATAAATGTCGGCGTGGCCCTCAGCACTGCACTGCTTCTTCCTGGTGATTTGGAGCGAAATGCTGGATACAGTGAATATGAGAACTATGCGCTAATGCTCCAACACTCAGTTCAAGTAAGTGTTTCGACTTGGTACTTGTTCTTTCTTTCTGTTTCATACTTAGAATATTTTCTAACATTTCTTTCTTCTTTTAGGCCATCCAGCACGCCCACTCATTTTCAATGCAGTCATTCAAAAATCGAGAAAAGTTGACTGAGATGAAGAGGGAGTTTGCTTCCCTTCAGAAGGCCAACAAAAGCCTTCAACAAAAAATGAAGAAGCTGGAAGATCAAGCTGAGGCTGCTACTAAGGCCCAACAGATAGCTGAGGAAAAGGCTGAGTCTGCTGAAGCTATAAGGAAGGTTGCTGAGGCTGAGAAGAGGGAAGCCGAGGAGAAAAAGACCCAGGCCGAGAAGGAGCTCCAGGAGGCGCTGGCCACCAAGGATGCCGAGATCAAGGAGGCTGATGAAAAGGGATACGCCCAGGGTATGGCCAACGTCACTGAGGAATACAAACTACAGGTTAGGCAGGCATGCAACAAGGGCTTCTCCCTTGGCTGGATGTCCCTTGCCAAAAAGCTTAATGTCCCAGATGACTCGCCCCTGCGCAAGGCTGACGCTATTCCTCTGCCATTCCCTCCTCCTCCTCCTCCTCCTCCTCCAAGTCAAGCTGAAGAAAAGCCTGAGTCCGAATCCGAAGATGAGGACAAGAATGATGATGAGGCTTTAGTAAGGAGGCCCAAAGATGCAAATGAGACCAAGTCTCATCCTCAGGGTGATCAAGTCCTGGACTTAACCCAAGATGAGGAGATTGAGGAGGTGCCCAAGGAAGCTGATCCAGGGCAGTTATCATCTGACCTTCTTCTAGCTGAAAGAAGTCTTGATAAAACACTTGCGGAGATCGATGCCGAGGTTGCGGCAGAGAAGGCTGCCGAGATGGTTTCGCAAGAATCTGCCGAGGTAGTTCTCCAAGAATCGGACGATGTCCAGACCCAGATTGCACCTGAAACTGAAGAATCATAACTTTGATGTTCCCTCTTTTCTTCTTTTTTGTACCGTTTTGGTTTTCTGGACAATGTAAGCTTCCTCTTATGGCTGATGTGACATTCTTTGTTTCTTTTGAACAATGTACTTCTGGTAGGCCATAGTGCCTTCTTTATATACAACTGCAACTGTTTTCCTCTGAATGCTTTAATCTTTAACTTCTCTTGATTGCCTCTGCATGATTTAGAATATTTTGCATGCCTTTCATTTTTTTTCCTCCTTTGTGCAATCTTCTCGGGGTTATATACCTCGGGTATAATAACTAGAAACTTTACTTCGGCAAGGTACTGACTTGCAAACTATAAATTTCAACAGGTGTAAAATGTATACTATTCAATGTTAACTCTGCAAACTTTTTCAAGTTTCAACAAATGTTTAAACAGTGATCTCGGTCTGAATCTACTTGCTAATTTGCTGCAAATTTCAACAAGTATATATAACAAGTGCTAATTAATAATCTACTTGTAAATTGCTACAAATTTCAACAAGTGTTAAAACAGTATACTTAGCTTTACTTCAACCTGTAAATTGCTGCAAATTTCAACAGATGATCATATGTCGGCTTAACGTCATCTTGTAAATTGCTACAAATTTCAACAAGTGTTAAGCAATAACCTTGGCTTCACTTCGACTTGTAAATTGCTACAAATTTCAACAAGCGAAGAGAAACAGTAATCTCGGCTTAACTTCATCTTGTAAATTGCTACAAATTTCAACAAGTGAAGATAAGGAACCATCTCAGCTTAACTTCAACTTGTAAATTGCTACAAATTTCAACAAGTGAAGATAAGGAACCATCTTAGCTTAACTTCAACTTGTAAATTGCTACAAATTTCAACAAGTGAGGCTAAGTGTAATAACCCTCACCACTGATTTCTGATTAAGCACTGATTACTGTTAAACTAAGACTGATTATGATTGATAATTGAATTGATTGAAATACTGAAACGACTGACTGAGAACTGAGACTGATTGATTGACTGTAACTGTTTAAATGCATTTTCTACCTGTTGATCGTTAATCGATCTGTTCATGTTTTGTAATTTAAACTGCAAATTGAAGGCCTTATCGGCGGCCGAATCGGAAATGGATCAATGTTTTATGATCATTGGAATTTATGTGAATTAATGGTATATTTAATTGAAAAGTGATTTGGAATGATTAAATTAGATTAAATTAAGCTAAATTGGCAAGAGTTGGCTTATTTACCATATTACCACCTAGTGGCCCACTACCTTAATATATTGAGCTTCATTACACTTGAGCAAACATTTTCAGCAGCCACATTTTCCTTGCCTTAGCCGAATTTAGAGAGAGAAGAACTTAGAAGATTGGTCTTCATTTTGTACATTGCCTAGAAATTATGAAGATTAAGGGAGTTCTTGCTTGATTAAGCTCTAGACTTGTAATTGAAGACCTAAGGTAGATCATTGGCCTTCTTTATTGCGCATTTGAGTTATTCTTCCATGATTCATGGGTCTTTAGTGATCTAAGGCATGAATTAGTCCAATGGTGTTGAATTGAAGCTCATTCCATGCATGCATGCTTGTATTGATAAGTTTGAAGTTGTTTTCATGGCAAATCTTGCATGCATGTTCATATTCATGTTAAAGACCATGATTTCATCTTGTTCTTGAAGAAAGGAGCTCAGTTGAGCTAACATTTGAGGCTTTGAATTGATTGAATTCATGGATATTGCATGTTCATCATGTTTATGAAAATTGTTTTGAAAAGGAGGTTAATTGAACTACCCTTGGGCTTTGATTTTATAAATTGAGCTTGGAATCATGTAATATTATGAGTTTACAAGAGTTTTCCAGAAATTCAGCCCAAGAGGATCGATTTTGATGCTTTGAAACTTGGTTTTGAACTTGGAGTTCGAAGCTGGATTTTCCAGATTTTGGTCGTCCGCTCGAGCGGGGGAAGTGCCGCTCGAGTGGGGAAATCGAGCTCCCAACATCTCTCACTGTTTTACAGTCCGCTCGAGCGGGGTATTGTACGCTCGAGCGGAGGCTTGTGTCACACGCTCGAGCGGGGGAGTTGACGCTCGAGCGGGGACCTTTGCTGCATGTCCGCTCGAGCGGGGAAAGTGACGCTCGAGCGGGGCTCTGTTTTTCTGAAAATTCTGAAAATGTTTTCTGTTTGCATCTTTGCATCCTCATCCCATTCTAGGCATTCTTAGGCCTAGTCTAAGACATCTTCATGAGGATTTAGATGTAGAACACACCGAGGCAATTAGGGATTAAGTTATTATCTCTCTCAACTGCGTAACTTAGTGTGTGTTCAATCTGTTAACTGTATAGGGTTGGCATTCCAAGGAGACGCTCTAGCTTACTGTAGCCCAGAACTCGGTGAGTAACAACTGTGTAAAGATATGTTCAAAGATGGATATCTTCTGACTGTTAACTGAACTGCTTTCTGAATTGAATACTGTTAATTGAATGAATGTATGTCCTCTATTCTGAACTGTATTGTGGCATCCATAGCAACTACTGTTTACTGTTTGATGGCCATCAACTGACTGTTCGGTCTTTTAAGACCTACTGTTTACTGTACTGCTACTGTCACAGATACCTCTGGAGCAAAGTGCTGCACAGACCTAAGTGCTACAGTGTGAGCCACCTCTAGAATCTGTGCGAGACACCTCTTAAGTCCATACCAGGCTTTAAGCCAATCTGTGAAATCTGGAGCAAAGTGCGGCATAGACCTAAGTGCTACAGTGTGAGCCACCTCTAGAATCTGTACGAGACACCTCTTGAGTCCATAAGAACTGTACCGTTACTGTTACTGTTACTGTTACTGTTACCGTTACTGTACTGTTACTGTTATTGTACTGTTACCGTTACTGTTACTATTACTGTTACCGTTGCTGTTACTGTTACTGTTACCGTTACTGTTACTGTTACTGTTACTGTACTGTACCGTTACTGTTACTATTACTGTTACCGTTACTGTTACTGTTACCGTTACCGTTACTGTACTGTTACTGTTACTGTACTGTTACCGTTACTGTTATTATTACTGTTACCGCTACTGTTACTGTACTGTTACCGTTACTACTACTGTACTGATATCGTACTGACACTGCTACTACCACCGTACTGTTTTGCTATCGAATGTGCTACGTACGATTACTTTGATTTCTAAATGACTGATATGACATGAAGTATAAGCCACCGACTGTATAATTGATTTACCGAGGCAAACGACTGTTTAAAATACTGAAGGGACATTCTTTCTTAACCCCTTTACGCATTATGTTATTCACTGGGCTTTAGCTCACTGCTCATATATATATGTAGGTGTACAGGCACCGGACCGTTGCTAGAAGCGTCGGGGTAAACTCCAGTTTTGTCAAGCCAACCTTTGTGCCTCACTTTGAGGTTCTAGTACTGTTCAAGCTGTGGCTTAGGGGTGTTTTAATCTCCCCGCCTGTCTCTGTATCTGTGATGTACTACTGTGTAGACTGAATATTTTGCACTGTACTGTACTGCTTAATAGGGATTCCCTGTACTGAATGATTGTATATATGATGCATACTGCTCTGTACTGAATGTCTATATGTATGAAAAGTCTTTTTGCATACAGACTGTCGCAGCTCATTGGACATTGTTTTATTTACTGTATTGGCTTCCGCCATGCCCCTGTACTCTGTATTACTGTTCTACTGTTAAGCAGGCCTTCGGTAATCTCGGATTACTGGCCGGTTACGGTGCTAAACCCATAGGGGCGGGTTTGGGTCGTGACACTAAGGAACCATCTCGGCTTATCTTCAACTTGTAAATTGCTACAAATTTCAACAAGTGAAGATAAGGAACCATCTCAGCTTAACTTCAACTTGTAAATTGCTACAAATTTCAACAAGTGAAGCTAAGGAACCATCTCGGCTTATCTTCAATTTGTAAATTGCTACAAATTTCAACAAGTGAAGATAAGGAACCATCTCGGTTTAACTTCAACTTGTAAATTGCTACAAATTTCAACAAGTGAAGCTAAGGAACCATCTCGGCTTATCTTCAACTTGTAAATTGCTACAAATTTCAACAAGTGTTAGGCGTCTTTGTCTCTTCTCTGCCCCCAATGTGAACCTGAGTTCCACTTGGGTTCTCATTATTCATGTCTTTCAGAAACAACATTATATGTCTTTAACAATCATATGTATGTGAAGAATTCCAAAAAGATTTTATTGATGACATCGGCCAAAAATAATGCACATCTAATGATAAAAAAATTTCAAATTACAAGTGTTCCAAGGTCTTGGCAATGCTTTGCCCTCATTATCTTCCAGACGGTATGCCCCATTGCCTAATACCGCAGAAACTCTGTAGGGTCCCTCCCAGTTTGGGCCAAGCTTGCCCTCTCTGGGATCCTTTTTGTTGCCGACGACTTTTCTCAGGACTAAGTCACCGACTTCAAAATCTCTTGGATTGACCTTCTTGTTATAAGCTCTGGCAAGCTGTTGCTGGTATACTGCAAGCTGGATTGCAGCCTTTTCTCTTTGTTCTTCCAAAAGATCCAGATCTCGGGCTAAGAGTATGTCATTAGTCCCATTCTCAACTCCCTGGGTTTGGATCCCTGGGATGCCGACTTCCAGTGGAATTAATGCTTCTGTGCCATAAGCCATGGCAAAGGGAGATTCCCCTGTTGATCTTCTCAGCGTAGTCCGATATGCCCAAAGCATGTTGGGCAATTCGTCTACCCACTTTCCTTTTGCTGCCTGTAGCCTCTTCTTTATTCCATCCAAAATTACTTTGTTGGATGCTTCTGCTTGCCCATTGCTTTGGGGAAAGCTTGGTGTTGAAAAATAATTCTTGATCTTGAATTTTGCACAGAAGTTCTTGATGAGTTTGCTGTCGAACTGCGTTTCGTTATCGGCAATGATTGCTCTTGGAATCCCAAATCTGGTGATGATGTTTTTCCAAATAAAATTCTTAACATCAACATCTCGGATTTTGGCAAGAGGTTCTGCCTCTATCCACTTTGTGAAATAATCTGTTGCTACTAGCAAGTACTTTCTCTACCCAGTTGCCTGGGGAAGTTGCCCAATAAGATCCATGCCCCACTGGGCAAATGGCCAGGGGCTGGATACTGAGTTCAGGTCGGCAGCTGGCTGATGAATTAAAGGTGCAAACTTTTGGCATTGTTCACACTTCTTCACATATGCTTCTGCATCTTTTTGCATGTAGGGCCACAAGTACCCCTGGGTAATGGCCCTATGAGCTAATGATCTGCCCCCAGCATGGCTTCCGCAGATTCCTTCATGAATTTCATACAAGAAATCCTCAACCTGCAAAGGATGTACGCACCTTAAAAGGGGTCCAGTAAAGGACCTTCTGTAGAGATGTTCGTTTGCTGTTAGAATGAATCTTGCCGACTTCAATCTGATTTTGTGTGCCTCCTTGCGGTCTTCTGGCAGCTTTCCTTCTTTCAGGAATGCAACAATTGCGTCCATCCAGCTTGGCTCCATGTCCACACACATTGCTTCCTGCTTTGCGTTCTGTGGTTCTATGCTTGGGCCCGACATATATTCGATCATGATAGTTCTTGTCTTTCCAGTTTGCATTGAACTTGCCAGGTTGGCCAACGCGTCGGCGTGGCTGTTATCATCTCGGCTTACTTGGAGAAGTCGGCAGTTCTGAAATAAGGCTGCCAATCTGATGACCTCTTTTGCGTATGACGACATCCTCTCGTCTCTGGCTGCAAATTCTCCTGTTGACTGATTTACAATTAATTGTGAGTCACAAAAAACTATTACCTCATCTGCTTCAGTTGCTGTTGCCAGCTTTAGTCCTGCAATTAATGCCTCGTATTCTGCTTCATTGTTTGAGGCCTTGAACCCCAAACGGATGGACTGTTCTATTATTTCTCCGTCTGGAGATATGAGCAGTACTCCTGCCCCCGCCCCTTGCCGGTTTGAACTTCCATCAACAAACAGTCTGAAGGAGTCCCCGATGTAAATGCTGCAGGGTCTGAGCTATTCCTCCCTTTGTTCTTTCGTCTTTGGATGGGTTTTTCCTTGCTTGCCTGGAAATCGTTCATCATGGCTCAACGGAGCCCGATGTTCGATTGATTCTGGCGTGAACTCGGCGACGAAGTCGGCCAAAACTTGGCCCTTAATTGCTGTTCTCGGCCTGAACTCTAGGTCATACTGGCCCAGGGCCACTGCCCATCATGCAATTCTTCCTGTTAAGTCTCCTTGTTGTAATAGGGACTTCAGTGGGTGTTCTGTTAGTACCACAATCTTGTGTGCCTGAAAGTAATGGTTCAACTTTTTTGAGGCCATCACCAAGGCTAGCATTAATTTCTCGAGTGGTAGATACCTTGTTTCTGCGTCGGCCAAGGTTTTACTTACATAGTAAACAGCCTTTTGCTCCCCTTTTTCTTTTCGGATTAACATCGCACTTACTGCGTGTTCTGAAACAGCCAAGTACAAGAACAGCTCTTCCCCAGGTTCAGGTGTTGAGAGGACTGGAGCTGTTTAGGCTCTAACTTTTGCCAAGGCGCCCGTTGCGGGTTTTCGACCTTGCGAGCTGTGTTCTTCTTTTCTTTTCATTCTCTTCTTTTCATTTTCATTTCTTTTCTTTTCTTTTCTTTTTTTTGTTTTTCTTTTTTTTGTTTTCTTTTATTTCTTTTTGCATTTTTTTTTTGTATATATTTTTTTTGTCTCGCTCTAACTTTTGCCTGGGTTGCCCTTCTGGGTTTTCGACCCAGCGAGCCTCTCAAAGGGTAAAAGTGTAGCTTGGTCCATGCCAATTGGTTGTAGGGTTTTGAAACCATCCGTACCCAGGAGAGTGGCTGTTGATTTGCAAAAGGACTCATCTTCGGCTCTTCGAGCACATCTGACATCTTTGCCCCTAGTTCGAAGGGTACTTCTGTTCTAGCTTTGCAAGCTTCTTCTGATCTTCTTGATCTGACTTTGGTGCCTCTTGTTCGAGGGCTGCTTCAAATCTGGCCACACAGGCCTCATATTGTAGTTGACCGTTGAACGTTCTGAAGTCAAGTTCAAGGCTTTGGGAGCAAAGGGGTTGAATCTTGAGGCTGAGAGCGATCCTAGGCTGCACAATCTCAAGAGCGATTCCACACAGGTCTTCGCAGGACCGCGCAAAACATTTTTTGAAAGTTTTTAAGAAAGCGACAAATCGCTCGCGCTGAAGACAGTGTAGGACCAATCTGGATCAAGCCAGGATCCTTCTCAGTACTCATACTAACAAGCAAGATCTCATTCATTAAGGGCTTAGCATGCCTCTCTTTCTCTCAAATTGATCAAATTTTGCAAATCCCGAGGAATTTCTTCCTCTTCGTTTTCACCGCAGTGTTCAAAAAGCTTTTGGAAAACTTAAGTCGATGCAATGAATTCAAGGCACAGAAAAGACACAGCTTCTAGTCAAATACTGCCATCTCATTTGGAATTTCTGGTACAACTGGCACACGGCAGAAGCAAACACAAAAGCATGAAAAACCACTGCTGTTCATTCAAATCTGTTGGCACAACTAGCTCCCTGGAAGAAACAGACTCAAAAGAAAGCGAAAAGACAAACACAAAACAAAATGGCGATGCCCGAAGTAACACCCCCGGAGTCACTTGACTCTGACAAAATAGGACTGACTCGATAAAACAAGACAAACCCGACTGACTCAGTATGAAAAAACTAACTCAATACAAAACGACAAGACTGACCCAATACCCAAGTCAGAAAGTACAAAACTAGCATTCGCAAATGCTCAAAACAGTGCGTGCCAAATGCCACATCTAGAGTAAACTGAGTGCCGCCCGCAGGGGGTTCATCCCCTGATCACATATTCGTACTATCTCCAAAGTTCACTGATCCAGTGGTGATAGACTTTGCTGAGCTGGTGCGGCAATGACCTTGTTGTCAAACAAATCTTGTACATCATGGCTGTTGGCTACATATTTTGTAAAAGCCAGTTACAATTCGACACGTGGCAGAATGAGGGTATTATGGGAAGATGATTTTAACCTTCAATCTCAATCATACACGTGGCGATAAATATTGGTTCTCAAGTGGTCTGAGTAGCACTAGATTAGTAATGAGATACAAGGTGACGTGGCCTCAGCGGTTACCTATATTTCAAATTCAAATACAGGTGGGAAGTTCAATTACAAGTGATGGCGTAGTGGAACTATTTCTAAGGCAGCATGATCAGCGATCATGGAGGAGCAGTTCGACGGTTCGAAATACAGTTCGAAGGTCATCCTGGACAAGTATAAATAGCAAGGAAGTCCCCAGAAAAGCCCCCCAGACTCAGATCATACAAACCAGTCTTTATTTCATATTTATCTTTCCAGTTTTTACCTTTCCTGTACTTTAAATACTTGTTCTTTAAATACCTGCACTGTACTTCAATTCATAGGAGTAGTTTCAAGTAGATTCAAGTAGACTGTTGCTGTAAACCTCCTCGAGGCTGAGTTTGGACTATTGTAAGTATTTATGTTAATGAAAATACTTCAATTGTTCCTCATATTAATTGTTGTTTCTTTTAATTTCTCCTAAAGTCAAGCCGCCAGTAAAAGTCCTCTTCATTGAGGCTGAAAGAACTGAAACATAGTCGCCTGATAATTGATTGGCAATTATAATTTCTGTAAGGACTGATTGATCCTTGCTGGCACGCTCGCATTTACAAATATACCCTTCGAAAAGCCAAAAAGCCAACATATATTTTTGGCACGCCCAGTGGGACTAATTAAAATGGCTAGACGGAGACGACAAGGAGAAAATGAACGCTTGGAAGAGGGCGTAGAAGGAGAGGTGGAAATACCTAATCCAGGGGAGAATGTGGAAACACACCCTGTGGAGACTCCTATGTTATCAGAACCTTTGGTCGAACAGACCAGTACTTCTGGACAAGAACCATATGTTCAGGATATTGGACGAAACCAAGGAATTGGACCATCCACTGTTCCATCTACTCAGCCAACAAATCCATGGGATGGCTTAGTAAATGCTATGGGACAACAACTAATGAACACAATGGAAAGGTGGGCAACATCCTTTTTGGATCGAATGAACAACCACCAACCAACAAATACAAGACCTACAGAGGAAATTTTAAATGTCCCTCAGCAAAGATTGGCTAGAGAAAAACAGCCTATGCAAGTTAATGGACAAATTAATGGTCAGACTAGTACTCAGAACTATGAAAGACTATCGCCTCAGTCTTGGTATGAACCCATTTCAAGGCCTGTAGTAGGCCAAAATGCCACAGTATTCAACAGTGAAGCCACACCAGTTGGTAGATCTGGCCAAGTACAAGAAACTGGCATAAGAATGGTGGCAAATCCCATGTTCGAAGCCATACCTGGCACCAGGGAGTATAATAATCCCTTATTCGAATTTATACCCGGGGGGTCGGAAGGTTTTCCTGTAAATGGAAGGGACACAACACCCGTTCCAGCACCTTTCACAGGTCCCTTCGCAGGACAGGCTCAAAGGGGTTACCCATACCCCCAACAGCAACCTGCACCACAGGGGCAACCAGCCCCAAATGTACCACTTTATGGACCAAGAGGACCACAGGCACAAGGTTGTCCACCAAACCCTGTGTTTGTTCCTCCAGTAGTGGTTCAGCAAGCCCAAAATATGGTCCCTAGGGACCAAATTGCTGATATTGTTAGGGAGATGTGTGGACCAATGGCTCGGGGGGTCCAGACTCCTGTATACAGAAAACCATACCCAGAATGGGTGGATAGGGTACATGAATACCCAAAAGGGTTCAGAATACCAGATTTTACCCTATTCTATGGAACTGGAAATCAATCAACAGTAGAGCATATTGCTAGATTCGCTGCTCAGTGTGGTGAATTCACTAATCATGACTACATAAAATTGAGATTATTTCCAAACTCTCTAACTGGGGGAGCGTTTGTATGGTATATCAACCTTACACCTGGCTCCATTCAAAATTGGCAACAAATGGAAGAGGCATTTCATGCCCAATTTTTCCAGACGGAGCCAGAGGTTTCTATGGCAGACTTGGCAAGATTGAGTCAAAGGCCTGAAGAAAAGGCCACTCAGTTTATTGCTAGATTTAAAAGGGCTCGAAATAAATGTAGGGTCATCCTTCCAGAGCCAGAATTTGTAAGATTGGCTCAAAACGGTTTAGAGTTCAGGCTTCGAAAGAAGTTTGACTCAACTGAATTCAGGGATTTGGTCGAATTGACCTATAAGGTGTCTCGATATGAAGCATTACTAGAGGAAGAACAAGATCGAAATAATGCTTCGTATAAGACATATTATAGAGATCCCAATTATGAGATCGATGCAGCAGAGATTGTGGGTAAAGAGCCTGTAATCTGTGAAGCATTAATTCATAAGGATACAACCATCGATCAGCAGTTTAAAAAGAAGGATTTTCACAGAAAGTACTCTTTTGATTTAACAAAAGCAGATGACATTTTTGATCATTTGCTTGCAGCAAATTTCCTTAAGTTACCAAAAGGAGTAAAACTGCCATCTCTAGATGAACTTAAAGGAAAAGTATACTGTAAATGGCATAATTCTTGGTCTCACTCGACTAAAAACTGTATTGTTTTTCGAGACAGGATCCAAGAGCAAATTCGGAAAGGAAGTTTGAAGTTCCCAGCCAAAACAGAGAAGGCCATGGGGATTGACAGCAACCCGTTTCCAGAAGTTGGAGAAAGCGCGGCTAATGTGGTTGTACCAAACTTTCAGAACCTATCTCTGCAGGAATTGGAAGAAGTTAATGTGCAAATGCATATTGCCAACCAGACAACTGCCAAGAAGGAGACTAGAAACCCACCAGTCATTGGACAAGGTTTCTCACATCAGAAGGAACACTCTGATGAAGAAGTACTGGATGACGATTCTTTGGAAGCAGCAGTAATGCAGAGGATGTGTCCCAGATGTAGGCTAAGCTACAAATGGTTGAAGGGGCTTCCAGTTGACGGTAAGCAATATTACAGGGACGTTCAGAGGCGTCCTAAGTCAACCAACGCTTACAACAAAAGGCCGTATCCGGCTGGTGACAGGCAGCGACCACCAATGGTTGAGCCTACAATGGACAGGATGCATGCTAAGGGCAAAAGGCCCTTGTATGAGTCTAGACCACTTAACTACTACAGAATGGAGAGCAAACATTCTGAAAGAAGATTAGAGAGGAATTCAGGTTATGGGACTAAAGCCAGAGATTGGTCCCCCAGATCAACCTCACACAGAACAGAAAATGGCCATCCCCATCGAAGGCCAGAATCAAGCTCGAACTATGAGGCCAGAACCAAGCACTTACCTCCACAGCCAGTGCTAAAGATGGCTTCGAAGGTGGAAAAGGGTGATTCAACATCTGAATCAGTAAGCTCTTGGGTGCCTGGAGTCCCAGATTGGTTTGTAATGCAAAACAAACCTAGGGAATTCCCTGCCAGGAGAGATATTGGAATTACAGGCAGAATGGTCAAACCTCCTTTGGTGGCTCCGAACAACTGGGTATTGTTGAAACATCCAAAGACAAAGGAACCAAATATGGTTCCAGTTATTTCCAGATCACAGAGGAGGAAGATTCAGCGCAGGTATACCCAGTACCAGCAAGATCTGAAGGAAAGTGGGGAAAGTTCTTCACTGGTCAAGCCAGAAGGAAAGAAAACTTCGAAGTCAGACCATACTCCGAAACCGACGCTACAAAGTAAAGTGGTTTGTAGCAGAGAACAATTGGCCCAAGTTCATTCTGAACTAAAGGCCAGAGAGAAGTCCAGTTTGGCAGGGCTGGAGAAGGCTTTGATGGAAAGTGATAGTGAAATAGAAGAAGAGATTGGCATGAGCCAAAAGAAGGAAATGGCAGAAGAAGAAATGTTCGAAGCCTTCATGGCTGAACAAACATTCCTGACTGAAAGCTTAGTTGAGAAGGATCCTTCGAAGGGATCAGTTAACAATGAAATGCCAGAGTGCAGCATGGAGGATGCTGTTGAAGTCATTGGGCAAGGTAGCCAAGGGGAAGAGAAGGTACAACCAGCCATCCAGTTTGGCTCATTTCCACCTGTATCAGTCAACATGGTACATGTACTACCTCATGAATTCCAGGCTGAAAATGAGGATCAGGAGGACCAAGACATGGATCCAATTCCTGTATCTAGTGAGGAATCACAAGTGAGTATGGTACAGGATGCTCCTGAAATGGCTATTCCAATGGAAACTGAGTGTGAAAGCGAGGAGGAGGTGAGCATCAACCTCTCATATCCTTTTGAATACCCCTCGAATTCCATGACTCAACATGTTAAGCCTTTATACATTAAGGCTTTCTTTGATGGGATACAGTTAAACCGAGTCCTAGTAGACAATGGGGCGGCGGTAAATTTATTACCGAAATCTTCTTTGAAGAAATTAGGGAAGAAAAATCCCAGGTTGATCCCAACCAGTACAACCATTGCTGGCTTTGCTGGAGATAAGCAGATGGCCCAAGGAATTCTGCCTATCAATTTGAGTGTGGGAACCAGGGATTGTATGACAGCATTCTTCGTGATCGACAGCAATGCTAAATATAATGCCTTACTTGGGAGAGATTGGATTCACACCAACAAATGTGTGCCTTCCTCTTTGCATCAGAAGATCATGATGGCCCTGGGCAATGGAGAGACAGAGGAGATTGATGCAGATCCTCAACCCTTCATAGCTTGTGCAGACTTTGCAGAAGCCAAGCTGTATATTGAGGGAGTAACCCCACTCAGTATATTGAGGAAAGCTGATGGCTCAGCCGAAGTGACGGCTGATGAGGAAGTGACACACCTGAAGCACTTGGTTCAAGAGAGTGCTGATGAAGAGATTGTCGTTAAAGATGACAATGATGCCTGGTTGTAGGCAAAGGAATGAAGAACAAGAAGCCAGGTCTTTGGCTCTGATCAAATTCTCACCATTGGATGTAAAGGCAATAGTCCAGAAAGTGCAGAAACAAGAAAGAGAAGCCATGATAATTGGCTGTAAACAAGAGCAACAACAGGTCAGAAGTTTGACCCTTGGGAAATATTGTGCATTGGACATTGAGACAAAAGTCCAGGAGATACAGGAAGAGGATGCCCTATGGACGGATTTTGTCTATGAGGAGGAAGGTAGAGATGTTGAACCAAAGAACCTAAAAGCAGAACAAGGTGAGAAGATGGCTTCGAAGGTAGAAGAAATTAGAGAAGAAGCTTCGATAAGTCCTCAAACGCAAGATCCCTTAGAAGAAGTAAATCTAGGGGAAGGTTCCATACAACAACCCACTTATATAAGTGCTTGTTTGAATATTCTGGACAGAGACCAGTTGTTGGTTATCCTGAAGAAATACAATGATTGCTTTGCATGGTCCTACAATGAACTACCAGGATTGGATAGGTCGTTAGTGAAACATAGGCTCCCTATGAAGCCTAATTTCAGGCCATACAAGCAGAAACCAAGAAGAATGAGTCCAGAAGTAATTCAGAAAGTTAAGGAAGAGATTCTGAGACTACTCAAGGCAGGCTTTATTAGAACAGCCAGGTATGTTGAATGGCTATCTAACATTGTGCCTGTAGTCAAGAAGAATGGCAAAATAAGGGTATGCATCGATTTCAGAAACTTAAATCTAGCAACTCCTAAAGATGAGTACCCTATGCCTATAGTGGATTTGCTGGTAGACAGTTCAGCAGGCCATCAAGTTTTATCAATGATGGATGGTCACTCTGGTTATAACCAAATATGTATTGCAGAGGAAGACATCCACAAGACAGCATTCAGATGTCCTGGGAATATTGGCACCTTCGAGTGGGTTAAGATGCCATTTGGTCTGAAGAATGCTGGGGCTACGTATCAGAGAGCTATGAACACTATCTTTCATGACCTTATTGGAGGATATCTAGAATGTTATATTGATGACATCGTGGTGAAATCCCAGTCCATGGAGAAGCATTTGCTTCATTTAGAAGCAGCTTTCGAAAGAATGAGGAAGTTTAAGTTGAAACTCAACCCTCTTAAATGTGCTTTTGGTGTGTCATCTGGAAATTTCTTGGGTTATGTAGTGCACAAGAAAGGAATACAGATTGATCAGAATAAAGCCAAAGCCATCATCGAAGCTAGGCCTCCATCAAGTAAGAAAGAATTACAAAGGTTCCTTGGGCAGGTTAACTTTCTTCGAAGGTTTATTTCTAACACTGCAGGGAAAACTAAAGTATTCTCTTCCTTGTTAAGGCTGAAAGATGAAGAGGAATTTGTGTGGACAGCAGAGCATCAAACTGCTTTCGAAGGTATCAAAGCCTACTTGGCCAATCCTCCAGTGCTGATGCCACCCAAAGGAAACAAGCCCTTGAAGCTATACATAGCGGCAGCAGAAGATTCATTGGGAGCTTTCTTGGCCCAAGACAATGAAGAAGGCAAGGAACAAGCTGTTTATTACCTTAGTAGGTTTTTAAATTCTTGTGAATGTAAATATTCAGCTGTTGAAAAGCTGTGTCTTGCTTTGTATTTTGCTACAATGAAGTTAAGATATTATCTTTTACCTACAACTGTCTTGGTAATTGCAACCACAGATTTGGTTAAATACATGTTATCTAGACCTATGTTAAGGGGAAGAATTGGCAAGTGGATATTAGCCTTATCGGAATTTCATTTAGAATATGTCCCTCAAAGGGCAGTAAAAGGGCAAGTATTAGCCACTTTTCTGGCAGAACATCCATCTCAAACAGAGAGCCAAGAGATAATGGAACTTGGTATGGCTAGTGTTGAACCATGGCAAATGTGGTTCGATGGATCGAAGGCCAATGGATTGATTGGGATTGGTATCGTGATTAAGTCTCCACAAGGGGTAGAAACCACGCATGGTTTCAGAGTGGATGAAGCTAGTTGTTCCAATAACCAGGCTGAATATGAAGCCTTAATAGCGGGACTAGAAATCCTTATTGGATTACAAGTACATGCAGTTGACATATTTGGGGACTCTCAATTGGTGGTTAACCAAGTAAAAGGGATTTTCAAGTGTCAAAGCATAAGCATCCTACCATATTATGTTGTTGCATTACATCTGCTTTCTCAGTTTCAAATAGCAAATGTAACCTATGTTCCAAGATTCTTGAATAATAGAGCTAATGATGTGGCTCAGAAAGCTTCGAACTTCAAAAGAAGGGATAATGCCCAAAGGGACATAAGTCAAACAACATATCAAAAATTGATACCACCTTTGAGTAAAAGGAATGTGGTCTTGGAAGTCAATCATAATGACTTACAAGAACAAGATTGGAGGCATCCAATAATGCAGTATTTGATTGGTCCATCTTCGAAGGCCAGCAGGAGAATCAAATTACAGTCCATGCAATATATATTATATGGTAATGCCCTCTACAAAAGAGGGGGAGATGGTTTATTGCTGGAGTGTTTAGGCCCAAAAGAAGCATTAACAGCCATGGCTGAGGTTCATGAAGGCATTTGTGGTGCTCATCAGCCTGGTGTAAAGATGAGATGGTTGCTTCGAAGGCATTCATACTATTGGCCAACTATCCTTAAAGACTGCATAGAATATGCAAATGGTTGCCAGGCATGCCAGAAGCATGGCACAATAAGGCATGTGCCTATAACTGATTTACATGCAGTAGTGAAGCCTTGGCCATTCAGAGGATGGGCCATGGATATGATTGGAAAAATACACCCACCCTCTTCGAAGCATCACTGTTTCATTCTAGTGGCCACTGACTACTTTACTAAATG
This sequence comes from Camellia granthamiana, assembly GCA_036172215.1. Lineage (NCBI taxonomy): Eukaryota > Viridiplantae > Streptophyta > Magnoliopsida > Ericales > Theaceae > Camellia > Camellia granthamiana. The sequence goes on along the minus strand of CM069912.1, from coordinate 115,876,219 downwards.
GGTCGAAACTAAACCATACAAGGCTGTGGACCAAACAGAGGTTATTGGGTTCATTAAAGATCTGATCCACAGATTTGGTATCCCACAAACCATAACAGTTGATAATGGGACTGTGTTCGATGGGAAAATGGTGAAAGCTTTTGTAGCAGAGTTTGGAATTAGCCTTGTTAATTCCACACCTTATTATGCACAAGCCAATGGTCAAGCTGAATCATCCAATAAGTCCTTGAAAAAAGGAATACGAAAGGTTGTGGACGATAATCCTAGGGATTGGCATAATCTATTGATAGATGTGTTATGGGCTTACAGAACCTCCCCAAGGTCAAGCACAGGAGTTACTCCTTATGCCTTAGTGTATGGGCATGATGCAGTTTTACCTGTGGAGATTAATGTTAAATCTTTGAGGGTAAGATGCCAAGATCAAGTAGATCCTGAGCAGTACCATCAAAGTATGTGCTTGGAATTAGAAGGCATAGATGAAGCCAGAATTTTGGCATTAAACAACATTCTTTTCCAAAAGAAGAAAGCAGCCAAAAATTATAATAAGAGGGTCAAACATATTGGCTTTGATGAAGGTGATTTGGTATGGAAAACAATACTCCCAATAGGGATTAAAAGCCATAAGTTTGGCAAATGGTCACCTAACTGGGAAGGACCATATCAAATTCATAGAGTTCTGCCTTTTGGAGCATACCATTTAAGAAATTTGAATGGGTATGTACATCCCAAGAAGATTAATGGCAGATATTTGAAGCCTTATTTTCCAACCATTTGGGAAACACAAGGAATAAAATAAACTTCATGTACAAACATACAAGACACTCAGATAATAGATAAGAGCCTGATTTTTTCATAAAGAATCAAGTACATGGTGCCACAAATTGGCCCAAAAATCATTACAATGTTCCAATTGTTTTTGTACAGTTGATTTCCTACTGTTAAGTGATGGAAACAGTTGAATAGCTGCAGCCATGTCTTCTTTTCGTTCGGACAGTTCTTGGTTGGTGATTTGCAATTTGGTGTCTGTTCGAACCAAGGCCTGGTTTACTGCAGCTAAATCTTCCTCAAGTTGAGCTTTCCTCTCCAGCAGCTGACTTCGAAATTGGGAAGTAGAAGAGTGTTGTTCCTTGAGATTTGATATTTCGGTATGCACCTGAGAAACGAAACGCTGATCCCTAGCCAATTTCTCATTGGCAGTATTGGCAGCATGACAAATGTTGATATAGAAATCAATAGTAGCTGCAGCTTGGGATAGGTGATTTGAGACGTTCATACTGGACTGCTCAGCAATATTACAGCACTGAAGAAACCCATTCCTGATAATAGGCTTTTGTAGAGCCTCGAAGGGGATTCTCGAAAAGGAAGTCAACAGTTCCAGGCATGTGTCCAGGTCTACTGAAGGTGCAGAAGACTTGCTATTAGAAGGAGGACTCTAAAAAATCTCCAGCAAGGAGTCAGCCAAGACTAATGGCTCAGCTTCAGCACTAAATGTTGGAGAGGTAGAAGGTACGTCGAAAAGACTAGCAAGTCTTCCTTCGAAGATGTCTACCTCATCCCTAGACATGAAGGGCATAGAAAGTATTGTGGTGGAAGGCACAGAGGGCTGCATGGGGATGGGAGAAATAGATGGAGCCTCTTTGGCAGCTTCTATGGTTTTAGCCACCAATGAATCTAGCGAAGAGGGGCTGGAAATAGGCATAGGTGATGAACTATGAATTGGAGAACTACCAGCACCCTCTGTGGAAGAATCAACTGCCACTGGGATTAGAGTAACAGCTGGAATATCCTTGGAAGAAGGAAGAGCAAGGCTCGAAGAAGGAATGGACTGAGGTAGATTGAAAGTCAGGAAAGGAAGGTATGGTTCTAGGCCAAGAAGAAGAGATGCAGGAATGTTGGGACTCAAGGAAAGTACAGGAAGCGTAGGCTTAGGAAGTGGAAGTTGTATTTGAACAGTCTTCACATTTTGCATCTGGTCAACTTCAACCGAAACTGGAAGAGTCCCCATGGGAAAGATAAGCGCAGTGGTTGTTACTGCAGAAGGAAGAAATGTAAAGCAATGTCAAACTTCAAATATTTAAAGCTGAAGAAGGAAAAACAGCAAAAGTATGAAAGAAATTATTTGTTTCAGAAATGTTGATATTGATGGGAGAACTACGAAGAGAATAACGTTCGACAATTTGTTGTCTTCGAGCAGTTTCTCTTTGTAACATATCAGCAGCAGCAGCTTCATCTCTCAGAAACTGTTGCTGCCGTTTCTTCTCAGCCCTCTCAAAAACGATTATTGCCTTGGAATGTTCCTGTTCTACTGCCTTGGCAGCGGCTTTATGAATCGGATCTTCCACCAAGTCAGCAGCAGAAACAGTCATCTTCTTTCTCTTCCTCCTTGGCAGTGATACTACTGGTTCTTCTTCAATCTCCCTCTCTTCAATTTGGGTTTCAGATTTTTCAGAGGTAAGTGCTTTCTCCGTTACTGTAGTGGGTGCTTCGAAAGAAGGATGCTTAGTTGTATCAGGAAGGGTGGCAACTATCTTTTGTCTCTTTGTTCTCTGCAAAGGCTCTTGCTCAACCTCTTCTTCTCCCAAGGATTCGGATTCCTCAGGAGGAAGGACTAGCTTTCTTTTTTGTTTTTGTTCTTGTTGTCTCTTTTTGAGAACAGCTAAAGTTTTAGCTCTCTTGGGAGATTCTTCGTGTGGGGGCCCTGCACCAAAAAGAACAAAAGAGTAAAGGGAATGAACAAAAGATTCAAAAGAAAGGAGAAGAGGAAGTCTGAAAATATTTACCCTTCTTCGAAGCAGCTCTAGTAACTCTAGCCGGAGGGGATGAAGCTGTAGGTTTAGTTGTAGCAGCCTCATGAAGAGGGGAAATGTCCCTAGATGTCGCTGACTTAGCCTTCGAAGGCACTCCTAATCCTACCAGCAAGTCATGGGGATGTTCAGATAAGCGCACTTCCATATTGACTGTCCACCAGTTCTGGAATCTTTTCAAGACTGAGCCATACGGAAGAAAGGGGACAAATTGGAACTCATTCAACTCTTTCAGTAGTTTGAGAATTGCCGTCTCTAGTCGGGATTTAGATATTTTCGAATCTCTGACAGTAAGGTGGACATTCGAGAGACTGCAAAGAGGAACTGGTATCCCTTGGGTGAGTCCAAATTGTCTGGCAAATTGAGAAGGGCAGTACACCTCAGATATGCATTTGTAGGCTCGAGGGTTTAAACTACCAATGAACAATTCCCTTGGTAGTAGTATAGAGGCCCACATGTCTTTGTGAGGAGAAGTGGAGCATTCTTTATCAGCCAGGAAAGCTTGCAGCCAAGTTGGTCCTTTATTGGCTTCAAAAGGACAAAAGAAAGAGGCAGATGGAGAAATGGGGAGTTGATAAAAGAAGGTAAAGTAGTAAGCGAAGGAAGCAGGGTAAAGGGCAATCCTAGCATACTTTTCCCCATAAGTACTAGGATCCTGAACAAGGAATTTTAGACATTTGGGGTGTAGGTCAGTGAAATAGGCGAAGAGCCAAAGTTGAAGCACCCAGAAGGGACCTCCTTGGTTGGCGTCAAGAGGTTTTTCACAAAATTGGGAACAGACTCTGTAGACATGACCTAAAAGATAAGGAGCAAGAGCTATATGTTTTTTCAAGACAAGTGCCTTCGCGAGGGGAACAAACTCAGGCATAATCCTCTGAGATGAGGTGCAAAAGAGGAATTTGCATAACCAATATAAAATGAAGGAAAATAGCTCTCTGTCCCTCACAGGACCTTCCCTTTTATTTTCAGACTTTACGAAATCACTGTAAGAGGAGCTTAAGGATGGAAGAGAAAACTTAATAGCAAGATCTGGGTAGTTGGGAGTAAATGGAGAACCATGGGGGGAAAGCCCTAAGAGATGGCAAATATCAAGGACGGTGGGGGCCATCATGCCGCACCGAAATTGAAAGAAATTAAAAGCCATATTCCAGAAACATAAGGCAGCAGGTATCAAGAAAGGGTCCTCAGGAATGATGAACCTGGAAAGACGAAGGGCATCGAGGATACAGAGTTCTTGCAGGTCATCTTCTCTCGCAGGTACAACTCTGTCATACCATTCTTCCCATTCAGTCCTCATTGTCGGCCAGCAACGGTGAGGACGATTCACCCTCCAGTTTCCCCAATCAAGCCCTACCTCGTAAAGAAGGAAATGGTCCTCCAAGCGAGGATATAGGGCTGCGAGTTGAGTAGGAGCTTCCCGAAAAATAGGGCCAAGGACGTATTCCTGTTTGTTGCTATGACGAGGCACGAAAAGACGTCCATCTATGTGGCTTGACTCACCAGATGACAGTTTGGTGATTTCTTCATCGATACATCGCTTCAAAGCCAAGGTAGGACTAATACGATCGCCAGTAAACACTTTTAATGAGGAAGGATCCATTGATAGCGAGTAATAAGGAAGAGGGGTTTAACAGGAGATCGGTAGGGTTTATGTGTCAAAAGAGCAAGTGATTTCAGAGTACAAAGCAAAGGGGCTTTTAAAAGGCTTTGTGTCTGAAAAATATATTGCGTAAATCGTTATGTACTAAAAGTACGAATGTGGGGAGACTCTTTCAATATTGATAGTTTTGGCGGGAAGAACGCATTCTGAATGTTAGCGTCAGCTTCGAAGAAAGATATTTGGCTTCGAAGCCAATTTTGGCTCCAAGAAACCAAATAAAAACGGCTTCGAAATACAGAATCCGGCTTCGAAGCATGCTATATGTTTTGGAGATGCTATTAAGACAGCATGAGTTGCTTTTCGAAGCAAGAGTGGTCAAAATTGATTGGCTATTTTAATTACGACCATATATTGGTTGCAGTTAGCTTTGAAAAGTAAGGTTGTTAAATTCGAAGCACTAATTTGAGATAATATTAACCAAATTGTCAATTTTTACTCCATCAATTGGAAAAAGACATGCTGGTTCTCTTTTAGTGTTTCATTAAAGTTAAGTGAGTCCAGATGCGGAAGATGAGATTATTTAATTCGAGGCTCTGAATTGGCTTTTAAAGGCAAAAGGAAACAGAGTCAAACAAATACAGAAAGATTTTGCTTGTATTAAAACCAAGACAATTACATTAAGTAATTCTATTTGGGTACAAATTCGAGTTCATAAAAATAAGGAATAGAATAAATAACAAGATCATGGAATTTCATCCAACAATGATCAATGAATGTTTGTTCTTTCTTTATTATATCTTCCATCTCCTCTAAAGTTGGCTGCATGAGTTGGTGTGCTCTCACTTCATAGTAGAGCTCTTCAGCCTTTGTTTCGAAAGCCTCTTCCCTCAATCTTTGTTCCAACTCACCTATAACTAAATCATCCCAATACGTAGAATCTTTATTCTTGAAGTCATCGAAGTCTTCAATGAAATTTTCTGCTTCGTATTGGGCATGAATTCGGAGAGATGAAAGTTGATCCAAAGATTGGGTGGCGATCTTGGAATTCCGATGCCAGTGGAGGAGTACTGGGAGTTGACCCAGGAACATGTGAAGTTCTGCTTGGGCAATGGGGTTAAGGATATGGCCCCTAGTCAGAATATCACAAGCCCATCGAAAATTCTTGAGAGGGATGTCATCCTCAAGAACATTGAAGGGCAAGTGAGAAAAGGCCGCAAGAAGAAGTTGAGCTTGTTTCCGCTCAAATGGAGTTGGAGATGATGGAGGTTTGTAAGGAGGAAAGATTTTGTCCATTGAAAGAGCAAGCCTTAATTTCTCTGTCCAAGAAAGAATAGGAGATGGAGAAGGTGTAGATACTTCTATTCCAGAGGATGGAGAAGGTGTGGATGCTTCTATTCCAGAAGATGGAGAAGAAGAAGTAGATGCTTCAGTTAGGGGAGATGACACAGGGATGGGAGGAACAAAGGTATTAATGTAGGCAAGCCAGTCAGAAGAGCAGATCTGCGCTTTCTTGGCTAAAAATGAAGGGATATATCCTTGTGATTCTTCCAAACATCGAGCAGTGTGCATTATCCTTGTGGGCATGGAAGATGTATACCAAGCCACAAGCAAATTCTCCTCTAAACTGCGTCGAAGGTCGATGGGCACATAAGGATAAACCACCGAGCTTCGAGCGTAGGAAGGAAAATCTAAAGGGTCAGTGAACTCAATAAAATGATGATTGATTCGTTCCCTCAAGTCCCAGGACTCAGGTGTTGACCAGTTCGTCCATCCAGAAGCCCCAGAAGATGAAGAAGTTGTAGCTTCATCCCAAGTGGAAGTTTGTGAAGAAGAACTTCCTAAGTCCATATTTGCAATTTGTTGAAGCAAAGGTTTGAGAGTAGTTCGTTCAAGGTGCGTGGGGAGTTTAGAGGAAGAATTTCTTGTATCAATAAATTTGTAAACCAAAGGATGGAGGGCAATGTGTTCGTAATCCAAAGGTTGATAATCTGCGAAAGCCTCCATGACCTGAATATAGAAAGGCGGGTAAAGGTGGCTAATAAATGCGTAAGGATTCTTTCGAGGGGAAACAGCATTACTCAATGGCTCTTCGTATGCTTGATCAATAGAGTGGGAAGGTGATTGAGTCATAATCCGTTCGAATGCTAAAAGTATTGGAACGATCAAACAAAGTCAAGAGTTAATGCAAATAATCACCAAATAGGTGACGGTTGTGTTTCCTGAAGATAGATTCTATGCACGTTCCAAAAAAGCGCGGGAAAAGCTTTTGATCCACTAATATCTCCAAGTATTGGATATATTAGTGCGGGGGGTAATGTTGGCTACATATTTTGTAAAAGCCAGTTACAATTCGACACGTGGCAGAATGAGGGTATTATGAGAAGATGATTTTAACCTTCAATCTCAATCATACACGTGGCGATAAATATTGGTTCTCAAGTGGTCTGAGTAGCACTAGATTAGTAATGAGATACAAGGTGACGTGGCCTCAGCGGTTACCTATATTTCAAATTCAAATACAGGTGGGAAGTTCAATTACAAGTGATGGCGTAGTGGAACTATTTCTAAGGCAGCATGATCAGCGATCATGGAGGAGCAGTTCGACGGTTCGAAATACAGTTCGAAGGTCATCCTGGACAAGTATAAATAGCAAGGAAGTCCCCAGAAAAGCCCCCCAGACTCAGATCATACAAACCAGTCTTTATTTCATATTTATCTTTCCAGTTTTTACCTTTCCTGTACTTTAAATACTTGTTCTTTAAATACCTGCACTGTACTTTAATTCATAGGAGTAGTTTCAAGTAGATTCAAGTAGACTGTTGCTGTAAACCTCCTCGAGGCTGAGTTTGGACTATTGTAAGTATTTATGTTAATGAAAATACTTCAATTGTTCCTCATATTAATTGTTGTTTCTTTTAATTTCTCCTAAAGTCAAGCCGCCAGTAAAAGTCCTCTTCATTGAGGCTGAAAGAACTGAAACATAGTCGCCTGATAATTGATTGGCAATTATAATTTCTGTAAGGACTGATTGATCCTTGCTGGCACGCTCGCATTTACAAATATACCCTTCGAAAAGCCAAAAAGCCAACAATGGCGCAGACGAAAGCAGCTATCGGTCTCATGACCAGTTTGTTGATGGTAGGCACAGTACTTAGTCCTGTCATGCTTTGGAGGGAGAGGATCAGGTAAAGGCTGTTGTTCCAATGGTTTCAGATGTCCTTTCCGGATTAAGACCTCTAGAGCCTTTGACAAAGGCATATAAAGTGGGGTGAAAACCCTCTTGACTCGAGGTGGATATTTGGTTTTCTGTGAGCTACTTCCGGACGCACCGGTGAATGGGGTAGCTTTTTGTGATGTGGTGTTGGTGACCATGCCCACTTCAGAAGATCTTGCAGCTGCATCACCACTGGTGGTCGCATTCGAACTGCGGGTAAACGCCCTCCTGGGCTGCTCCTTTTCCTGGTCAATAAGGCCTTGCTTTATAGCGTCCTCGATTTGTACTCCCATCTCATGTAGATCTGAAAAGGTAGGGAATGAGAGAACAATCATTTTCTGCATGAGCTTGGGTTGGAGGTTGCGTACAACCATCTGTATTTGATCCTTGTCCGTTGGCCTAATGGTCATCATTGAGGCCTTGGCCCTCCACCGAGTTACAAAATCGGAGAAACTTTCCTTCGGCTCCTGCCTAGTCGTCTCGAGATCACGGGTTGTAATCTCAATTTGTGTATTGTAGGAGTATTGATCGACGAAAGCCTCGGCCATCTCATCCCAATTCCTCTTAACATCGTCTTCCAGTTTCGCGTACCAGATGGCCGCCACACCTGACAGGGTTCGGCCAAACAGAGACAGCTTCTGTAGTCTGGTGAGGCCCATCGGCCTTAAGATATCTGAAAACAGCCTCAGGTGCACCATGGGGTCCCCGGACCCATCAAATCGGTCGATTTGTGGCATCTTGAACCGATCTGGCAGCGTCACAGCTGCGTCCGTATACCCATCCTCAATGTCGGGAATGGACTTGACTCCTTGGGATTTCTTAAACATCTTTTCCAGCTTACTCAGCTTCAGCGCTGTGGGGTCCGCTTCGAACTCGAAGGGAGAGTCCGGCACATTGACAGGCGTGGGTGCCTTAGATAGTTGCGGTAGAATCGGGGGCAGAGCTGGCCTCGTTGGAAAGTTTGTATCCTCTTGGACATTTTGGACATTTGGCGTCTCCCCAGGTGCTGGAGCTCCTGGTGGGGGAGGAACTTGTTGTGAAGCAGACGCGCCGCTTTGCTGTTGCAGCCTGGTGATGAGCTCAGCCTGCTGAGCCATGATTGCAGCTTGCTGCTTAGAGAATTCCGCTTGGCGGATAGCGTCTTGTTGCATGAGTTTCATAGTTTCCTGCATTTGACGCATCATTGCCTCCATCCCTGATGTATTCTGCTGATCCATCTGACTGACCTGTTCACTAGAGGGGTGGATAAGGGCCACTGATCTGGTAACTGCTGAACTGGTGATCTGTGCCTGACTAGCCTTCTCTAGCCCTGATTACCCTTGAACTGAGTCTCTGACCTGACAAAGTCTATCAGTACAAATCCAATGTACCCGGGAGATAGTGGAGCCTTCTGAAGCTATGGTTCCAAGACTACCTAGCAAAAGGGAAAACAAACAGCATCTCAGCTCAACTTCACCAAAACAGATACGAGCAGAGCTGAACGACTGTGTTCTATTACTGATCACTGTTCCCCGAAATCACTGCCCCAAATCTGAATCTGATACCCGCATATATAACTGATTCTCAAAAATACTAATACTGGTGCCCGCAGGCCTGATGCCCAGACTCGCAAACTGGTATATGCGTTCCTGTAGAGATACACTCTAAAAGCACATAGCAAGTAAGAGAGAGCCAAAACACCCCTATGCTGGGGTAGGGTTTCCCTGTCCTATTTTGTCAGGAGCTAGGGTTTCACTACGCACGCAGCGGTTTCAAACAACCTAAAATCAGGTAAGCAACCTGTCCTAGTTTGGAATGGTCACTATGGATTCCGAATATGCACTAGGTCGAATGGTCGAAAAGGGTGCCCCGGTAAAACCGGGGTTTGTGTTCCCATACTGGCAGAGCCCGCAACCGGTCAGCCTTATGGTCATGCCTTGACAAGACAAGCCTGCAGCAAACCGCTCAGGAATAGCAGATGGCCAACACGGTGTCCTAGGCGCACCAATGCACATGCAATGCAAAGAAACACATAAGTGTAGTCAAAACAGGATATCACGAGTTCGAGTCAAGCTCTCTAAAATCCCCAGCAGAGTCGCCAGAAACTGTAACAAGCCCGCGAGGGACCTCGGCTACAGTTCGGACTCCCCTTTTTTGTTTGTTGCGGTTCGTAATCTGAACCAAAGAGTCCAACTCTGGCAAATCGTTTTGAGAAAAACAGATTTTGAAAAGAAGTGCCAAACATGGACTGCTTTGCCAGATACAGAGTCGCCACCTAAATATTTTTTTAAATGGGAAATTTAGGAAACCCTGACTCGGTGCCGAAGGCCACGTGTCCGTCATCACCAAAGTTGTCTTGGCTCGGGAGCTTGGGTACGATCGGGGAAGGTCAGCTATGAGCAACCCCTTTCGCCCGGTCCGAAGACCGGCCTCTACTAACCATGATATCCGATTTTGAAAACGTTATGTGTTCTTATTCCAGTTATTAGCCTAGAATTACTATGTTATGCGCACAGCAAACAAGTATAGACTAGATTGCCTAATTTGGAAACAAGCATTGCATATCCGTTTGTTTTGAAAAGCGCTTTGGAATTTGCTACTCGCAAGTAGGCTAAAACACGGATTTCAACGAGTTTTTCCAACTCAAACAATCCAACCTTCACCCACAGGCAATCAAGCAGTTTATCTCATATAAGCACTTAGCCACATGGTAATCATGCTGTTATGTTGACATTCACACGCATGCGAGATGCTAAAGCATAACTACTTACATCGTACTCCGTGCCGAAACAATAAACTGGTTAGCAAACATGCATGTCCTAGTTCATGTTAAGTGGCTAATGCAACACATACAGGATGTGATTAGGATGGGCTCGGCAAACCCTAAAATGGCATGTGAAATGCTACAATTATCACGTATTCAATTTGGAATTGAAAATACAATGCAGTTTGTATGATGTACCGAGCCCGGTGCATGTAAGACAAATGCATGGATGCACGCATGCATGGCATAAGGTATGCAAATTTAGACGTGCCCTAATCTACCATCATAAGCAGGTAAATAAAATGGGGAAAGAAGTGGAGGTTGGAAGACATGCACACACACGCACCCACACTTATTACAGATTCGCCCTCGCTCGGAGGGACCAAAAGACTAATACAAATTAATTAACTACGCAAGCTAATTAAATATTACAAATTGCCTAATTAGTTGACAACTAACTAAACTAGGAAAAACAATAAACCGCCTCGGGAGGAGGGTCTGATGCAACGCATGCTCGGGTCCTGCTCGGAATTGCACTGCCATGCATAGTCTGCCTCTGTTTTCCCTGCTCTGCCTCTCTGAAGACTGCCAAAGTCTCAGAGATGCTTCTTCAGATGCTGGGGATCACTATCGGCTGAGCAGAATGGCCACCGGCTGTAGCATGTGATCATCGGCTGGAAATGAGGCCATCGGCGACAATACATTGCCGGTCGGCACTAAATAATGCCGGCCGGCAAGAAGTTCCTGCAGAACCTGCAACTCACAGCAGCAGAGGGCAAAATCTTGCATGGCAATACAATTCAAGCAATGTATGCACCAATCATGCCCCTTATCATGTTTGTGACTCAAAGGGGCATGTGCCTCGATTCTCGGACCATCAATCACGCATTTCCATGCATGATGGCCCAAAGAACCAAGTTGTGCACATTGATTTCAAATGCAATGCAAACAATCAAACGAACCAAGGCCCAATTCCTATCACCAAGTCAAGGAACAAGGCATGCATGCAAGATGCAATGCAACCTAGGCATGCAAGCTAAGGATGCAACATGGCATGGCAAGACACTTATGCAAGCATACAAGCAAACATGAGGCAATGCAAACTAATGAAAAGGTGGGCTTAAACATGATTTAGGCAGCTCTAAATAGGCCTAAAACAGTGGCCATAGTGCTCAAGAATGAAGGCTAAACACACATGCACATATGCACATGTTGTGGTCTAAACCTTAAGCATTAAACTAGCAACTTTCAAGCGCATTTAAAAGAGGCTATCATGGACAATTAGCATGCAACATAAGCTCTGAAAATCATGTTAAAACATGGTGCCAAACCAACTTAAACAAGACAAGCATAAGCATGCAAACAGTCCAAATTCTTGAAGCAAGTCAAGAAGGCTTAAACCATGGCTAAGCCGACCGAGCCCCATGAGGCCAAGAAGGCTTAAAACAAGTTCAAGGCAGTCCTTGAGCATGCCAAGGGGACCCTTAGATGGCATCTAAGTGGCTCAAATTCAAAAGCATGCATGATGGCTAAAACATGGAGCATACAACACAAGCTTTCAAAGCTTCAAAGAGGCATCCAAGGCAAGCATATGAGCATGTCAAAGGGACTGAAATGACATGCTAAGTGGTTCCAAACCACCGAAATGATGCAAGCAACACATACTACACATGCTCATACTTGAAGCATACAAGCTCAAGTACAAAGGAGCTATATAATGCATGCCAAGATCGACTCAAACAAACATGGACAGACCTAAAACATGGCAAAATAAGCACAAAACCTTCACAAGGCTAAACCTAAAACATGCTAGAACAAAGGCTAACCACCTAAGGCATATTAAGGCAATAACAAGGCATTACATGGTAGGTATGCTAAGCATGCATAGTGTACCAAAACCAACACACAACAAGGTTATACCATGGCATAATAAGCATGGAAAACAGCCAAGACATGATCAATAGACACTCTAACATGATGCTCCCTCAAGAGGCCAAAATGGTCCCTTTCAAGGACAACAAGGAGAGGGGGTGGCCCTCCCCTTTTGGAGACTTCAAGGCACCATCTCCACCACTGAAATCCCTCAAGATTTCAGTGGTGAAGAGGCCCAAACACCAAAGTCTCGAAACTTGCACAAAAATAGCACAAAAGGGAGCCTTACAAGGCTTAGGAGGGGTCCAACAAACCCAAACCACAAAACACTCTTAATAAACAATCAAGAGGGCTAAAAAACAGAACTTTTTTGTATTATACTCTAAGCACAAAAACAGCTCTAAGACAGGTAGAAAAGCAATGCAAAAATGGGGAATAAAAGGGAAGTTTCTCACCCTTGTAAATTACCTTCACAAATGATGCTCCAACAGCCCTTCTTGGCTTGAATCCAGCTCCAAAACACCAAAACCAGCCCCTTAGAACCTCAGTAGCCAAAGGAAGGTGAAGCACTAGGTGTTTGTGTGCAATAGTATGGACTAAAACACCTAGAACACAAAGAGAGAAAGAGAGAGATAGGGAATATGTATGAACCCTAACCCTAAAACCAGAGCTTCTCTCTGTGTTTTTCTCTCCAAAATTCTCTAACCTCTATGCCAAGAGAAGAGACCCCTCTCTTATAGGCAACCAACTTGTAAAGCTTATACAACAAGCTTACAAGGAGGGCATCCCTCCATACACGTGTATGGAGGGGAACCAAATGCCACACAGCTGTCCTAAAATATCTGCAAAAGCAGATGAACAGTAGTCGGCTGGCCAAAAATGTCATTTTGACAAAAATGACTGCCGACCGGCAACAAAGAGTGCCGACCGGCCACAAACATTGCCGGTGGCAACAAAAACCAGCCGGTGGCCTCTAGCCACCGCCGGTGGTGTGTGGGGATGTCTCACAAGCCACCCCTTGCCCCTCAAAAGCAAAACACAAGTGTTTGGTGCAAAACCAAACACAAAACAGTCGAGTCGGGAGATCATGAGGCAAGGCGCGTAGCCGAGACCTCCGGGAACTCGAGACGAACACAAACATGGATGATCACCGGGTGTTCAAACGGTGACGTCCAAGTCTTGAGGACGGTCAAAAATGGGGTGTCTATAGTTGCCCCTCTTTGACAGAACTCGAAAGTCATAACAATGACGGGAGTGATTGTCAAAGCCCAGAGACGACCCATTTTTGACAAGGCCGAAGACTTAGACAAAGCATACAAGCTACAGATAAAGATATGCGCCCAAAGGCAGGGGCAAAATGCAAGATAATGCACAAAGCCGAGCATAACTTATGATCATGCAAAGAAAGCTGTAACGAAGCACACATGCAACAGTTTTAAGCTAGCATACACCAAACTACACTGCAATGCAGAAAGGATGTAAGAGAATTATGCAATTCTTACGAACATGTGTGTTAGATACACAAAAGCGAACAAAGTGTGATAGATACACTAAGTGGACAAACATGTGTGATGGATACACAAAAGTGAAGAGAGTGTGATGGATACACTATATGAATAAAGTGTGGTTGATACACTAAGTGAAGCAAAGTGTGACAGATACACAAAGCAAAATGAGTGTGATGGATACACTAAGCGAATATGTGATGGATATACTAAGCAAATGTGTGTGGTGGATACACAAAGGGGGCATGTGCAATTGATACACAAGCGAGCGTGTGTGATTGATACACAAAGCGAGCGTGTGATAGATATGCAAAGTAGGCATAGTGTGATAGATACAAAGCAAGTGTGTGTGATTGATACACAAAGTAGGCATATTGTGATAGATACAAAGCGAGTGTGTGTGATTGATACACAAAGTAGGCATAGTGTGATAGATACAAAGCGAGTGTGTGTGATTGATACACAAAGTAGGCATAGTGTGATAGATACAAAGCGAGTGTGTGTGATTGATACACTATATGAACACAGTGTGATTGATACACTAAATGAACGAAGTGAGCAAAGTGTGATGGATACACAAAAGGCAAACACAAAGTGTGATAGACGCACAATAAGTGAACACGAAGTGTGATCGATGCACTAAGTGAACAAGTGTGATGTATACACTAAAGGTGAACACGAAGTGTGATAGATGCACTAAGTGAACAAGTATGATTGATATACTAAATGTGAACACAAAGTGTGATAGATGCACTTAGTGAACAAGTATGATTGATATACTGAATGTGAACACGAAGTGTGATAGATGCACTTAGTGAACAAGTATGATGGATATACTGAATGTGAACACGAAGTGTGATAGATGCACTTAGTGAACAAGTATGATTGATATACTAAAGGTGAACACAAAGTGTGATAGATGCACTTAGTGAACAAGTATGATTGATATACTAAAGGTGAACACAAAGTGTGATAGATGCACTTAGTGAACAAGTATGATTGATATACTAAATGTGAACACAAAGTGTGATAGATGCACTTAGTGAACAAGTATGATTGATATATTGAATGTGAACACGAAGTGTGATAGATGTACTTAGTGAACAAGTACGATGGATATACTAAAAGTGAACACGAAGTGTGATAGATGCACTCAGTGAACAGAGTATGATGGATATACTAAAAGTGAACACGAAGTGTGATAGATGCACTCAGTGAACAGAGTATGATGGATATACTGAATGTGAACACGAAGTGTGATAGATGCACTTAGTGAACAAGTATGATGGATATACTAAATCAATGAAGTGTGATACAGAAAACGAGAATGTGTGTGATAGATGCACAAAATGAGTGAAGTGTGATTGATACACTGAGTGAGAGTGTAATAGATACACAAAAGTGAATATGTGCGTGATAGATACACAAAATGAAATGTGGGTGGTAGATACACTAAGTGAAGAGAGTGTGATTGATACACTAAATAAACATGTGACAGATACATGAGGCCAACAGAGTGAATGAGGAGTGATGGATACACTAAAGTAAACATGTGATATGAAGAGAAGAATGGTGTGATAGATACACAAAGTGAATGAAGTGTGATTGATACACTAAGGCAAATAAAGTGTATCAGATACACTGAGTGAATGAAGTGTGATTGATACACTAAGTGAATGAAGTGTAATTGATATACTAAGGCAAATAAGGTGTGTTAGATACACTGAGTGAATGAAGTGTGATTGATACACTAAGGGAATGAGGTGTGATTGATACACTATTCTGGCTTGAAGCAGACTTGATCTTGAGCTTGAGGTAGAGGTACACTCATACTTCGGAGCATTGGCAAGGCCTGAAGAGGTACACACGGGATGTAGTCTTGGAACTTACTGAAGTTGAAACGAACTCAGATACCCGATGTTTTCCTCTTTTGCTTTTGCTTTGCAGTCCGGAACCATTATAGCTTCAGATAGGTCCTGGTTCTACTGTTCTCACATGACCTGGGTTGAACCCTGCGGTTTTATGAAAGAACAAATATTGTTTTGCACAAATGTGGAGAATGGCACAACACTCTGAGCACAAGATGATTTTTTTGAAATTGACGGTGAGAATAAGTTCTCGACTGGGTATTGAGCCTACGACTGAACACAGCACACCACGACTCAACAACGGAAAACAAAAAGGTAAACAACCTAAACACATCTATTGACACTCGAAACGACTCAAAACATGAATCAAGACAGACAAAACAAAACACAAGACTCCAATGTGCACAGGGAGCCTGTTTCACCGGGTATTATTTCCCACCCTTTCTCATTTGTGATTCTCACATCACTCGGCCCTCAAGCTCTGTTTTTCTGAAAAAGCCCTTTTCCTCACTTTTTCTCTCAGCGCACATCTCTCTATTCTTCAATCTCTCATTTTTCATCCCTCCCCAGAGTGGTTAGTGGATAGACAAGAAGTTGCGGGCTCTTGCCCCTAGCATTCTGCTGGATTCTTTTTCTTCTGCACACAGCAGTGAACTTTCCCACAGAGGGGTTGCGCCACAACTGGGTGTGTAGCAAATCTGTAGTTGACATTGGTTGACGATGCTCTACTAGGGAGTTTGGACATGGTTAGATCTGTCCAGATGAGGAAGTGGAACATCCTGATCCATTCCAGTTCGTGCTTCGCACTTGGCTTGATACCTCGTTGCTCGGAGGATGAGAGAGCTTTCTGCATTTTGTTGTTGACTTCAGTTGTGCCCTTTCTGGCAAGTATGCTGGCGACGGGGAAAAGACAGGAAGCCTGACTCAACTGTGCCCCTAGTTCATCATTTTGACCATTTTTTTATTTTGCTTTCTACTAAAACAATTTTGACCAACATGAGAGTTAGATTAACATGCGTGTTCGATTTTCTGATTTAAAATCATGCAAGTCAGGCTATGAGCACTGAAAATTTTCCTTTTTTGGGTCCAAGAAAACGGTCCAGTTTTGGAAAAATGGAATAATTTTCTAGAGAAAATCAGTCAACCTCAGTAAAAATTCCCAAAAACTGTTTTGCAAATGGTCACTGCTCAACGAGCGTAGAACCCACTCTCGAGATGCGCAACCTCAGATTCGAAGGAAAATTGCCCCTTGCTTGAGGGGAGCTGCATGGCAACGGAAAGTTGCCCCTTGTTTGAATGGCACCGCGGCGCATTGAATGGCAACGGAAAGCTACCCCTTGTTTGAATGGCACCGCAGCGCATTGAATGGCAACGGAAAGTTGCCCCTTGTGTGAATGGCACCGCGGCGCATTGTGATTAGTCCTCAGAGCGATGATTACAACCGAACTCTCGGATACAGAGAAGGCAATGATGGTCAAATCCATTACATGGACACAATCGAATTTGAAGTGTTTGTGGCTGGACTTCAAAGTGAAGTTGCCTACGTATCCCAAACATGGGAATCAAGCCTTACGTAGTTCGGGGTTAAGGTACACTCGGGTATTAACCTCTCCTTTTTTAGGCTCTAACTTTTGCCAAGGCGCCCGTTGCGGGTTTTCGACCTTACGAGCTGTGTTCTTCTTTTCTTTTCATTCTCTTCTTTTCATTTTCATTTCTTTTTTCTTTTTTTTTTCTTTTTTTTGTTTTCTTTTATTTCTTTTTGTATTTTTTTTTTGTATGTATTTTTTTTGTCTCGCTCTAACTTTTGCCTGGGTCGCCCTTCTGGGTTTTCGACCCAGCGAGCCTCTCAAAGGGTAAAAGTGTAGCTTGGTCCATGCCAATTGGTTGTAGGGTTTTGTCACGACCCAAACCCGGCCCTATGGGTTTAGCACCGTAACTGGCCAGTAATCCGAGATTACCGAAGGCCTGCAGAACAGTAATACAGTAAAACAGAGTACAGGGCCTGGCGGAAGCCAATACAGTAATTAACTAGTGTCCATTGAGCTGTGACAATCTGTATGCCAAAAACATTTTTCATGCATTTATACAGTTCAAACAGTACGGTCTATATACAATCATATACATCATTCAGTACGGGAATCAAATCCCTCAATAACAGTACAGTAAACAGTAGACGGTTTATACAGTTATACAAAACAGTCAAGAGACAGGTGGGGGACACAAAAACACCCCAAGCCATAGCATGGCGTCTCGGAACCTCGCAGTGAGGCACATAGGCTGGCTTGACAAAACTGGGGGAACTAACCCACGCTCCTAGCTCCGGTCTGGCTGCTGAGAACCTACATATATATATAAACAATGAGCTAAAGCCCAGTGAATAACAATAAGTGTAAAGAGGTTAAGAATGTAATGTCCTTACAGTAATGAAAACAGTTCATTAAACAGTATTTCAGTCTTTCAGTATGCCAGTCAATCAATCATATGTGGTACATCCATTAGCCTATAAACAGTAGGTCCAAAAGGACCGGGCCTCAACGGACCAAACAGTAGTGATGGCCATCAGTCAGTAAACAGTATGGTTCCACGAGGGAACCTACAGAGCTCTGTAACAGTAACAGTCAGTGCTAAGGATGCCACAATACAGTTCACAATACAGGACATACATTCATTCAATAAACAATATCAGTTCAATAAGCAGTTCTGTTCAGTATTCAAAAGATAACCATTTTGAACATATCTTTACACAATCTGTTACTCACAGAGATTGGGCTACAGTATGCTAGAGCGCGTCCCCGAGTGCCAACCCTAAACAGTAAACAAATTGAACACACTCTAAGTTTAACAGTTGGGGAAGTACAATAATTAACTTCCTATTATGCCTCGGTGTGTTCTACATCTATATCCTCATTAAGATGTCTTAAACTAGGCCTAAGGATGCCTAGGATGGAATGAGGATGCAAAGATGTATACAGAAAACATTTTCAGACTTTTCAGAAAAAGAGAGCCACGCTCGAGCGTAAACATCCCCGCTCGAGCGTACAGGCAAAAACGTTCCCCGCTCGAGCGTGATCCCTCCCGCTCGAGCGGTCTGCAAAATATACTGGATGCTCGCAAAACACGCTCGAGCGTGAATATTTCCGCTCGAGCGGACAGCACAAAATTTGCAAAACTGCTGGGGACTTGATTTCTGAGCTCGAGCTCACAAACCTCCGCTCGAGCGCACACCAGAAATCTGGAAAACCCAGAATTGTACTCTGAATTTGAAACTCAAGTTTGGAACACAAAAATCGATCCTCTTGGGCCCTCTTTCTGGAAAACTCATGAAAACACATAGTATTACTAGGTTCAAAGCTCAATTTATAAAATCAAAGCCCAAGGGAAGTTTAATCAAGCTCATTTCCAAACCAATTTTCAAGAACATGCATGAACAACATTCAAATATGACATGCATGAGTTTCAAACCAATTTCAAGCTTCAAATCTTGCTCTCAAGAGCTCAATAGTTGGAAAACAAAGTGAAAACATGGACTTTAACTTAAACATGGACATGCATGTACAATTCTCCAAGAATTCAACTCCCAAACACACCAAAATGGTGATGCATGCAACAACCAAGCTTCAATTCAACATTTTTGAACTTAAAACATGGCTTAGCTCTACAATGATGCATGGAACATGCAAGATGACTTCAAGACCACAAGAAGAAGATAAATTCACTTACCTAAGTCTTCAATTTCTTGATTAGGAGTTCACTTTAGCAATTTATCCTACCAATCTCCAAGTTCTTGAGCAATTTCAACAAGAGCAAACCTCTCTCTCTCTAACTCTCTTCTAATTTCGGCTGAGGCTCTCAATATGGCTGATCAAAGGTTGTGAAGGAGTATAACAAAGGCTCAAGTATAATATAATAAAGGTCCACTACCAATGGCAAAATCGTAATTAAGCCCAACTTGACAATTAACTTAATTTAATCTAATTTAATCATTCCTAATAAATTTTCAGATAAATATATCATTAAATCATAAATATTCTACTGTACATGAAACTCTAAACGGTTCCTAATTCGGCCGCCGATAAGGCCTCCAATTAACAGTTCAAACATAAGAATTCAAACAGATATTCAATCAAGTAAACAGATGCATTATGCAATTCAATATATAAACTCATTCAATTTCAGTTTCAGTTTCATTCAGTCTGTTCAGTAGTTCCTCCAATTCACTTATCAGTCATTATCAGTTCAGTTTAGCATTAATCAGTATATAATTCAGTGGTTAATCAGTAATCAATACGAGGGTTGTTACAGTCTCCCCTCCTTATAAGGAGTTTAGTCCTCTAAACTCGAGTTACCTTCAGTTTGGAAGAAAACAGGGTTCAGTGGAAACAGTTCTGGGTATCTTTTAACCATGTCATCTTCCCTTTCCCAAGTGGCATACACACCACCATGGTTCTGCCAATCAACTTTCACTAGCGGGATCTCTTTGTTTCTCAGTTTCTTGATCCGTCGGTTTACAATCTGTATAGGCCTCTCCTCGTAAGTGTAGTCATCACTCAACACTATCCGAGTAGGCTCAATCACATGGAATGGATCCCGAAGATAATCTCTCAACATCGAAATGTGGAAGACGTTATGCATATGCTCCATTTCAGGAGGAAGTGCAACTTGATACGCCACCGGATTGATTTTCTCAACAATCTCATAAGGTCCAACGTATCTCGGCGCTAACTTGCCTTTGACTCCGAAACGAGTCTGGCCTTTCATTGGTGTCACTTTCACAAAAACGTGATCACCCACTTCATACTCTCGGTCTCGTCTTCTAACATCTGCATAACTCTTCTGTCTACTCTGTGCAGTTTTCAGTCTTTGCTGTATCAGTTTTATCTTTTCGGTTGTTTCATACACAATCTCGGGCCCAAGCAACGGCCCGTCTCCAACTTCTGCCCAGCAGATTGGAGATCTACACTTTCTGCCATATAATGCCTCGAAAGGCGCCATACCAATGCTCGAATGGTAGCTGTTGTTGTAGGCGAATTCAGCCAACGGCAAGTGACTTTCCCAGTTTCCTTGGAAGTCAAGGACACACATTCTCAGTAGATCCTCTAGAGTCTGGATGGTCCTTTCTGACTGTCCATCTGTCTGAGGATGATAGGCACTACTCAGCCTCAATTCAGTACCCAATGCAGTCTGTAGGCTTTGCCAGAACCTCGATGTAAACTTCGAATCCCTGTCAGAAACAATAGACACAGGCACTCCGTGCAGTCTCACAATTTCATCAATATAGATAACAGCCAATTTGTCCGCATTATAAATTGTCTTGACAGGTAAGAAGTGAGCAGATTTAGTCAGTCTATCAACAATAACCCAAATTGAATCCATACCTTTTCTGGAGCGAGGTAATCCAACGATAAAATCCATCGTGATATGCTCCCATTTCCACTCTGGTATGGGTAAGGGTTGCAATAATCCAGCAGGTCGTTGATGTTCAACTTTGACTTGTTGGCAATTAAGACATTTGGACACAAAGTCGGCAATTTCTTTCTTCATTCCCGGCCACCAGAAATTCAACTTCAAATCTTGATACATTTTCGTATTCCCTGGGTGGATAGAAAATTTTGAATTGTGGCCCTCTTGCAGAATTCTTCTTTTCAGTTTAGTGTCATTCGGTACACACAGTCTTTCTTGAAATTTCAGTACATTGTTCTCAAATTTGAACCCCGGTTTCGGTTTCGAATCTCTTTCTTCAATAATCTTCTTTAAGAAATCATCCAGTTGCTGTTTCTCTTTAATCTCTTCAATCAATGCTGGTTGAGCAGAAATAGCAGCTAAGGTTCCACCTTGTTCCTTCAAAACAATTTCAATTTCAGACTTTTCAAGATCACAAAGCAACTCTTTCTGTCCAGTCAGCAAACAGGCTAAGTTCCCAATCGATTTTCGGCTCAAAGCATCGGCAACGGTGTTGGCTTTTCCCGGATGGTACAAAATCTGTAGGTCATAATCTTTTATCAGTTCAAGCCATCTCCGCTGTCTCATATTCAGTTCTTTCTGAGTGAAAAAGTACTTCAGGCTCTTGTGGTCAGTATATACTTCACATGTCGCCCCATAAAGATAGTGACGCCAGATTTTCAATGCAAATACCACTGCAGCAAGTTCTAAGTCATGGGTCGGGTAGTTCTTTTCATGTGGTCTCAACTGTCGGGAAGCATAAGCAATAACTCTCCCATTCTGCATTAAAACACACCCCAAACCCTTATGAGAAGCATCACTAAATACAGTATAACCATCCGTACCTGAAGGTAGAGTCAGAATTGGTGCAGTCACAAGTCTAGTTTTCAACTCCTGAAATGCTGATTCCCGTTGGTCAGTCCAGTCAAATGATATCCCTTTCTGTGTCAACTGAGTCAGAGGTAAGGCAATTTTGGAGAAATCTTTGACAAATCTTCTGTAATACCCGGCTAGTCCCAAAAAGCTTCGGACTTCAGTCACATTTGTTGGTCTAGGCCAGTTCACTACAGCTTCAATTTTCTGCGGATCAACAGAAATTCCATCTTTGCTAACAATATGCCCCAAAAACATAACATGGTCAAGCCAGAATTCACATTTAGACAGTTTACCATACAGTTTCTGTTCTCTTAAGATTTGCAGGGCAAGTCTTAGATGGTGTTCATGTTCTTCTACAGTCTTAGAATAGATCAATATGTCATCAATGAATACCACAATAAAATCATCAAGGTATGGTTTAAAAATTCTGTTCATGAGGTCCATAAATGCAGCTGGGGCATTCGTGACTCCGAACGGCATAACTAAAAATTCATAATGACCATACCTCGTTCTAAAAGCAGTTTTGTCAATGTCTTCCGGTTTAACTTTCAGTTGATGGTACCCCGATCTAAGATCAATCTTGGAAAACACTTGTGCACCCTGTAGCTGATCAAATAAATCATCAATACGCGGTAAGGGATATTTGTTCTTTACAGTTACCTTGTTCAATTCGCGGTAATCAATGCACAGTCTCAGTGAGCCATCTTTCTTCTTTACAAACAGGACAGGTGCACCCCACGGTGAAGTACTGGGTCTGATAAACTTCTTGTCTAACAGTTCCTGCAATTGTACCTTCAGTTCTTTCAGTTCAGTTGGAGCCATTCTGTAAGGAGCTTTAGACATTGGCTGTGTACCCGGAATCACATCAACAGTAAATTCAACTTCCCTATCAATCAAATCCCCTGGCAGATCATCTGGAAACACATCTGGGAATTCTCTGACTATAGGAATGCAATTCACATCAGTTTTAACATTGTCATTAGCAGATACAGTCAGTACAGAACACAGATATCCTTTACATCCCTTTCTAATCAATTTGACAGCTTTTACAGAAGAAATCAGATACGGAGGAGGTACTACTCCAACTCCACTAAATACGAATTCAGGTAAACCCGGTGGACGGAAAACTACTTGTTTTGTTACACAATCTATAGTGGCATGATATTTTTGTAGCCAATCCATCCCCAATATCACATCAAAATGATCTATGTTCAACGGTAGTAAGTCAATAAACAGATGCATATCCCCAACAATAATTTCACAAGCAGGATACATATATGCACATGTCATGGATCCTCCAACAGGTGATGATACAGCTAACAAGTAATTCATAGGTTCTAAGGGTCTATTCAATTTCCGTGAAAAAGCATGCGACACATAAGAATGTGTAGACCCCGAATCAATCAATACATATGCATTTTGAGCACAAATAGAGAGGATACCTGACACAACGGTCTCAGTATTCTGAACATCTCCCGGTACTAGGGCAAATACTCGGCCCTGCCTCACAGGCTCTTTCCCGGTAGCTTTGGGGTTAGGCTTTGGTGCTACATTTGATGCTGCTGCACTTGGTGCAGCTTTACCACTAGCTGGTGGAGCAGAAGGGCAGTCTTTAATTCTGTGGCCCACCTTGCCACATCTGAAGCAAGCTCCTGAAATCTGGTAGCAAACCCCTTTGTGTTTATTGCCACATACGGAGCAGGGTGGAATGAATCCACTCCCTTGGCTGGGGCTAGTTGTTGACCCCGTATTCTGTTTCTTGTTCAACTGATTGTGCTTGCCTTTCTTAAATTTGAAACCCTGTCGTTTACCATGCCATTCAGTTGTTGGTGTTTCAGATTGTTTCACTGCTGCAATATTTGACTCGGCCATCAATGCACGGTCGAGCACACCCACATAAGTTGGCATTTTCAAAACATTTATTCGGTCCAGTATAGCAGCACTAAGGCCTCCTTCAAACCTTCTGGCCTTCTTATATTCGGTGTCCACCATCTGTGGTGCATATCTGGCAAATTCGGTGAATTTCTTCTCATACTCGGCAACAGACATTGTGCCCTGTTTCAGTTGTTCAAACTCCGTTACTTTTCTGTCCCTGATGCACTGAGGGAAATACTTTTCAAAGAAGGACTCCTTGAACTGAGCCCAAGTTATAATAGCATTTGTATCGCGGGTTAACATCCACCACCTTCTTGCTTCTTCCTGAAGGGTGAAGGTTGCTAACAGTACTTTGTTGGCTTCGGAGCACGGAAACATTTCAAACAACTTTTCTGTTTCAAGCACCCAAGCTTCAGCCTTTAGCGGTTCCAAGCCTCCCTGAAAGGATGGCAGTTTCAGTTTGCTGAACTTATGAGTCAGTGCAATAATGTCCACCTCATTAGCATTCACATTCTGTACATTTGGTTCCGGGTGAACCGGAGGAGGAGGAGGTGGGGGCTGTTGGTTCTGTTGTTGGTCCAGTCTTTCAAGTACCAATCCCATCATTTGTTCAAGTCTGGCCATTCTGGCCTCAGAGGACGATGATTCAGTTTCATTTGCATTGTCCATTCCGCTATAAGCAGTTATAACAGTTATCATTATAAGCAGTTGTACACTTAAACAGTTCAACACTTTAACATATATTCAGTCAATCACAAGCACACACTTTTCAAGTTCATGAGATGCCCTAATCACTTTTCTAGGACACCCTATAGCTCATTTGGACACGTGTGTGCGGTATAACTCGTGGTTAAGTATCGCTCTGATACCACTCTGTCACGACCCAAACCCGGCCCTATGGGTTTAGCACCGTAACTGGCCAGTAATCCGAGATTACCGAAGGCCTGCAGAACAGTAATACAGTAAAACAGAGTACAGGGCCTGGCGGAAGCCAATACAGTAATTAACTAGTGTCCATTGAGCTGTGACAATCTGTATGCCAAAAACATTTTTCATGCATTTATACAGTTCAAACAGTACGGTCTATATACAATCATATACATCATTCAGTACGGGAATCAAATCCCTCAATAACAGTACAGTAAACAGTAGACGGTTTATACAGTTATACAAAACAGTCAAGAGACAGGTGGGGGACACAAAAACACCCCAAGCCATAGCATGGCGTCTCGGAACCTCGCAGTGAGGCACATAGGCTGGCTTGACAAAACTGGGGGAACTAACCCACGCTCCTAGCTCCGGTCTGGCTGCTGAGAACCTACATATATATATAAACAGTGAGCTAAAGCCCAGTGAATAACAATAAGTGTAAAGAGGTTAAGAATGTAATGTCCTTACAGTAATGAAAACAGTTCATTAAACAGTATTTCAGTCTTTCAGTATGCCAGTCAATCAATCATATGTGGTACATCCATTAGCCTATAAACAGTAGGTCCAAAAGGACCGGGCCTCAACGGACCAAACAGTAGTGATGGCCATCAGTCAGTAAACAGTATGGTTCCACGAGGGAACCTACAGAGCTCTGTAACAGTAACAGTCAGTGCTAAGGATGCCACAATACAGTTCACAATACAGGACATACATTCATTCAATAAACAATATCAGTTCAATAAGCAGTTCTGTTCAGTATTCAAAAGATAACCATTTTGAACATATCTTTACACAATCTGTTACTCACAGAGATTGGGCTACAGTATGCTAGAGCGCGTCCCCGAGTGCCAACCCTAAACAGTAAACAAATTGAACACACTCTAAGTTTAACAGTTGGGGAAGTACAATAATTAACTTCCTATTATGCCTCGGTGTGTTCTACATCTATATCCTCATTAAGATGTCTTAAACTAGGCCTAAGGATGCCTAGGATGGAATGAGGATGCAAAGATGTATACAGAAAACATTTTCAGACTTTTCAGAAAAAGAGAGCCACGCTCGAGCGTACAGGCAAAAACGTTCCCCGCTCGAGCGTGATCCCTCCCGCTCGAGCGGTCTGCAAAATATACTGGATGCTCGCAAAACACGCTCGAGCGTGAATATTTCCGCTCGAGCGGACAGCACAAAATTTGCAAAACTGCTGGGGACTTGATTTCTGAGCTCGAGCTCACAAACCTCCGCTCGAGCGCACACCAGAAATCTGGAAAACCCAGAATTGTACTCTGAATTTGAAACTCAAGTTTGGAACACAAAAATCGATCCTCTTGGGCCCTCTTTCTGGAAAACTCATGAAAACACATAGTATTACTAGGTTCAAAGCTCAATTTATAAAATCAAAGCCCAAGGGAAGTTTAATCAAGCTCATTTCCAAACCAATTTTCAAGAACATGCATGAACAACATTCAAATATGACATGCATGAGTTTCAAACCAATTTCAAGCTTCAAATCTTGCTCTCAAGAGCTCAATAGTTGGAAAACAAAGTGAAAACATGGACTTTAACTTAAACATGGACATGCATGTACAATTCTCCAAGAATTCAACTCCCAAACACACCAAAATGGTGATGCATGCAACAACCAAGCTTCAATTCAACATTTTTGAACTTAAAACATGGCTTAGCTCTACAATGATGCATGGAACATGCAAGATGACTTCAAGACCACAAGAAGAAGATAAATTCACTTACCTAAGTCTTCAATTTCTTGATTAGGAGTTCACTTTAGCAATTTATCCTACCAATCTCCAAGTTCTTGAGCAATTTCAACAAGAGCAAACCTCTCTCTCTCTAACTCTCTTCTAATTTCGGCTGAGGCTCTCAATATGGCTGATCAAAGGTTGTGAAGGAGTATAACAAAGGCTCAAGTATAATATAATAAAGGTCCACTACCAATGGCAAAATCGTAATTAAGCCCAACTTGACAATTAACTTAATTTAATCTAATTTAATCATTCCTAATAAATTTTCAGATAAATATATCATTAAATCATAAATATTCTACTGTACATGAAACTCTAAACGGTTCCTAATTCGGCCGCCGATAAGGCCTCCAATTAACAGTTCAAACATAAGAATTCAAACAGATATTCAATCAAGTAAACAGATGCATTATGCAATTCAATATATAAACTCATTCAATTTCAGTTTCAGTTTCATTCAGTCTGTTCAGTAGTTCCTCCAATTCACTTATCAGTCATTATCAGTTCAGTTTAGCATTAATCAGTATATAATTCAGTGGTTAATCAGTAATCAATACGAGGGTTGTTACAGTCTCCCCTCCTTATAAGGAGTTTAGTCCTCTAAACTCGAGTTACCTTCAGTTTGGAAGAAAACAGGGTTCAGTGGAAACAGTTCTGGGTATCTTTTAACCATGTCATCTTCCCTTTCCCAAGTGGCATACACACCACCATGGTTCTGCCAATCAACTTTCACTAGCGGGATCTCTTTGTTTCTCAGTTTCTTGATCCGTCGGTTTACAATCTGTATAGGCCTCTCCTCGTAAGTGTAGTCATCACTCAACACTATCCGAGTAGGCTCAATCACATGGAATGGATCCCGAAGATAATCTCTCAACATCGAAATGTGGAAGACGTTATGCATATGCTCCATTTCAGGAGGAAGTGCAACTTGATACGCCACCGGATTGATTTTCTCAACAATCTCATAAGGTCCAACGTATCTCGGCGCTAACTTGCCTTTGACTCCGAAACGAGTCTGGCCTTTCATTGGTGTCACTTTCACAAAAACGTGATCACCCACTTCATACTCTCGGTCTCGTCTTCTAACATCTGCATAACTCTTCTGTCTACTCTGTGCAGTTTTCAGTCTTTGCTGTATCAGTTTTATCTTTTCGGTTGTTTCATACACAATCTCGGGCCCAAGCAACGGCCCGTCTCCAACTTCTGCCCAGCAGATTGGAGATCTACACTTTCTGCCATATAATGCCTCGAAAGGCGCCATACCAATGCTCGAATGGTAGCTGTTGTTGTAGGCGAATTCAGCCAACGGCAAGTGACTTTCCCAGTTTCCTTGGAAGTCAAGGACACACATTCTCAGTAGATCCTCTAGAGTCTGGATGGTCCTTTCTGACTGTCCATCTGTCTGAGGATGATAGGCACTACTCAGCCTCAATTCAGTACCCAATGCAGTCTGTAGGCTTTGCCAGAACCTCGATGTAAACTTCGAATCCCTGTCAGAAACAATAGACACAGGCACTCCGTGCAGTCTCACAATTTCATCAATATAGATAACAGCCAATTTGTCCGCATTATAAATTGTCTTGACAGGTAAGAAGTGAGCAGATTTAGTCAGTCTATCAACAATAACCCAAATTGAATCCATACCTTTTCTGGAGCGAGGTAATCCAACGATAAAATCCATCGTGATATGCTCCCATTTCCACTCTGGTATGGGTAAGGGTTGCAATAATCCAGCAGGTCGTTGATGTTCAACTTTGACTTGTTGGCAATTAAGACATTTGGACACAAAGTCGGCAATTTCTTTCTTCATTCCCGGCCACCAGAAATTCAACTTCAAATCTTGATACATTTTCGTATTCCCTGGGTGGATAGAAAATTTTGAATTGTGGCCCTCTTGCAGAATTCTTCTTTTCAGTTTAGTGTCATTCGGTACACACAGTCTTTCTTGAAATTTCAGTACATTGTTCTCAAATTTGAACCCCGGTTTCGGTTTCGAATCTCTTTCTTCAATAATCTTCTTTAAGAAATCATCCAGTTGCTGTTTCTCTTTAATCTCTTCAATCAATGCTGGTTGAGCAGAAATAGCAGCTAAGGTTCCACCTTGTTCCTTCAAAACAATTTCAATTTCAGACTTTTCAAGATCACAAAGCAACTCTTTCTGTCCAGTCAGCAAACAGGCTAAGTTCCCAATCGATTTTCGGCTCAAAGCATCGGCAACGGTGTTGGCTTTTCCCGGATGGTACAAAATCTGTAGGTCATAATCTTTTATCAGTTCAAGCCATCTCCGCTGTCTCATATTCAGTTCTTTCTGAGTGAAAAAGTACTTCAGGCTCTTGTGGTCAGTATATACTTCACATGTCGCCCCATAAAGATAGTGACGCCAGATTTTCAATGCAAATACCACTGCAGCAAGTTCTAAGTCATGGGTCGGGTAGTTCTTTTCATGTGGTCTCAACTGTCGGGAAGCATAAGCAATAACTCTCCCATTCTGCATTAAAACACACCCCAAACCCTTATGAGAAGCATCACTAAATACAGTATAACCATCCGTACCTGAAGGTAGAGTCAGAATTGGTGCAGTCACAAGTCTAGTTTTCAACTCCTGAAATGCTGATTCCCGTTGGTCAGTCCAGTCAAATGATATCCCTTTCTGTGTCAACTGAGTCAGAGGTAAGGCAATTTTGGAGAAATCTTTGACAAATCTTCTGTAATACCCGGCTAGTCCCAAAAAGCTTCGGACTTCAGTCACATTTGTTGGTCTAGGCCAGTTCACTACAGCTTCAATTTTCTGCGGATCAACAGAAATTCCATCTTTGCTAACAATATGCCCCAAAAACATAACATGGTCAAGCCAGAATTCACATTTAGACAGTTTACCATACAGTTTCTGTTCTCTTAAGATTTGCAGGGCAAGTCTTAGATGGTGTTCATGTTCTTCTACAGTCTTAGAATAGATCAATATGTCATCAATGAATACCACAATAAAATCATCAAGGTATGGTTTAAAAATTCTGTTCATGAGGTCCATAAATGCAGCTGGGGCATTCGTGACTCCGAACGGCATAACTAAAAATTCATAATGACCATACCTCGTTCTAAAAGCAGTTTTGTCAATGTCTTCCGGTTTAACTTTCAGTTGATGGTACCCCGATCTAAGATCAATCTTGGAAAACACTTGTGCACCCTGTAGCTGATCAAATAAATCATCAATACGCGGTAAGGGATATTTGTTCTTTACAGTTACCTTGTTCAATTCGCGGTAATCAATGCACAGTCTCAGTGAGCCATCTTTCTTCTTTACAAACAGGACAGGTGCACCCCACGGTGAAGTACTGGGTCTGATAAACTTCTTGTCTAACAGTTCCTGCAATTGTACCTTCAGTTCTTTCAGTTCAGTTGGAGCCATTCTGTAAGGAGCTTTAGACATTGGCTGTGTACCCGGAATCACATCAACAGTAAATTCAACTTCCCTATCAATCAAATCCCCTGGCAGATCATCTGGAAACACATCTGGGAATTCTCTGACTATAGGAATGCAATTCACATCAGTTTTAACATTGTCATTAGCAGATACAGTCAGTACAGAACACAGATATCCTTTACATCCCTTTCTAATCAATTTGACAGCTTTTACAGAAGAAATCAGATACGGAGGAGGTACTACTCCAACTCCACTAAATACGAATTCAGGTAAACCCGGTGGACGGAAAACTACTTGTTTTGTTACACAATCTATAGTGGCATGATATTTTTGTAGCCAATCCATCCCCAATATCACATCAAAATGATCTATGTTCAACGGTAGTAAGTCAATAAACAGATGCATATCCCCAACAATAATTTCACAAGCAGGATACATATATGCACATGTCATGGATCCTCCAACAGGTGATGATACAGCTAACAAGTAATTCATAGGTTCTAAGGGTCTATTCAATTTCCGTGAAAAAGCATGCGACACATAAGAATGTGTAGACCCCGAATCAATCAATACATATGCATTTTGAGCACAAATAGAGAGGATACCTGACACAACGGTCTCAGTATTCTGAACATCTCCCGGTACTAGGGCAAATACTCGGCCCTGCCTCACAGGCTCTTTCCCGGTAGCTTTGGGGTTAGGCTTTGGTGCTACATTTGATGCTGCTGCACTTGGTGCAGCTTTACCACTAGCTGGTGGAGCAGAAGGGCAGTCTTTAATTCTGTGGCCCACCTTGCCACATCTGAAGCAAGCTCCTGAAATCTGGTAGCAAACCCCTTTGTGTTTATTGCCACATACGGAGCAGGGTGGAATGAATCCACTCCCTTGGCTGGGGCTAGTTGTTGACCCCGTATTCTGTTTCTTGTTCAACTGATTGTGCTTGCCTTTCTTAAATTTGAAACCCTGTCGTTTACCATGCCATTCAGTTGTTGGTGTTTCAGATTGTTTCACTGCTGCAATATTTGACTCGGCCATCAATGCACGGTCGAGCACACCCACATAAGTTGGCATTTTCAAAACATTTATTCGGTCCAGTATAGCAGCACTAAGGCCTCCTTCAAACCTTCTGGCCTTCTTATATTCGGTGTCCACCATCTGTGGTGCATATCTGGCAAATTCGGTGAATTTCTTCTCATACTCGGCAACAGACATTGTGCCCTGTTTCAGTTGTTCAAACTCCGTTACTTTTCTGTCCCTGATGCACTGAGGGAAATACTTTTCAAAGAAGGACTCCTTGAACTGAGCCCAAGTTATAATAGCATTTGTATCGCGGGTTAACATCCACCACTTTCTTGCTTCTTCCTGAAGGGTGAAGGTTGCTAACAGTACTTTGTTGGCTTCGGAGCACGGAAACATTTCAAACAACTTTTCTGTTTCAAGCACCCAAGCTTCAGCCTTTAGCGGTTCCAAGCCTCCCTGAAAGGATGGCAGTTTCAGTTTGCTGAACTTATGAGTCAGTGCAATAATGTCCACCTCATTAGCATTCACATTCTGTACATTTGGTTCCGGGTGAACCGGAGGAGGAGGAGGTGGGGGCTGTTGGTTCTGTTGTTGGTCCAGTCTTTCAAGTACCAATCCCATCATTTGTTCAAGTCTGGCCATTCTGGCCTCAGAGGACGATGATTCAGTTTCATTTGCATTGTCCATTCCGCTATAAGCAGTTATAACAGTTATCATTATAAGCAGTTGTACACTTAAACAGTTCAACACTTTAACATATATTCAGTCAATCACAAGCACACACTTTTCAAGTTCATGAGATGCCCTAATCACTTTTCTAGGACACCCTATAGCTCATTTGGACACGTGTGTGCGGTATAACTCGTGGTTAAGTATCGCTCTGATACCACTCTGTCACGACCCAAACCCGGCCCTATGGGTTTAGCACCGTAACTGGCCAGTAATCCGAGATTACCGAAGGCCTGCAGAACAGTAATACAGTAAAACAGAGTACAGGGCCTGGCGGAAGCCAATACAGTAATTAACTAGTGTCCATTGAGCTGTGACAATCTGTATGCCAAAAACATTTTTCATGCATTTATACAGTTCAAACAGTACGGTCTATATACAATCATATACATCATTCAGTACGGGAATCAAATCCCTCAATAACAGTACAGTAAACAGTAGACGGTTTATACAGTTATACAAAACAGTCAAGAGACAGGTGGGGGACACAAAAACACCCCAAGCCATAGCATGGCGTCTCGGAACCTCGCAGTGAGGCACATAGGCTGGCTTGACAAAACTGGGGGAACTAACCCACGCTCCTAGCTCCGGTCTGGCTGCTGAGAACCTACATATATATATAAACAGTGAGCTAAAGCCCAGTGAATAACAATAAGTGTAAAGAGGTTAAGAATGTAATGTCCTTACAGTAATGAAAACAGTTCATTAAACAGTATTTCAGTCTTTCAGTATGCCAGTCAATCAATCATATGTGGTACATCCATTAGCCTATAAACAGTAGGTCCAAAAGGACCGGGCCTCAACGGACCCAACAGTAGTGATGGCCATCAGTCAGTAAACAGTATGGTTCCACGAGGGAACCTACAGAGCTCTGTAACAGTAACAGTCAGTGCTAAGGATGCTACAATACAGTTCACAATACAGGACATACATTCATTCAATAAACAATATCAGTTCAATAAGCAGTTCTGTTCAGTATTCAAAAGATAACCATTTTGAACATATCTTTACACAATCTGTTACTCACAGAGATTGGGCTACAGTATGCTAGAGCGCGTCCCCGAGTGCCAACCCTAAACAGTAAACAAATTGAACACACTCTAAGTTTAACAGTTGGGGAAGTACAATAATTAACTTCCTATTATGCCTCGGTGTGTTCTACATCTATATCCTCATTAAGATGTCTTAAACTAGGCCTAAGGATGCCTAGGATGGGATGAGGATGCAAAGATGTATACAGAAAACATTTTCAGACTTTTCAGAAAAAGAGAGCCACGCTCGAGCGTAAACATCCCC
The DNA here is from genome assembly GCA_036172215.1 of Camellia granthamiana. Classification (NCBI taxonomy): domain Eukaryota; kingdom Viridiplantae; phylum Streptophyta; class Magnoliopsida; order Ericales; family Theaceae; genus Camellia; species Camellia granthamiana. The sequence goes on along the minus strand of CM069912.1, from coordinate 115,843,267 downwards.
GCTCGAGCGTACAGGCAAAAACGTTCCCCGCTCGAGCGTGATCCCTCCCGCTCGAGCGGTCTGCAAAATATACTGGATGCTCACAAAACACGCTCGAGCGTGAATATTTCCGCTCGAGCGGACAGCACAAAATTTGCAAAACTGCTGGGGACTTGATTTCTGAGCTCGAGCTCACAAACCTCCGCTCGAGCGCACACCAGAAATCTGGAAAACCCAGAATTGTACTCTGAATTTGAAACTCAAGTTTGGAACACAAAAATCGATCCTCTTGGGCCCTTTTTCTGGAAAACTCATGAAAACACATAGTATTACTAGGTTCAAAGCTCAATTTATAAAATCAAAGCCCAAGGGAAGTTTAATCAAGCTCATTTCCAAACCAATTTTCAAGAACATGCATGAACAACATTCAAATATGACATGCATGAGTTTCAAACCAATTTCAAGCTTCAAATCTTGCTCTCAAGAGCTCAATAGTTGGAAAACAAAGTGAAAACATGGACTTTAACTTAAACATGGACATGCATGTACAATTCTCCAAGAATTCAACTCCCAAACACACCAAAATGGTGATGCATGCAACAACCAAGCTTCAATTCAACATTCTTGAACTTAAAACATGGCTTAGCTCTACAATGATGCATGGAACATGCAAGATGACTTCAAGACCACAAGAAGAAGATAAATTCACTTACCTAAGTCTTCAATTTCTTGATTAGGAGTTCACTTTAGCAATTTATCCTACCAATCTCCAAGTTCTTGAGCAATTTCAACAAGAGCAAACCTCTCTCTCTCTAACTCTCTTCTAATTTCGGCTGAGGCTCTCAATATGGCTGATCAAAGGTTGTGAAGGAGTATAACAAAGGCTCAAGTATAATATAATAAAGGTCCACTACCAATGGCAAAATCGTAATTAAGCCCAACTTGACAATTAACTTAATTTAATCTAATTTAATCATTCCTAATAAATTTTCAGATAAATATATCATTAAATCATAAATATTCTACTGTACATGAAACTCTAAACGGTTCCTAATTCGGCCGCCGATAAGGCCTCCAATTAACAGTTCAAACATAAGAATTCAAACAGATATTCAATCAAGCAAACAGATGCATTATGCAATTCAATATATAAACTCATTCAATTTCAGTTTCAGTTTCATTCAGTCTGTTCAGTAGTTCCTCCAATTCACTTATCAGTCATTATCAGTTCAGTTTAGCATTAATCAGTATATAATTCAGTGGTTAATCAGTAATCAATACGAGGGTTGTTACAGGTTTTGAAACCATCCGTACCCAGGAGAGTGGCTGTTGATTTGCAAAAGGACTCATCTTCGGCTCTTCGAGCACATCTGACATCTTTGCCCCTAGTTCGAAGGGTACTTCTGTTCTAGCTTTGCAAGTTTCTTCTGATCTTCTTGATCTGACTTTGGTGCCTCTTGTTCGAGGGCTGCTTCAAATCTGGCCACACAGGCCTCACATTGTAGTTGACCGTTGAACGTTCTGAAGTCAAGTTCAAGGTTTTGGAAGCAAAGGGGTTGAATCTTGAGGCTGAGAGCGATCCTAGGCTGCACAATCTCAAGAGCGATTCCACACAGGTCTTCGCAGGACCGCACAAAACATTTTTTGAAAGTTTTTAAGAAAGCGACAAATCGCTCGCGCTGAAGACAGTGTAGGACCAATCTGGATCAAGCCAGGATCCTTCTCAGTACTCATACTAACAAGCAAGATCTCATTCATTAAGGGCTTAGCATGCCTCTCTTTCTCTCAAATTGATCAAATTTTGCAAATCCCGAGGAATTCCTTCCTCTTCGTTTTCACTGCAGTGTTCAAAAAGGTTTTGGAAAACTTAGGTCGATGCAATGAATTCAAGGCACAGAAAAAACACAGCTTCTAGTCAAATACTGCCATCTCATTTGGAATTTCTGGTACAACTGGCACACGGCAGAAACAAACACAAAAGCATGAAAAACCACTGCTGTTCATTCAAATCTGTTGGCACAACTAGCTCCCTGGAAGAAACAGACTCAAAAGAAAGCGAAAAGACAAACACAAAACAAAATGGCGATGCCCGAAGTAACACCCCCGGAGTCACTTGACTCTGACAAAATAGGACTGACTCGATAAAACAAGACAAACCCGACTGACTCAGTATGAAAAAACCGACTCAATACAAAACGACAAGACTGACCCAATACCCAAGTCAGAAAGTACAAAACTAGCATTCGCAAATGCTCAAAACAGTGCGTGCCAAATGCCATATCTAGAGTAAACTGAGTGCCGCCCGCAGGGGGTTCATCCCCTGATCACATATTCGTACTATCTCCAAAGTTCACTGATCCAGTGGTGATAGACTTTGCTGAGCTGGTGCGGCAATGACCTTGTTGTCAAACAAATCTTGTACATCATGGCGCAGACGAAAGCAGCTATCGGTCTCATGACCAGTTTGTTGATGGTAGGCACAGTACTTAGTCCTGTCATGCTTTGGAGGGAGAGGATCAGGCAAAGGCTGTTGTTCCAATGGTTTCAGATGTCCTTTCCGGATTAAGACCTCTAGAGCCTTTGACAAAGGCATATAAAATGGGGTGAAAACCCTCTTGACTCGAGGTGGATATTTGGTTTTCTGTGAGCTACTTCCGGACGCACCGGTGAATGGGGTAGCTTTTTGTGATGTGGTGTTGGTGACCATGCCCACTTCAGAAGATCTTGCAGCTGCATCACCACTGGTGGTCGCATTCGAACTGCGGGTAAACGCCCTCCTGGGCTGCTCCTTTTCCTGGTCAATAAGGCCTTGCTTTATAGCGTCCTCGATTTGTACTCCCATCTCATGTAGATCTGAAAAGGTAGGGAATGAGAGAACAATCATTTTCTGCATGAGCTTGGGTTGGAGGTTGCGTACAACCATCTGTATTTGATCCTTGTCCGTTGGCCTAATGGTCATCATTGAGGCCTTGGCCCTCCACCGAGTTACAAAATCGGAGAAACTTTCCTTCGGCTCCTGCCTAGTCGTCTCGAGATCACGGGTTGTAATCTCAATTTGTGTATTGTAGGAGTATTGATCGACGAAAGCCTCGGCCATCTCATCCCAATTCCTCTTAACATCGTCTTCCAGTTTCGCGTACCAGATGGCCGCCACACCTGACAGGGTTCGGCCAAACAGAGACAGCTTCTGTAGTCTGGTGAGGCCCATCGGCCTTAAGATATCTAAAAACAGCCTCAGGTGCACCATGGGGTCCCCGGACCCATCAAATCGGTCGATTTGTGGCATCTTGAACCGATCTGGCAGCGTCACAGCTGCGTCCGTATACCCATCCTCAATGTCGGGAATGGACTTGACTCCTTGGGATTTCTTAAACATCTTTTCCAGCTTACTCAGCTTTAGCGCTGCGGGGTCCGCTTCGAACTCGAAGGGAGAGTCCGGCACATTGACAGGCGTGGGTGCCTTAGATAGTTGCGGTAGAATCGGGGGCAGAGCTGGCCTCGTTGGAAAGTTTGTATCCTCTTGGACATTTTGGACATTTGGCGTCTCCCCAGGTGCTGGAGCTCCTGGTGGGGGAGGAACTTGTTGTGAAGCAGACGCGCCGCTTTGCTGTTGCAGCCTGGTGATGAGCTCAGCCTGCTGAGCCATGATTGCAGCTTGCTGCTTAGAGAATTCCGCTTGGCGGATAGCGTCTTGTTGCATGAGTTTCATAGTTTCCTGCATTTGACGCATCATTGCCTCCATCCCTGATGTATTCTGTTGATCCATCTGACTGACCTGTTCACTAGAGGGGTGGATAAGGGCCACTGATCTGGTAACTGCTGAACTGGTGATCTGTGCCTGACTAGCCTTCTCTAGCCCTGATTACCCTTGAACTGAGTCTCTGACCTGACAAAGTCTATCAGTACAAATCCAATGTACCCGGGAGATAGTGGAGCCTTCTGAAGCTATGGTTCCAAGACTATCTAGCAAAAGGGAAAACAAACAGCATCTCAGCTCAACTTCACCAAAACAGATACGAGCAGAGCTGAACGACTGTGTTCTATTACTGATCACTGTTCCCCGAAATCACTGCCCCAAATCTGAATCTGATACCCGCAGATATAACTGATTCTCAAAAATACTAATACTGGTGCCCGCAGGCTTGATGCCCAGACTCGCAAACTGGTATATGCGTTCCTGTAGAGATACACTCTAAAAGCACATAGCAAGTAAGAGAGAGCCAAAACACCCCTATGCTGGGGTAGGGTTTCCCTGTCCTATTTTGTCAGGAGCTAGGGTTTCACTACGCACGCAGCGGTTTCAAACAACCTAAAATCGGGTAAGTAACCTGTCCTAGTTTGGAATGGTCACTATGGATTCCGAATATGCACTAGGTCGAATGGTCGAAAAGGGTGCCCCGGTAAAACCGGGGTTTGTGTTCCTATACTGGCAGAGCCCGCAACCGGTCAGCCTTATGGTCATGCCTTGACAAGACAAGCCTCCAGCAAACCGCTCAGGAATAGCAGATGGCCAACACGGTGTCCTAGGCGCACCAATGCACATGCAATGCAAAGAAACACATAAGTGTAGTCAAAACAGGATATCACGAGTTCGAGTCAAGCTCTCTAAAATCCCCAGCAGAGTCGCCAGAAACTGTAACAAGCCCGCGAGGGACCTCGGCTACAGTTCGGACTCCCCTTTTTTGTTTGTTGCGGTTCGTAATCTGAACCAAAGAGTCCAACTCTGGCAAATCGTTTTGAGAAAAACAGATTTTGAAAAGAAGTGCCAAACATGGACTGCTTTGCCAGATACAGAGTCGCCACCTAAATATTTTTTAAAATGGGAAATTTAGGAAACCCTGACTCGGTGCCGAAGGCCACGTGTCCATCATCACCAAAGTTGTCTTGGCTCGGGAGCTTGGGTACGATCGGGGAAGGTCAGCTATGAGCACCCCCTTTCGCCCGGTCCGAAGACCGGCCTCTACTAACCATGATATCCGATTTTGAAAACGTTATGTGTTTTTATTCCAGTTATTAGCCTAGAATTACTATGTTATGCGCACAGCAAACAAGTATAGACTAGATTGCCTAATTTGGAAACAAGCATTGCATATCCGTTTGTTTTGAAAAGCGCTTTGGAATTTGCTACTCGCAAGTAGGCTAAAACACGGATTTCAACGAGTTTTTCCAACTCAAACAATCCAACCTTCACCCACAGGCAATCAAGCAGTTTATCTCATATAAGCACTTAGCCACGTGGTAATCATGCTGTTATGTTGACATTCACACGCATGCGAGATGCTAAAGCATAACTACTTACATCGTACTCCGTGCCGAAACAATAAACTGGTTAGCAAACATGCATGTCCTAGTTCATGTTAAGAGGCTAATGCAACACATACAGGATGTGATTAGGATGGGCTCGGCAAACCCTAAAATGGCATGTGAAATGCTACAATTATCACGTATTCAATTTGGAATTGAAAATACAATGCAGTTTGTATGATGTACCGAGCCCGGTACATGTAAGACAAATGCATGGATGCACGCATGCATGGCATAAGGTATGCAAATTTAGACGTGCCCTAATCTACCATCATAAGCAGGTAAATAAAAGGGGGAAAGAAGTGGAGGTTGGAGGACATGCACACACACGCACCCACACTTATTACAGATTCGCCCTCGCTCGGAGGGACCAAAAGGCTAATACAAATTAATTAACTACGCAAGCTAATTAAATATTACAAATTGCCTAATTAGTTAACAACTAACTAAACTAGGAAAAACAATAAACCGCCTCGGGAGGAGGGTCTGATGCAACGCATGCTCGGGTCCTGCTCGGAATTGCACTGCCATGCATAGTCTGCCTCTGTTTTCCCTGCTCTGCCTCTCTGAAGACTGCCAAAGTCTCAGAGATGCTTCTTCAGATGCTGGGGATCACTATCGGCTGAGCAGAATGGCCACCGGCTGTAGCATGTGATCATCGGCTGGAAATGAGGCCATCGGCCACAATACATTACCGGTCGGCACTAAATAATGCCGGCCGGCAAGAAGTTCCTGCAGAACCTGCAACTTACAGCAGCAGAGGGCGAAATCTTGCATGGCAATACAATTCAAGCAATGTATGCACCAATCATGCCCCTTATCATGTTTGTGACTCAAAGGGGCATGTGCCTCGATTTTCGGACCATCAATCACGCATTTCCATGCATGATGGCCCAAAGAACCAAGTTGTGCACATTGATTTCAAATGCAATGCAAACAATCAAACGAACCAAGGCCCAATTCCTATCACCAAGTCAAGGAACAAGGCAGGCATGCAAGATGCAATGCAACCTAGGCATACAAGCTAAGGATGCAACATGGCATGGCAAGACACTTATGCAAGCATACAAGCAAACATGAGGCAATGCAAACTAATGAAAAGGTGGGCTTAAACATGATTTAGGCAGCTCTAAATAGGCCTAAAACAGTGGCCATAGTGCTCAAGAATGAAGGCTAAACACACATGCACATATGCACATGTTGTGGTCTGAACCTTAAGCATTAAACTAGCAACTTTCAAGCGCATTTAAAAGAGGCTATCATGGACAATTAGCATGCAACATAAGCTCTGAAAATCATGTTAAAACATGGTGCCAAACCAACTTAAACAAGACAAGCATAAGCATGCAAACAGTCCAAATTCTTGAAGCAAGTCAAGAAGGCTTAAACCATGGCTAAGCCGACCGAGCCCCATGAGGCCAAGAAGGCTTAAAACAAGTTCAAGGCAGTCCTTGAGCATGCCAAGGGGACCCTTAGATGGCATCTAAGTGGCTCAAATTCAAAAGCATGCATGATGGCTAAAACATGGAGCATACAACACAAGCTTTCAAAGCTTCAAAGAGGCATCCAAGGCAAGCATATGAGCATGTCAAAGGGACTGAAATGACATGCTAAGTGGTTCCAAACCACCGAAATGATGCAAGCAACACATACTACACATTCTCATACTTGAAGCATACAAGCTCAAGTACAAAGGAGCTATATAATGCATGCCAAGATCGACTCAAACAAACATGGACAGACCTAAAACATGGCAAAATAAGCACAAAACCTTCACAAGGCTAAACCTAAAACATGCTAGAACAAAGGCTAACCACCTAAGGCATATTAAGGCAATAACAAGGCATTACATGGTAGGTATGCTAAGCATGCATAGTGTACCAAAACCAACACACAACAAGGTTATACCATGGCATAATAAGCATGGAAAATAGCCAAGACATGATCAATATACACTCTAACATGATGCTCCCTCAAGAGGCCAAAAGGGTCCCTTTCAAGGACAACAAGGAGAGGGGGTGGCCCTCCCCTTTTGGAGACTTCAAGGCACCATCTCCACCACTGAAATCCCTCAATATTTCAGTGGTGAAGAGGCCCAAACACCAAAGTCTCGAAACTTGCACAAAAATAGCACAAAAGGGAGCCTTACAAGGCTTAGGAGGGGTCCAACAAACCCAAACCACAAAACACTCTTAATAAACAATCAAGAGGGCTAAAAAACAGAACTTTTTTGTATTATACTCTAAGCACAAAAACAGCTCTAAGACAGGTAGAAAAGCAATGCAAAAATGGGGAATAAAAGGGAAGTTTCTCACCCTTGTAGATCACCTTCACAAATGATGCTCCAACAGCCCTCCTTGGCTTGAATCCAGCTCCAAAACACCAAAACCAGCCCCTTAGAGCCTCAGTAGCCAAAGGAAGGTGAAGCACTAGGTGTTTGTGTGCAATAGTATGGACTAAAACACCTAGAACACAAAGAGAGAAAGAGAGAGATAGGGAATATGTATGAACCCTAACCCTAAAACCAGAGCTTCTCTCTGTGTTTTTCTCTCCAAAATTCTCTAACCTCTATGCCAAGAGAAGAGACCCCTCTCTTATAGGCAACCAACTTGTAAAGCTTATACAACAAGCTTACAAGGAGGGCATCCCTCCATACACGTGTATGGAGGGGAACCAAATGCCACACAGCTGTCCTAAAATATCTGTAAAAGCAGATGAACAGTAGTCGGCTGGCCAAAAATGTCATTTTGACAAAAATGACTGCCGACCGGCAACAAAGAGTGCCGACCGGCCACAAACATTGCCGGTGGCAACAAAAACCAGCCGGTGGCCTCTAGCCACTGCCGGTGGTGTGTGGGGATGTCTCACAAGCCACCCCCTGCCCCTCAAAAGCAAAACACAAGTGTTTGGTGCAAAACCAAACACAAAACAGTCGAGTCGAGAGATCCTGAGGCAAGGCGCGTAGCCGAGACCTCCGGGAACTCGAGACGAACACAAACATGGATGATAACCGGGTGTTCAAACGGTGACGTCCAAGTCTTGAGGACGGTCAAAAATGAGGTGTCTACATTTGGCCTGGGTGCTCTTCAGGCCGAGGTCGTTTCTGTCCGACCTGGTTCACGTGCTGCAGATGTTTTACTCTTTGGGTTTCCCCCCGTATGTCGTTTTCGTTCACCTTGGAGTGAATTACATTAACCACCCTAGGTCCCCCTCCCTATGGTTGCTGAGCTGGGGATGGCGGGGCTGCTGGTACTTGAGGCAACTTTGCCTGCTCTTCTCTGGTCCTGGCTTCGTCGACAAGATCCCTCAGATGGCCTTGTCTTACTAAGTCCTCCAAGTATGCTTTTAGGGCTCTGCAGCCCTGAGTTGGGTGCCCTTCTTCATTGTGGTAAGCACAATGCCTACCAACGTTCCTTCCCATGTATTCCCCTGGGGCCTTTGCTGGTGCTCTGAAATAGGGTTGATTTCGGATTTGATCCAAGACTTTGTGGACCGGGATTCGGAACACCGTCGTCACTGCCTGTTTGCCCCTCAATTCTGTCTCAGCTTTGCTAAATCCGTTGTTGCTTCGGCCTCGCTTCGGCGAGTCGTTCCCTTTTTCCTGTTTCATCTCCTTATTCCCCGATGTATCCTCCTCGGCTCTGGCATACTTCTCGATTCTCGCCATGAGCTCCTCCATGCTCTTTGGTAATGTTTTTGCCAAAGATTTCCGCAGTGAACAATCATCTTTGAGGCCGTTCTTAAAAGATACGACCGCCACTTCCTGATTGCATTCGGGTATTCGATTGAACACCTCGTAGTATCTTTTTGCATAGGCCCTAAGGCCTTCATCCTTGCTGATCTTCAAAGCCATTAATGCGTCCACCCTTAATGGCTGTAGCTTGTTCGTTACGAACCTGGCCACAAACATCTCGGCCAGGCCTTCTCATGTTTTCACGCTTCCCCTTGGCAGCTTGTGGAACCAATCTGATGTAATCTCCCCAAAGGACGAGGGGAACACTTTGCAGAGCAATGGCTCGTCTCCACTGTATAATGCCATTGAGTTCAAAAACAATCCGACGTGGAAGTTAGGGTCTGACTTACCGTCATATATTTGAAACCTCGGCATGCTGAATCTCTTTGGTGCCTCAAATTTGTCCAGTTCTACTGAGAACGGTGTTCTCGGCTTGATGGGTGAGGTAACCTCGGCTTCAGCATTGTGTTCCTTCCTCTTTAGATAATTTCTTAAGTCTTCTTTGCTCCTCCCTGGAGCTCGGCTATCTTTTGACTTCAATCTTTTCGGTACACTGCTTTCGGCCTCGTGGTGGGCCCGTTTTGATATTTCTCCATGGGTTGTGTCGAAGCAGAGCGCCTGCCCTTGGATATGCCGATGTTCTCTGGGTTCTGGACCCTTTGTGTGGTGTGTCCTCTGGGATTTCTCTTGTCTCGACTCTTCTCGTCCGATTTCCTTAGAAGGCGGGTGGGAGTGTCTTGTGCTCCTGGTCTGCTGAGGTACTTTGGGAATTGTTTTCCTTCCTCCCTTTTAGGTATTAACTGCTGGAATCGGCGTGTCCTGCAGCGGGTATGGTGGCTACATGACATTGTTTTGCATCATGAAGTTGACGACCGACTGCAGGTCCGCCAACTTGTCTGCCAATTCTTTTACTTCCTCATCCCTCCGTAGGCACCTGTCCCTCCATACCTGGAGGTTATCTTCGTTGTAGTATCTGTCTTGGTCTGTCTTCTTTGAAGTGTCGCCCTCATGACCGACGTCTTTTCCTCCGCGCCCCTGGTCACGGGTTTCTTTGTTGTGGTTGTCTCCTTCAATGTCAATGTCGATAGGTCTGCCACTCCCAGCGGGAGCGTCGTCCCCAACCTTTTCTTGTTGTGTGTTACTGGCCATCTACTCGTCTTTTCTTCCCACAGACGGCGCCAAATTGTGTGAGTGAATTTCCGATCACACTGCCCTTCTTAGTAAATCAGCTGTAGAACACAGGCAGAACAGATGGCACCCTGCTATCCTGCACAGAGAGAGAAGGCTCCGGCGGTGGTTCTTCCATCCGGGGGTACTCCGACGATCAAGTCAGTATATTTCACAAAGATAATCAAGTATTCAACTCACAAACTTGAGTGTATTAAAAACATACCTTAGACTCATGGGGGTGCCTCTTATTTATAGCCAATACAATCCTAGTCCCAATAGAAACCTAACTCCAATGGACTCAGGATTACTGCTAACCTGGAACTCCCAATGGGATTAAGATAAACCCTCTAAGAGTTTCATCTTTATCTAAACTGAAGTCTTCTCTCAATCTAGGACTCTTGTCCCTTATCCGTTTATCTCGGATCCCGATATCTTCGGAGATAATCTCGGCAACTCCGAGATCACCTCGGCGTAACTACCACGACACGTGGCACCTCGGCTGACACGTCGACGTCACCTTACCACGTGTTGGTGATCAGAAAATATATCCCCACAACAACTTCCCTAAAATGAATTAGACTATGGAAACCCGTTGGGGGTGAGATTTTTTTTATTAAAATAGTCACACAAAAAAATTAAAATATTCAATTACATCTCTATTTTTATTTTTTTGAACTTTTTTTTCATAAAAAATAAAATATCAACTAATAGCCAATTCCCAAACGAGTAGGCTTTGGCCTATTTTGGGAACCCACTTATTTTCTCAACCCAAAAAAAAAAAAATTAAAAAAAATTAAAAAAAATTAAAAAAAAAATTAAAAAGTTAACTTTTAATCAGCTTTCCAAAACACTTTTTTGTTTAGAGGTGATTTCTTAAGTAAGTTTTTAGAAATGAGTTTTTCTTCTTGTTTTTTTAGTTTTATAAAAAAAGGCCAATGTAGTATTTTGATTTTTTATGTGAAATTTTCATTTATTTTTGTTTTAATTGCATGAAGAAAAAAAAAAGGTTAATGTGAGTATGTCAGCCTTTTAATACTCGTATTAGTCAACTTTTTTATATGCATGCCAAACATATTCACGTTTTGGCTTTTATTTTCTTAACTTTCTTAATATAGTTTATAAGGATAAATTACAATTTGCCATATTGTTTGGTTATTTTTTTACTTTGACCCTAAACAAAAAATGATATATTAACAGTCTCATGACATAAAATTATTTATTATGTATAACTCACAATTTTAACATAAATTCAAATTTTAATATAATAGTATATTTTTTATCTCATGTGACAGTTAACGTGACTTTTTTTGTTTAATTTTAAATAAAAATTAATTTTCAGAGTAAAATAGACAAAACTTGAAATATGAAAAACTAAAGTAAGAAAAAATAAACTTTCTAAAAGTGAAAAAACGGTCAAACGCCCATGGTTTTACTAATCAATACTTTGGAGTAATATTACAAATTCACTTTTATCCATTCAAGAATTAATCTCTACCAATGTTTTGAAAATCGGACCGGTGAGCGAACCGGAAAAGGGACCGGGTACACAGATCATCGGTTCAACTATCGGGTCAAAACGGTCGAACCATGACGCCATAATTAATATTATATAATTAAAAATTATAAATAAATAAAAATATATATAAATACTCAAATAAAAATAAAAATTGTTAGTATTTATTAATAATATTTTAATAAAGTCATAATTGATAAAAAAAAAAAAAGGTCACTTGTTTTAAAGAAATTAAATTTTTTAAACATTCCCTCCAAACAAATTGATTGAATGTTATGTTTAATTTTGGAAGGAAATGAAATTTTCAACTCTCCCTCAAATCAATATATTTCAAATAATTTGATTGAATCCCACATAAAATTTTGTAAGTTCGCTTTGAATTTTTTTTTTCCTATAAATAGGAATAGATTTTCATAATCTTCTCAAACTTCCAATGAAACTTTTCTTTATGAGAGGAGACTCTTGAAGTAAGAATTTTTAGTCAAAATTCTAAAATATATTTATATATAATATAATATATATATATATAAAAGAAGAAAATAATTAAAAAAAATAGAAAAAATAAACGGTGCAACCCACCAAAACCGGTCCGGGTCACTGGTTTTCCCGATTCAACCGCTGGGTCTTCCGGTTTTTTTTATTTCTAAGCCGGTTTTGCTCTTACTCCGATTTTAGAGGATTGACCGAAACAAAGTCTGATTCTCGATCCAACCGGTTCGACCGGCTGGTTCAGTCCGGATTTCAAACCATTGATCTCTACCGCACTGAATTACATACTATATAAATTAATTTTTATCATGTCCATTCAGAAAATTCTGCAAGAACCGGGTTAGCAAACTTTTCCCAATACTTTGGGATCCGATTATAAGGCCCGGACTCGGGTTTGGGTTAATTTACGCTCGATCACTTCACCGGGTCTGGAACAGTTCGATCAATTGTCGGATTCGAATCAAATTCACATATGGGTCAAGTCGTCTTAAACCACTCTTTACCCTTAAAAAAACATAACCCAAACAATTTCTAGGGTTTCGAAACTTTTGCGAGTGGATTTCGACCTTCTGGTAAAAATCTCCGGCCAGATCTCCGGTGAATCTCAGTTTCTTCATACCTGTATGCATATAATCTACATATATATATAGTTCTCACTTTGCTTCTGTGTTATAGGTCTTGAGATCCGATTCAAGAATTTGTGCTTGACAAGGGTTTTGACCATTCAAGCTTAAATTTTCAGTTTTTTGTTGAATTTTCGATCGTTAAATTCATGGAAAGAGATGGGTTTGAGCAGTTGAAGAATCAGATGCAAGAATGGGTACAAGAAGCAGACAAATTGATTCGTCAAATACCCGAAACTCAACTTTACGCTGCAATTGGGATTGTGTTTCTAACTACGTTTTTACTCTTGTTAGGTAATTCGCGGTGCAATTTTTCTGAATAGTTTCATGTTTTAGTAAATTTTTTGTGGGTTGTTTTATTTACTATTTAATTGGCATTGTGTGTTTGTGTTTTTTTGTGAATTTTATGTAATGTTGCAAATTAGCATTTCTTCATAGTTCATTTTTTGATAGCATGTCACAATATCAATTTATGCAGCCATTACATCGTTGTGTTGTGTTGAATTGAATGGATTGACCAAACTCATCCATGAATCTTCTAAATTAGTTGGTTTGAGGTTACATTGCCATTTATAACTGTATTCATTGTTTTGCAAGTATTTAGCTTGATTACGCTGGAAGAAGGGTTGGCAAGACGAGAAAAAAAGAACCGAGTTTATAGGATAGTCAATCTCTGTTTGCTTTTGGTCAAAAAAATGAAAAAGTAAGAAACACTCATTATTTTCATTTGATTTTCTTCTTTTTTTTTGGGGCCGAAAATAGTTTTTGAGAATTCAAAATTATGTTTTTTGGTGTTAGTTTTTGTTGAACTAATTTCTAATTTTTCATCAAACAAGTTATGAAAACCCAACCAAACAGAGTTTGTGTTCCGAACTTACCCTAAAGCAAAGAAATTACATAAGATTGCACATTTACCCAGCAATTGTCAGCAGGGTATCTAAATGTTGACATTAGAAGTACTGCTTTGAAAGATAATGTAGTGGTGCTGCTTCCTTAAAATCAAGGAAGGGGTTGCATGCACTCTTTAACTTGCATGAATTTGGTTTGTTTGGTTGGGAAAATCTGTATTTTTTAATAAGTACTCTCTTTCTCTCTCTCTCACATTTGGGTGATTCAAACTCAGAGTGAAGGCTTTATTGTCTGTTGTCATTGTCTGGTATTTTGTTTTGTGTTCCTAACTTACCCTAAAGCAAAGAAATTAGGGGTACTTACCAATTAGTCCTATTCACTAGACTTATTTACCTATAGGTCCTAACTAATAAATTTAACACTATAAAAATAAGAGAGTGATAAATTTATCACTAAAAATTTATTCATAAAAACAAAGAGACTGATAAATTTATCACTATAAATTTATTCATAAAAAAAAAAGACTGATAAATTTATCTTTATCACTTAATAAATTTATCAAATAGGACTTAATGGGTATTAAGTCTCCAAAGTAGGACCTATTGGGTAATAAGGGGTTATTTGGGGTGTCCTAAATAAGTGCACTTTTTATCTTTTTGGACTAAAAAATTGAGGTTGAAAATATGGATGTTTGGGTTAACTTTTTGACTTTTTATGGAAAAATGTGTAATAAAAAATTGAAAAAATTGATTTGTAGGGAAAAATTCGAATTGGGAGTTGTGCAGCCGTAATTGTTGACTTTTGGTGAATAGTATTAACTTTTTAACTTTTTGAGTAACTTTTTAGCTTTTTGGCTTTTTGAGTACTACCCAAACTTGGCCTAAGTCTCCAAAATAGGACCTATTGGTAGTTTACCCAAGAAATTACATAAGATTGCACATTTACCCAGCAATTGTCAGCAGGGTATCTAAATGTTGACATTATTTTACATTTTATGCAAAATCTAAAAGTACTGCTTTGAAAGATAATGTAGTGGCGCTGCTTCCTTAAAATCAAGGAAGGGGTTGCATGCACTCTTTAACTTGCATGAATTTGGTTTGTTTGGTTGGGAAAATCTGTATTTTTTAATAAGTACTCTCTCTCTGTCTCTCTCTCTCTCTCACACACACACATTTGGGTGATTCAAACTCAGAGTGAAGGCTTTATTGTCTGTTGTCATTGTCTGGTATTTTGTTTTGAATTAGAGCTAAGACTTCATTTTATGTTGTCACTGTCTATTATTTTGTCTTTTAATTGAAGATTATAACATTAAACTTTACTTACAAATCTCTTCTGCTTTGCTGTGCAGTTCGCTTGTTCAAACGCACAAAACGTAACACCATTGTTCTGTCTGGGCTTAGTGGAAGTGGAAAAACTGTTATTTTCTACCAAGTAAGCAATCAGAATAATGTTTTGTTGCTTAATTTGTGCAAGGTGACATTTAGATCAATGCTTTTTATCTATTGATGAGTAGAGTTGCATGAGTAGAAGAGGATGAACAAGTTACTACATTCTTGAACCCATTTGTCTAAGAGGGTACCGATGCTAGGTTGAGCTTAAACTATGTTTTGTGATGAAGCCATTGATTTGATTTCCCTGTTTGGAATTTGTTATGTCAGTAAACAATTTGAGCCATATCAACTAAAAAGATGTTATTCATGACAGCATTTCCAAAGTGTTTTCAGTCTGAAAGCATAGTACTGAAGAAGCTAATTGCCTGGATATATTTTTATTGTTACCATACTCGTTGATTCATCTTTCTTTGCCCCCCACGCGTGCGTAGTCTATTCTTCTTTTTCTAAAGTGATTTAAGATAGCCTTGAAGCATCTGCACTGAACTTGATACCCATCTGAGGAGTTAAATGCCGTGGTTGGCCACTGTTAAGAATTTTATAAAATGATCTGAGTTTAGATGTAACCTGTTCCTAACTTTCTCTCTTTTTCCATCTAGTTTGATGGATAATTACCTGTTTGCTTTTCATAGATGGGTTCTCATTGTGCTCAGTTGTCGTAAGTGTTCCATTGTGCAAAAGTCTGATGTGTGCCTTATGAATGTCAATCTGACTATTTTCCAGCTCCGAGATGGTTCTTCCATCAGGGTACTGTGACTTCAATGGAACCAAATGAAGGTACTTTTGTGCTACATTCTGAAATGAGCAAGGTAATATATTTTACTTTTCTATGTTAATATATTTTACTTTACTATGTTGAAACATGCACAAAGCAAGCATTATTATACTTTTAGGCCTATCAATTTTACAAATTCAGTTGTCTCCTTTTATAAAATGAGAGCTTTTCTTACCTGCAAATTTATGTTGTTATATATATTTATATATATATATTAAAATTTCATTGATTGCAATTTGTTTCTTCCCTCTATTGTCTTGTCCTCAAGCAGATTTTCAAACCCCAGGTTCGATTAAACTTAACCCTCTTTCCGTGTCATTGACAGAAGGGCAAAATAAAGCCTGTTCACATTGTTGATGTCCCTGGGCATTCTCGTCTTCGACCCAAACTAGATGAGTTCTTGCCTCAAGCAGCTGGCATAGTTTTCGCGGTGGATGCTTTGGAATTCCTGCCAAACTGTCGAGCAGCGTCGGAGTATGTGTATCATGCAATATGTGATATGTATCCAAACATGCATATGAACATGTTGTATGATGAGTCTAACATCTGATGTTTATGTGGAATAGGTACCTTTATGATATTTTGACCAGGGCAAGTGTTGTCAGGAAGAAAATTCCAGTACTTATCCTCTGCAACAAAGTAGATAAAGTGACTGCACATACCAAGGAGTTCATACGAAAACAACTCGAAAAAGAAATGTATGAACTCGAGGTTAATGTAGACATATGATTATTCAATTACTACTGCTTCTGTGCTGTTACGATTACATCATCTTTCTTAAATAGTTATGGGATCATAGGACTAGTAAGGCTGTCAAAATTCTGATCCTTCTAGTTAGCGGTGATAGATGAGTAGAGATATGTCTAAAGAGAGAAACTAATCTATAACATAACCATCATTTAGAGAAATTACTGACAATCTTAACAACATCGATTTTCATGAGTGCCTGTCAGAGAAAGCTTTGAATTCAATGTTTTGAGTTGCTTTTGACGAGGTATTTCACATTTTTGGGTCTTCGTTATTGGTTGTTGCTTATTGTCGTGTTTCAATTTGATGTCTTTTGTATTTTTCCCATCCATATTAATTTGAAGATAAAATATCTACTTCTGTAGCATTGTTAATATGTATTTTGATTCATTTATATTCCACATTTTACAGTGACAAGCTTCGGGCATCAAGAACTGCTGTGTCAGCAGCAGATATTGCTAATGAGTACACACTTGGCGTTCCTGATGAAGCCTTTGCATTCTCTCAGTGCCAGAACAAAGTAACTGTTGCAGAAGCTTCCGGTTTGACTGGTGAAATATCTCAGTTGGAGCAGTTCGTCAGGGAACATGTGAAAGCTTAATTGGATATTCCCTTCACTATTTGGAGTTTATGATGTCTCTGTTCAAGATGAGATCGGTCGTCTTGCCTTATCATTGGTGTAATTCAAGAAGTGACCAATTAAATTGCGAAAGTGAAAAAATAGGAACTTAGAAGTGGGATAGAGGTACTTTTTGAAGTTGTATTAGGAGGTTGTCTATTGAGGGTGTTTGAAACAGTGATGGATGGCATGTTGTTGATATTATGTCCATTGCAAATGCTAGTTTGATTCCAAGATAATGGATTTGTTTTATTAATTTGGGTTTGGACAATTCTTGATTTGCCTTTGATTTTAACTGATTACAGTTAATCTTAAGGGTCCGTTTGGGAAGGGCTCAAGTGGCTCATGAGCCACAAAAAACAAAACAGGCTCATGAGCCACAACAGACAAAATATCACATCCAACCCCATAATCATTACACTCTTCTCTCACAAAAAAAGCCAAAAAAGCCAAAAAGCCAAGAGCCCTTCCCAAACCAAGCTTTTGAGCCCAGACTCATATAGTCAAAAAAGCCAAAAAGCCAAAGAGCCAGCCCACTTCCCAAACGGAGGCTAAATGGGGTTGAGGATCAAGTTATTCATTGTTGCCACTATAATCACCATCTTGTTATTTTAATGTCTAAGAGCATTATTATCAAGTTCACTAGAACTCTCTTAGTTATTTTATAGCACAAAATCAAATAAATATGCTCCATCAAACTTAATTCTTGATTAGCTACTTTAGTTGAATACTAAACCACTAGTTACATATAATTAGGAAAGGAGAACTCAACAAATGAAATATAAATAATAGATAGTTTGTTGAAAAATGTATTTGAAAAGATAGTTAGTTAAAATTTAACTATATTAATGGAGATGCTCTAACACTTGGTTTAAATATTGTTGCATTTGTAGTCAAAACCCTCTCTTTGCCTCTTCAAATGACAACTGAAATTGTATTACAGTGAAGAAATATTGTAACGCATTATTGAAGCTGCCCAACACTATTGATGGGAGATCAAAGGGGAGACATGCACACGGGCGAACCAAACTCCCTCTCTGTTTTTCTTCATCTTCTCTCTACTTCTGATTCACTGCTTTCTATCTACTGTCATCACTAATGTAGATGAAGGATTGATGAATAGAATAGGCATCATTTGTCAAGAATTATACATTGTTTTCCTTAATTCCAAAGTTAAATTAACAGAATCCCATAAAGAATATACAGCCCAAAAAAACAAATCTATGAACCACTTTTAAATAAGCAGCCTGATTAACAGATGTATTTCAGTATAGTTGAGTCGGCTTTGGCAAAATGCTTTCTCCGTGGTGCAAAAGCTCAAATGACCAGTAAAACTTTCTCACCTTCTTGTTGAAAAAGCATCCACGAACAATCTTGACAAGCAAAAATGCTTCAACCTAACCATTAGAGCAAAGATGCCATAGCATGGGAGATGCATAAACCCCACTCCCATGTACCTGTAAAGATTGTAATGGCAACCAAAAAAAAAAAGGGGGGGGGGGGGGGGGGGGGGGTGTAAGTTCACAAGCCAGTGTAACACGGTAGGTTTTATTTTATTATCAATATGTCACTATCAAAAGGTTGACAGCCACGGTGTAGTAAATAATGCAACATAGAGACCGTCACCCTTCTATTCAACAGAATTCAGCAATGATTGTAGCGGATGCAAACTTGCAATGATTCAACATGTATTGCAATGTTACAAAGTATCACATCTACCTTTTGATTGAGTCAAACAGATAAAAAGAACCTAACTTCTTTTGGGGGGAAAAGTAAAATTTTTAGCCGAGTATTCATCAGAGATCACTTTTGTACTTAAAGCCTCAAGGGTCCGCTAATTAAAATTTAGAAAATCATATCCTCGGGGTCACTCCCTTGGGTAATAAGTTGTAACAAACATAAATATGGCCCCCGATTTGTTGAGTTTTCATAATATGTTTTCTGTTTTCATTTTTCTTTTTCTTTTTTAATACAAAGAAAGAAACTAGTTTGACAAAAGTAAACACCAAAATAACAATTTTAAAATTTAAAGAAAAAATATTTTGCCCTAGAAAAGAGAAATCCATATGAAAGTGATTAGTGTAACAAAAAGAAATACATACCAGAGAGGAGCATATGGAGATGACAAGTCAAGAAATGCATATGGCCACCTGTCACAAAAAGGAAATCATTAAAATGAGCAAAAGGCACATAATGTTTTCTATGTCCCAAGAGACAAAAAAGAAAAGAAAAGACAGAGAGGAAAGAAGAGGGAAAGAGAATGAAAAGAAATCCAACATACCGCATTGAAACACAAGCATGGATGATCCATTGAAAAATGACATATATACCCGTCCATAAAATGAAATACACAATTCGAAAGAAAGGGAACCGCTGGAAGAAGATAACAAATATAGTTGGTCATGAATGACATTTAAAAAAGAAAAAACCACTGAACCATTGAGGGATCATAACTCACCAAGCCATTCAAAAACACATCACTGAGGAGGAAAACAGCATTAATTGAGTGCAAACAAACATCCATCTGCAATTGAAGGATGGTTTCTCAACTTGATGCACAAATGTTGAGTAAATGATAATATAGGAGATGCATAAAATGTAGGTTTCTGCATAGAGCATGTTTTTATGTGCATGAATGTTTGTTGCAATAGTTTTTATGCATACTTGCATACATTTATCCATGTCTGTGAATGCGTGGATTAACATTCGTGCAATTCTTCAGATCAAAGAGAAATAGATACCAAAATGCTCACACAAAATAATAAAAAAGAAGAAAAAAATAATTGTTATCATATCACAGAACTCTTTATTTCCAAATGCATCACACCATCACGTATTTCATTGCCACCTCTTTTATGGTGCATATAGTGTTTTAAAATTTAACTAAAAAACTTTGATGTCAACTGTAACTGTTCAACCTGAACAACATTTTAGGTTTTGTTTTCAAGTCCAAACATATTCAATGAGAAGTATAAATGAATATTATATCACATAAGAGGCTATCTAGTCTTGTGACCCTCTAGTTTATGATTCATCTGACTAAAATGGTAGGACTCAGTATTGATTATCACTACGCATGCAGCTCTGCCAAAAAAAAAAAGGGGGGGGCAGAAGTGCTGAAACTTACAAAACCCAATTTATAATCATCGGAGGTGAGAAATGGATAAATTATGAACCAGAAGACGCAATCAGTAAGGATCACTGAGCCGCCACAAATCTGTTAAAGAAAGAAACAGGTAAAAAAAAATAAGAAAATTCAACAGGATATTTCTTAAATATAGGAAGAAACCACATAAAAACATTAGTCTTCTGCAATAAAAATTGTTCCCAGTTCAGAACAGGTGTAATAAAAAAGTTGGTTTGCTAAGTGTGTTCAGTTGCTTGTTTCTTGGTTCCGTTCTTTCTTTTTGTTGTTTAAGCTCTTCGTTTTTTTTGTTTTTTTTTTTATAACCATGACTCTCCACCCATAAATTCCCCCCAAAAATACCCACCTCATTCAATTCACTTCAAAAGTATATCTGGACTCTAAAATTCAAATGAATAATATTTAAACGGAAGTCCTAATCAATGCCTTCAACCTGAACCCTCCCATAGGATGGAACAATCTCAAAAAATGACATTGCTGCATTTCATCCCCCACCTTTAGTTAATATGAGGAATCAATAGATGACAACAAAATGAAAATATTGGATATGATTATGTTTTCTACCAAAATTTGTACATAATTAAGGAAAAACGAATATTGTTAGAGAATGCTTACCTGGTAAATGATTTGAAATACATAGCTACACGTGCCTGCAGTCTTGCGAACACGAGGTTCTTCAAGGGAATTCAAGCTTTTGGACATACTCAGCATATTGCCATTTTCCTCCAATGCTGGAGGCACATAAGTACCCCGCTCTGCATCTAAAGCCACACGATCAACCCCATCACCACCAACATCATTGCAATATTGGCAACACCCATAAATGGAGAATAAAGATGCAAGCTACAAAAAGGAATTGAGCACATAAGAAGCATATGCATGAAAATGGAAATACTACTAAAAAATCAGCAAAGAACACGAATTTCAAATAAAAAGCAAATATATTAAAGAGTTGATATATCAATGGCCATCATTCTTATTATCTGTCATGGTTGAAGAATTTTTTCTTATTTTTCCAGGTCCAATGGCTGGGCTACACACTAGGCATCCCCCTTACCCATGAACCAACCCACCCTTGACAAAGGCAGGATTCTTATCATTTATGGGGAAAAAACACATAAACAAAATGAAGGCTAGTTTTTGAGTAGTCCAAAAAGATCAGAAGAATTAAAAATCAGGAGGTTCATTACCACTTGATATCTGTCAAATTCAAATGAAGAAAAATAAAGACAAACATATACAGGAAGATCATAAGGAAGGATAACATACCCCAAAATATATGGTGACCAACGAAAACGTCCACCTGGAATATCACAAACAAAATAATTATCAAAGTTGAGGTGACCAATTATTTGACATTTTCCAGGTTATTTCCTTCATGTTTGTGAAGGCTTTCAAAACCATTGCATAAGTAATAGAAATTAAGAACCATTCCAAATTCTTATACAAAGTTTTCTGAATACTTATAGAAGTATATAATACTTTAGTTGTCAATAGCTTGGCATTAACTGCACTCCACTTATTTTAGTTTTGTTTCCAGAACACCAAAACAATAGCGGCATTTATAAGCCAGCTTAGGCCAGTACTTAATCTCCAAACAGTCAAACGATTCTAAGTACAGGTGACAAGCTTAAAGGTACAGCCAAGGGTGCTAGGGTTGTGCAGACTATAATAAGAATGTCTTCAGAAGAAAACCAGATCAGTAAAAAAATGTTATATGGGCTATAGAGAAATAGGAGAGAATGCAAAACAGACATTAAGATAGGGTTTTGGAAACAAGAAAATCACTTTAAATCCTCACTAAATCCACTTTACATTTAAGTTATTTGAGAATAAAGATGAACATAAGAGAGACACATCACTTACTGAGTATAAAAGTAAAATATGCCGCTTCCATCAAGAATAACATTGGCAATAAGCAATGCTAAAAGCAGGATGAAAGCAATCACTCTGAAAGCGAGCAGCCAAGCAGGATGGATTATTTTCAAAGACGTCCTCCAAGCTTCATCCTTGTACAAAGTCCCTACCGTATCTACTCGCCAATTATCTCTTATCTCAGTTTTTGATTTCTTGGAACCTTCAAACTTCCATATTATAATGGCAGACACAACCATAGATGTTAAGACCCACATTGCACATAGGAAGAACCTCCAGTTCAACCAATACTCTAGCGTGTTTGTATCAGTAGTCATGACTGGATGTCAAGTATGATCCGAGGATCCTGTTAAGATATTCATGGAGTTACACTAACCAAATTTTTTTTTAAATATATCTGCAATATGAACAATTCTATCTTCTCATGAAATGACTAAATTATTTCCAAATCCAACTATGGAAGTACAAATGAAAAACTAATATTAGATTCACTTCAATCCATTACAGCCACAATATATAGAATTGTCAGGCTGAAAAATTCAGGCATATAATTTTGCATCAGTAAACTTGAAAATGCACAAAGAAAAACTCTTGTCAATTTACAGAGTTCCAAAGAGAAGCAGATGTTTGATAATAGACAAAACTGGTGTATGCAAGAGGAATTCTAGTAAAGTAGTTTGACTAACCACAAATATGAAATGACATGTAAAGTGAATTGAAATTAAACCATAGTAAACTGACACCCACTTCTTATGAGCCAAAACAAACAAGAAATCAAAATCAAAGTAATCAAATTGATCTAGTGAAACAAAACAATTTACCCATGTCAGCCAGAAAAAATCAAAGTTGATTTCCCCCCCCCCCCCCCCCCCCCTCCCCCGCCCCCCCAAAAAAAAATACAGAAACTTATGTCAAGAACTGTATAGAAATTCAAAAGCAGTACAGTATAAAAAGAAATTTGGGCAAAATTGTATCCACAAATGGAAACATAAACAAAAACAAAAACCCATATTTCAAAGTTCAATCACAACAATCAAAAACTCTACTTTCTCAAATATAAATGCGAAAAGAGAAAGAAAATAAGCAATAGACACCAAGACCCAAGATCGTATTGGCACAGCAATTCTTACTTTGGATAGGCATGGCACAGGAAAAAGAAATTAAGAAAAAAAAAAAACTAAAAAAACTAGTATGAATATGATGTCAAAGAGTACAAAAGAAATGCACAAGAAAAGGGACACCAAAAGATAGGATGCTTTACTCTTCAAACACTCGACACAGAGAGACGATCAGAGTGTCAAGAGAGACAAATCTATGTATATCTTGTGCACAAACAACACAAGAACCAAATCGATGAAATAAAATACCTGTGTTTTAATGTGATCAATCTTGCTGGGTCCTTCGGGGGGTTTGTTGAGTGATGATCAAGTGTAAAACCCAGCAAGGAAGAGGAACATTAAAGAAAACCCATCAAATATTTATTGAATTTCTTGGAGCTGGTGTGTCGGTACCACTGGAAGATTGAAATTGAAGGAGATAGAGACACAGAGAGAGCAGTTTCGAGAGAGAGAGAGAACCACACAAAATGTCCACGACACCGTGAAAATGAAAAGTTGGACTTTTCATCTATTATACAATTTGTTTTTAAAATTTAATTAAAAAATTAAATTAATTTTTAAACTATATAAAAATGTAATTGTTAAGTACAATATTTGGTTTGATTTTTATAAATTTATTTTAAAAAATTTAAAAATTAAATTAATGAAAGAAATAAAAAATACTAACCATTTTTATATAATTTTATTTTTTTGGATGTCAAAAATCATTTTAAAATATATTTTTGATATTTATTTTTACTAAATTAATTTTCATTTTTTAAAAAAAATTCTGATTTTATTTTTTTAAAAAAACAAACCGAACATGGCCAAATTTTTTAAAAATTTGTGTTTAGTAATTATTTTAAAATTAAGTTTAAAGTAAAAATCTAATAATAAAGAGTAAACAAAGTGTTTACAAAACACCTCATTGGTACACCAAAAATGTTAGGGACCCAAAAATTTTCCCAAATATCTCATATGGGTGTGGGACTCATATGGTACTCATATTGTGTGAGTCTCACGCCCATGTGAGACATTTGGTAGAATTTTTTATAAAATTTTTAAAATTTCTAATATTACTCTTGGTACACACACAGTGCTCTCTGTTCTTGTTATATATTTTTCTTAGCATGTTACATAATAAATATTATGTAATTTTTTTTAGAGTTACGATATCTTATAATTTATAAATAAAGTTATATAATTTTGTTGTAATGTTATATTTTTTATGATTTAAAAATATTTTGATGAAAAAATGTGTAAAAATCATAAAAATTATGTAATTTAGGCCTCGTTTGGCAAGTGATTTTTTAGTCAAAAAGTTATTATAAAAGCCAAAAAGTCAATAACATATACTAAAAAATCAAAGATTCCATTGTTTATCTATTTTTTACACATCTTTTCGTAAAAAGTCAAAAAGTCATTCTAAACATACTTGGCTTCGTTTGGAAAATGGGTTGGCTTTTTAGCTTTTTGACTTTTTGGCTATTTTAGCATGGGCTAAAAAGTTTGGTTTGTGAAGGGCTTTTTGACTTTTTTGACTTTTTTTGTGAGAGAATAGTATAATGATTATGGATTGGATGTAATGTTTTGTTTGTTGTGGCTAAAATAGCCTATTTTGTCTTTTGTGGTTAAAATAGCCAAAAAGGCTCCCAAACCATTTTTCCAAACGGTGCCTAATTTTTTTACATCATATTTTAGCTAAAAAACTAAAAAATTACTAACAAAACCTTAATTTCTGATTCACAAATTATCGAAACTCTATTTTAGTTTACATAACTTTTGTCACAAAAATGAGTAAAGCACAAATTTTCTTACTTTTTTTTATTACAAAATGCTCAAATATAAATAGGGAACAAGAAAACATGGTCACTAAAACATTTTTCTAATGCTATGTTTGGTTAAGAATTTGGGAAGAGATTTTGAAAAAAAAATGAAAAAGAAAAAATGTAGGTGAAATATGAATGAAATATACTTATATTTCACATAGTTTTAGGGTTGGTTTGGCATGTTTGAAAAAAATAAAAAAGTCACTATCCTATTTAAGTCACATTATCTTATTTAAATCACATCACTTCTCTAACACATCCCTTCAAATCCAACCTAAATTCAACCCATATTTCATAAAAAGTCAAAAAGTGTACTTATTTAAATCATTCCAAACAACTCTTTATATACTTTTTTTTTTTTTTTAAATCCCTTCTCAAATCTCTCAACCAAATACATGAGGGTCTTGCTAATGATAATGACTGTCAATAAAAAAACATCAAATATTAAAATATTTATAATCTTAATTCATTTTTTACATATCTTAAAACTTTTTCGCACATTTTTTAATACACTTTTTTTGCACACTTTTTAAACATTAACAACGGCTTTAAACAATTCTCTTTTTTAACAATTCTCTTTTTTTTTGCACACATTTTAATACACTGCTTTTAACAATTCTCTTTTTCTGAAACAAATATATTGAAGAATCACGTTGTCATATAAAAAAACTCCTAAATTTTTTAATTAGTACCAAAAAAACCCGTAAAATTTTTAATTAAATTTTGAAAACATAGAACAACAAAAGTGCCGAAAAGTTATCCATAAACACTGCTTTTATTTATTATTATTATTATTATTACATGAGAAGGTTGGTTGGTTTATAGATTTTCATAATAATTTTTTGTCTCCCTAACTTTTAATTGTTTTAGGTTGATGATGAACTGATGTGATGTAAATAAATTGGCCAGTTATGAAATTGGAGTATTAAATAAATTGATCAGTTATGAAATGGGATATTTGACGAATAATGTGACCCCTCAAACTTGACAAGAATAAAGCTTTTGATCAAATTAATTGTTAATTGGTGCTTTCTTGAGCAAAATTTTCAACTTTATTTCCCTCCTAAGTAGATATCTTCTCAAGCAATGTGCGACTATACTTAAAGTTTTCGGTTTTAATTAATGGATCATTCGCCTTGTAAATTTTCTTTTCAAAACAAGGACTAATTTCATGTTCTTCAAAATCTCCTTTAATATTGGCCTTCAATCTTCATCAGCTTTTGATTATATATTACACAATTAGTAGTATCGAAAATCTTAACTTTTTTTTTGCCATTACTAATACTCCTATTGAGTTTTAGACATCTCTTTTCGAAAGTTCTAGGTATCTCTTAAACATATAATTTTGGCAAATATTTGAGTGTTAAGTTTGATATTATCCGTTGAAAGATAAAAGAATTTATGCATCTGATTGAAAAAGTGAAAATTTTGACTTCATAGTTGGTGATCTCTTTTGTTTAACAAAGCAGGAAGAGCCAATGTTCTTAAGTATATTTTTCTCATTATTTGTTTACTAATTTATCAATTTATAATTTTGACAAATATTTGAATGAATACCTTGATATTTTTCATTGAATGAAAGAGAATCCAATGCATCTCATTGAAAAAAGTGAATTTCTATGTCAAGGTCAGACATCTCTTTTGCTTAACAAAGCAAGAAAGGTTAATCTTTCAAATCCATTTTCCTCTCTTGCTTATAACTCTTTTTTGTCTATTTATAATTTTGACAAATATTTGAGTGTTAATTTGATATTGTCCATTAAAAGAAAGAGAAATTTATGCATCTGATTGGAAAATAAATAAATAAAAACATTGTTGTCAAGAGTAAACATCTCTTTTGTTTATCAGAGCAGGAAAGATCACTGTTCTCAAATCTATTCTTCTTACTATAAGTTGGAAGGTGGAAAGATTTTTTTGCTTCCAATTTAAAAATTTATCAAAATTACCTTTATATAATAAGGACTTGTACTAATTTTATAAATTTAATTCTAACTGACAAATATCACCTCATTAGTATAAAACATAAGCACATTTATTTCCAATTTAATTGATTACACTAATAATTCCATCATTCAATCTTATTGTTCTCAAAATCCCAATCAATCTAATTTTAAAAGCCAGCATGCCTTGGTTGTCATTATCCGAACCCGCCCCTAAAAGTTTGGGTCATAACTGGTCAGTAATCTATAGATTACCAAAGGCCTCAAATAATCATACAGAATATTTGTGCTAATGAGGCCATAAACGGAAGTATAAAATAATGAGAAGTCCATTGAGCTGTGCCAATTATGAGCAAAATTATAGAGTTAGCCACGTAACACATTAATACATTTACATGCCCAACAAAATTATAAAAACTATATATAGGAAATTTGTGCATATTGTTTACAAACCCAAGACTATAAAAGCAAAAAAACAAAATAAGATTAAGGTATGATGTGAGTCAAGACAAAACTCCGTCTCGGAGGCATGACTCAATTGGGTCACAAAAATAGTTCCTGAAACTGACTTTCCATGCGCATACATAATATTGGGTAAGCGAAACTCAATGAGTAATAATACAGTAAAGCAGTGTAAGTAGATATATAATCATAAAGTTCTCACAATATCCATAATCATATAAACCAAGGGGTCTCGGGCCCAATCATATATCAAGCAGCCTCGGGCCCAATCATATAGCAAACGGCCTCGGGCCCAATCATATATCACATGTCAGATAATAATAAGGACAAATTACACTAATAGTCCCTATAGTTTGAGACTTGTGTCACTTAAGTCCCTTACTTTTCAATTGTAACACATTTAACTCTGAATTTTGAATCTTATTCAAATAAGAACAACTGAAGAAACTATTACTTAATTTCAAGGGGAAAATTGTTAATTTGATAAAATATAAACTAATTGGCAAAAATAAATGTCAAAAAAATATTTTAAAATTTTTAAAAATTGTTTATATCCACCAAAGATAAAATTATGTAAAATTGATAAAAATTAATAAAAATTATATGATTAATTTTACATGATCATCATCCAAACACATAATAAAAATTAATTTGGTAAAAAAAATAAAAATAAATGTCTAAAAGATTTATTAATTTTACATAATTTTATCTTTAATGAGCAGAAATAATTTTTAAAGATTCAAAAATATTTTTTTGATATTTATTTTTGTCAAATTAGTTTATATTTTATCAAATTGACGATTTTGCCCTTGAAAAATTCAATGGTATCTTCAATTGTCCTTATTGGGAACAAGATTCTAAATTCAGGGTCAAATATGTCACAATTGAAAAGTCAGGAACCAAAGTGATACAAGTCTCAAACTATAAGGACCGTTAGTGTAATTCACCCTAATAATAATGAAGTTTCTTCATTTTCAATCAATTCATAATGTTAGCACCATTCACCACTCATGGTTCAAGGTACGCAATAAAGAGCATAAATGTACAATATTATCTAATTATCATTTCACTCCTAAAAGGGTTTAAATAAGGTTGAGAATGTCTTCTGGAGGTTAAGGTACCAAAACGAGAAAAAAAAAGTTTCTTTCCTTGCCTAGCCGCACGTGCGGCCGACCCAACTGCTCGAGCGGTCTAGTTCCGCTCGTACGGAAGCTCGAGGCGCTCGAGCACACAGTGCAGCCCAATTTTGGTTTAAGGCATGGACCGCTCGTGTGGAGTCCGTAGCCGCACGAGCGGTCTGGGCACACCTAGATGCCCGAAATTTGCTCAAAAATGCAAACTTTCTCATCTCATTCCTAAGCCTAAATTCATGCAAAAACAACTCAAAAACATGATATATAAGCATGATACAAATGTAATTCCACATTAAATATATCAATCTTGCATCAACAACAAATTCATGGACTCATTTTTTTTCTCATATTAATACATTACATAAAACAAGTTCAAAATACATAATCTATGAATAATCTTCCAACAAATCTTGTTTTCATGAATCATCTAGGGTTTGTTTCATTGATCAATCACAAGAATGAACTCAAATCAAACAATGATGAAGAGATTAGGGTTCAATTTCATGCATTTAGCTCAAGTCACCACACAACTCAAAATCTTAACTCAAAATTCCTAATTTCTTCTTGATTTCATGACAAAAATGAGTTAGAGACAAAGATTATAAGTTAATTAACATACCTTAACTCAAATCTAAGGTTTGCCCCTTGATTTTCTTTAAAACCCTAGTTTTCTCTCTTCCTCTCTCTCTAACTCACTCTTTAGATCTTCTTCAACAATGAAGAACAAAATGAAGCGAAACATATACAACTCAACTCATAAATTTTAATTTATTTATTACAAATTGTAATTTTTCAAAATTTCATTGTAAGCTCTATAAATCATGCTAATCATAAATATGAAGTCGGTTTTTCTTTATCGCGCCTCTAAGGCCTTCAATTTTAGTTCAAAGTTTCAATTGCAACAGATATTCCTACTTTCAACAGATATTTTTTCAAATTCACATAATTCCCATGCAAATTCATATCAAACACATAATCACATGCATAATTAAGCATAGTACAGGTTGGGTTATCATAGTCTTCCCCCTTTTAGGAAGTTTGGTCCTCCAAACTTGTTTACCTCAAGTGGAAAACAATTTTGGATGTCGTTATCTCATTTCTTATTCTCGTTCCCAAGTGGCTTCGCTTCCATGATGTTCCCTCCATTCCACTTTTACCATTGGGATAGTCTTGTTCCTTAGTTGTTTGACTTGCTAATCAAGGATTCGAAGGAGTTTCTTTTCATAAACCATATCGTCATCTAGTATAACTTGATGATAATCAGTAACATGGGGAAGGGTCCTGAAGGTAGCCTCGCAACATTGATACGTGGAACATATTGTGCACTTGCTCCATGCTCGGTGGTAAAGCAATCCAATAGGCGACCAGACCCAATCTTTTCAAAATCTGAAATGGCCCTATTTACCGGGATGATAATTTCCCTTTCTTTCTAAACCTTGTGTGCCTTTTCATTGGAGTGACTTTGACAAAAGCATGATCCCCAACTTCAAATTCTAAGCCTTTTTTTCTTTGATCCGCATAGCTCTTTTGTCGACTTTGAGTAGTTACTAATCTCTGTTGGATGATCTGAATCTTTTTCGTAGTAACTTGCACAATTTTAGGCCCAATCAACGACCTATCCCCAACATCGGTCCAACAAACTGAAGTTCAACATCTTCTCCCATATAAAGCTTCATATGGTGCCATCCCAATACTGGAGTGGAAGCTGTTGTTATAGGCAAATTTCGCCAAAAGGTAAATGAGTTTCCCAACTTTCATGGAAATTCAAAACACACATCCGGAGCATGTCCTCCAACGTCTGTATAGTTCTTTTAGATTGTTCATCGGTTTGTGGATGGAACGCGGTGCTGAACCTCAACTCTGTCCCCAATGTTTTTTGTAAGCTTTGCCAAAATCTTGATACAAACTTAGAATTTCTATCTGACCCAATGGAAACCAGAACATCGTGCAATTGAATAATCTCAGCAATGTACACTGTAGCAAGTCTATCAGCATTATAAACAATCTTCACAGGCAGAAAGTAAGTAGACTTAGTCAATCTATCCACAATAACCCATATAGAATCCATACCTCAGGGTGTTCGGGGTAAGCCCACAATAAAATCCATAGTTATATGCTCTCACTTTCATTCTGGAATAGGGAGAGGTTGAAGTAACCCCGCCGGTCTTTGATACTCCGCTTTTACTTGCTGACATTGAAGACACCTTGAAATGAACTCCGCAATTTCTCTCTTCATATTGGGCCACCAAAAAGCTTGGTTGAGATCTTGGTACATTTTGGTATTTCCGGGATGCATAGCAAATCTAGACTTGTGAGCTTCTTCCAAGACTTTTCCTTTAATTTCGGGGACATTAGGAACACACAATCTTCCATTGAATTTCATAAATTGAGCTTCCAAAGAAAATCCCGATCTTGGCTTTGTTTCTATCTCATCATGTACTTTCTTGAGAAATTCATCCTCCAATTGCCTTCGTTTAATTTCCTCAATAATAGCCGATTGTGCTGCCATTGCGGCTAACATTTCACCCCGTTCATGTAGTACAATTACCACCTCCATTATTTCCAAGTCAAGTAATAGTTTATTCCGCTCCGTAAGTAAACATGCTAAGTTTCCCGTTGACTTTCTACTAAAAGCATCCGATATCATGTTAGCTTTGCCATGATGATAATGAATCTGCAAGTCATAATCCTTGATGAGTTCTAACCACTGTCTCTATCGCATATTAAGCTCCTTTTGAGTAAAGAAATAATTGAGGCTCTTGTGGTTGGCGTAGACTTCACATGTTGTTCCATAAAGATAATGCCGTCAAATCTTCAATGCAAACACCATAGCAGCTAATTCCAAATCATGCATAGGGTAATTATTTTCATGTGCCTTCAATTGTCTAAATGCATACACAATTACTCTTCCATTTTGCATAAGTACACACCCCAAACTCTTATGAGAAGTATCACTATAAATCACAAACCCTTTTGTACCTGACGATGAGGCAAGGACCGGTGCTGTTGTGAGTCGTGTCTTCAATTTTTGGAAGGCGGACTTCTTCTGTTCTGTCCACTCAAATGGAACACCTTTTTGAGTTAATTGGGTGAGCGGCACCGTAATCTTGGAGAAATTTTTAACAAATTTTCTGTAATAACCTGCTAAACCCATAAAACTGCGTACGTCTGTAACATTGGTAGGACCAGACCAATTCACAATAGCTTCTATCTTTTACGGATCGACGGATGCACCATCCTTATTAATTACATGGCCTAAAAACACAACTTCATTTAACCAAAATTCACATTTCTTCAATTTAGCATATAACTTCTTGTCTCTAAGTGTTTGAAGAACCAATCTTAAGTGTTTTTCATGTTCCTCTCTACTCTTTAAATGAATAAGAATGCCATCAATGAATACTACCACAAACTCATCCAAGTTCGGTTCAAAAACCCGATTCATTAAATCCATAAAAGCTGCTGGTGTATTTGTAACCCCAAATGGCAGGACTAAAAATTTATAATGGTCGTACTTGGTTTGGAAGGCGATCTTCTCAATATCCTTTCCTTTGACTTTCAACTGATGGTACTCGGATCTCAAGTCAATCTTTGAAAACACTTGTGCCCTCTGTAATTGGTCAAACAAATCATCAATCTGTGGTAAAGGATACTTATTCTTCACCGTGACCTTATTAAGTTCTCGGTAATAAACACACAACTGAAAGGTCCCATCGTTCTTCTTCACAAACAAAATGGATGCACCCCATGACGATGTACTCGGTCGGATGAACCCTTTGTCAAGTAATTCTTGCAACTGTATTTTCAATTCCTTCATATCTTCCGGAGACATTCTGTACAGAGCCTTAAAAATCGATTGAGTACCTGGCACAATATCAATGACAAATTCAATCTCATGATCTATCAAGTCCCTTGGAAATTCTTCGAGAAATATATCTGGAAACTCACTAACAATCTGAATATTTCCAACACCCACCTCATTGTCTTTGCATGCAAAATGCTGCACAAATAACCCCTACAACCTTTTTGAAGTAGTTTACAAACTTTCATAGCTTATATCAAATATGGTGGAGTGACCACCCCATGTTCCACAACAGTAAACTCATCTTGATCCGGTGGGCAGAAGACAACTTGCTTAGACACACAATCGATGGTTGCGTGATACATAACTGAAACCATTGCATCTGAATTATAGACATCACCCAGAACAAGAGCAAAGACTCTTTTTCCATTGGCTAAGATTATCTCTAGAAGTAGTAGGCCTTGCCTGAGTCTTTGTTGCAGAAGTGGAACCGGCTAAACTAGCAATTGGCCTATTCCCTTTTTGTTACCCAAACATAGGACAATCTCTCATCATATGTCCTGTCTTCCCACACTTAAAGCAAGCTCCTGATGCTCGATGACAAACTGCTCGATGTTTCTTCCTACATTCCAGGCAAGTTGGTGGTGAATCATGGTTAAACCTCGCAGTGTTGGAAGTTCCCAAACTTTGCTTCTTGTTTTGTGAAGACGCCGACCCTTTGTGCATATTAGAGCCTTGTCTTTTGCCTTTCCAATCTGAGTACCGGTTGTGGTTGGCCTGGTTACCTTCCGCTATGATGGCCCTATCTAATACATCTACATACTTCTGTACCTTCAACACATTAATCTTCTCAAGAATGGAGTCTCAGAGACCTCTCTCAAATTTCCTCGCATTTTTGTAGTCCGTATTGACCATGTGCGGTGCGAAACGGGCTAGCTCGGTAAATTGCCCTTCATACTTTGCTAAAGTTTTGTTGCCTTGCTTTAAGTTTTCAAACTTCAAAACCTTCCCATCTCGGATACTCTGTCAGAAGTACTTCTCATAAAAGATCTCCAAAAACTGAGCCCAATTCATTCCTTGATGTTCCTCTCGGATGAGCATCCACCAACGGCGTGCCTCATCTTCAAGTGTAAAAGTAGCAAGTAAAACTTTCTGGCTCTCCGCATATGGAAAGACTTCAAACAATTTCTCTATGCCAATCACCCATACCTCTACCTTCAATGGATCGATTTCCCTTTGAACAATGGTGGTTTCATCTTCTTAAATTCCTTTGTGAGAGCAATGGTTCTGTCGTCAACTTAGTGGTCTTGCATTACAGGTAGTGGCACCGAAATTGGTGGCGGTGATGGTTGCTGTTGCTGTTGTTGCTGTTGTTATTGTTGTCTAAAAGCCTTAGCCATGTCCATAATCATTGCCTCCATCCTATCAAGTCATGCAGAGGTTGAATCCTCCTTATCTTCTGCCCTTGTTCTTACCATGATCTAGAGGAACATACATTATAACTTTCACAAATAGTATGCATATAAGTCACATATACAAATGCACATTTTCACGTCATACCTGATTATAAATGCATTATGGAATAAACTTAAACCTTTTCTAGACTTCTAATTGCTTACATGGACTCGTGTGTGAAATATTAACTCGTGCTCTAAAACCACTCTGTCATGACTCGAACCCGTTCCAAAAAGTTTGGGCCATAATCGACGAGTAATCTGTAGATTACCAAAGGCCTTGAACAATCATACAGAATATTTGTACTAATGGGGCCATAAATGGAAGCATAAAATAATAAGAAGTCCATTGAGCTGTGCCAATCATGAGCAAAATTATAGAGTTGACCATGTAACACATTAATACATTTACTGCCCAACAAAAATATAAGAACCATAGGAAATTTGTACATATTGTTTACAAAACCAAGACCATAAAAGCAAAAAAACAAAATAAGATCAAGATGTGATGTGAGGCAAGACAAAACTCCGTCTCGGAGGCATGACTCGATTGGGTCACAAAAATAGTTCTTGAAGTAGACAGTAAGGGCATGCTCCATGCTGCTGATCATTTATATGTGCATACATAATATTGGGTGAGCGAAGCACAATGAGTAATAATACAGTAAAGCAGTGTAAGTAGATAATCATAAGGTTCTCACAATATCTATAACCATATAAACCAAGTGGCCTTAGGCCCAAGCGTATAACAAGTGCCCTCAGGCCCAATCATATATCAAGTGGCCTTGAGCCCAATCATATAACAAGCGGTCTTGGGCCTAATCGTATAACAAGCGGCCTTGGGCCCAATTATATATCAAGTAATCTCGAGCCCAATCATATAGCACATGTCATATAATAATAATGAAGTTTCTTCATTTTCAATAAATTCGTAATGTTGGCACCATTTACCATTCATGGTTCAAGGTACGCAATAAAGAGCATAAATGTACAATATTACTCCTCACAGTGTGTTTGATTTCGCGGCGTCTCCTCTGCTACATGACCTACACAAACATTTCACACACACATTCGATAAATCATTTGTTTCAATTTGAACATTTATCTTTCATAATTCGCAACCTTCTTTAATGAGTTTCTAATCATCATTTCACTCCTAAAAGGGTTTAAATAAGGTTGGGAATGTGTTCCGAAGGTCGGGGTACCAAAACGAGAAAACAAAGTTTCCTCCTCTGCCTGGCCGCATGTGCGGTCGGCGCAACTGCTCGAGCCGCTCGAGTGCACAGTGCAACCCAATTTTGGTTCAAGGCATGGGCCACTTGTGCAAAGCTCGTGGCTGCATAAGTGGTCTGGGCACACCCAGACAATCCGAAATTTGCTAAAAAATGCAAACCTTCTCATCTCATTCCCAAGCCCAAATTCATGCAAAAACAACTCAAAAACATGATATATAAGCATGCTACAAGTGTAATTCCACATTAAACATATCAATCTTGCATCAACAACAAATTCATGAACTCATTTTTTTTCTCATATTCATACATTACATAAACAAGTTCAAAATACATAATCCATGAATAATCTTTCAACAAAGCTTATTTTATGAATTATCTAGGGTTTGTTTCATGGATTAATCTCAAGAATGAACTCAAATCAAACAATGATGAAGAGATTAGGGTTCAATTTCATGCCTTTAGCTCAAGCCACCACACAACTCAAAACCCTAGCTCAAAATTTCTAATTTCTTTTTGATTTCATGACAAAGATGAGTTAGAGACAAAGATTGTAAATAAATTAACATACCTTAACTCAAATATTAGGTTTGCCCCTTGATTCTCTTAAAAAACCCTAGCTTTCTTGCTTCTTCTCTCTCTAATTCACTTTTTAGATCTCCTCCAACAATGAAGAACAAAAAGAGGCTAAACATATACAACTCAACTCATAAATTTTAATTTACTCATTACGAATTGTAATTTTTCAAAACTTCACCGTAAGCTCTGTAAATCATGCTAATTATAGACATGAAGTCGGTTTTTGTTTATCGTACCTCTAAGGCCTTCAATTTCAGTTCAAAGTTTAAATTGTAACAGATATTTTGTTTATCGTACCTCTAATTCCTACTTTCAACCGATATTTTTCCAAATTTACATATTTCTCATACTTAAACTTACAAATTCATATCAAACACATAATTACATGCATAATTAAGTATAATACGGATTGGATTATCACATTAGTGAAATTTCATTTTGAATTTTTTTGAATGAATATGTTCTTCATGAATGAATTTTATTTTTTTATTTGTCATTTGTGCAAAAAAAAAAAAAAAAATTAAAACAATTAAAACATTTGAGATTTAGGCACCTTTTAGCAAAATACTTTAAAATAAAAAGCGAGTTTTTTATTTTTTATTTTTTATATTTATTTATTTTAAAATTTTCAAATGAAAAATAGTGTGTGAAATTGCTCGAGTCAAATGCATGGTGGACAAACTTCGGATTGGGTTGAATTTGGGTTAACCTTACACTATATATATAAGAAGAGGATATTTGTCATCCCAAACCCAACTTAGTCCGAAATCTGGCCTAACCTAACCATCTTAAGCGAGATTTTAAAAAAAAATTAAACACAAAGCCCACCAAATTAACCCAATAAATATGAAGTATTATTTTTTATATTAATAATTTTATTTATTATTTGAACTTGAAACATTAACAAAATTTAGTGGTAAAATAAATATAATTTTTAACAAATATTTTAATTTAAACTTTAAAAGAAAAAAAATATTTTGTCTTTTATAATTTTTTTGATTTATTTTATAACTTAAATAATATAAAACTATAATTAATATTTTATAAATGAAACAGGTCGGGCCGGACTGAATTAGAAATCTTTATCTCAAACTCAATCCGAATATTAAATAGGTATAAAATTTGAACTAAGACAAAATAATTTGAATAATGTTAGTGATCCTAAAAGTTTTATTAAATTTTTTACCAGATGTCTCATATAGGTGTAGACACGTAGCATCTAAGCATTTTTCAAACTCTAAAAATATAGCTTTTTTTGGGATGTTACTTTTGTTTTTGTTTTTTTTGGGACTAAAATAATTAAGAAAGATAAAGAAATTAAAATTTATATAGTTAATAAGATAAAATGTCACAGTCTACTTATTAATCAATCACTTTTTCTCTTACAAATCATCTATTCAATTACAATTAAAATAGCCAAATTATTGCAAACATAACTTTTTTTTCATCTCATAAAATAATTAAAAAATCAATTAAAATTATTCACTGTGTTTGGTTTTAATTTTCTGAATTCAATATTTTGGAAATTAAATTTTTATTTTTCTTATTTTTTTCCTTTTAGTGAATATTTTTAAATTTTTAAACATTTTTTTTTACTTTTTTAGATACACTTTATTTAGATGCATCTAAAAAGTAAAATATTTTGAGAAATCAATAAATATACAATAATACAAAAAATATATTGAATTCTCAATTTTTTTTAAATTTTTTTTTTTGTATTTAGTGAATTTTTTAAAGATTTTTTCACAAATATAAAAATTTTAAATGTATTTATATTAGATATATCTAAAAATTAAAAAAATTATTTAAAATATTAAAAAAATTTAATAAAATAAAAAATAAAAAAATTAATTTTAAAAAAATAAATCTTAAAAAACCAAAGCAAAAAAATGATATTAAGTAGGTGTTTGGCATCCACTAAATTTATTTTTTTTTGTATACATACACTTATTTGAGTCACATCAATCAACATCTCCTTTCTACTTTTCTATCCACTTTCTTTACTTTTCTACACATATTTTTTTTATTTATAAAAAGTCAAAAAGTATACTTATTTAGAATATCTCAAACCACCCCTAAGAGCATCTCCAATGGATTGTTAAAACAGCTGCCAAAGCCATAATATAGCAGTTTGGGCAAAAATAACTTCTCCAATGACATGCTATAACAGCTACCAAATCATGTGCCAAATTTGGCAACTACTTTAGCAACTGCCAAATTTGCCAAATCACCCAAAAACCAACTGCTTTCTTCCTTCCCTCATTTTCTTTCAGTTGAGACTTTTCCAGAATGTTTGAATATTTTTTTTTTAAAAGCGAAATTCACCATTTTGTTTAAAACAGAATTCACCAATTACTTCAAGGTGTGTCTAAAAAAAAATCACCAAATTCATCAATTTGTGCCTTTCCCAGACAAATTTTACCAATACAAAAATCACCAAATTTCAACAATACCAAATTAATCATCTTCACCAATATCATCTTCAAATAATCAACATGAATATCAATAAATATTCTCAAATGAACAATCTCAACAAAAATACTAACAAGAATTTATCAAATAATCTTAAATGAATTTTAGAAGAAAAATACTTAGATTTGAAAGTTGAATTTATACAAATCTCCAATATTCATCTTCTCTATCAAAAAGCCAAGTAGGGCTTCGAGGGATAGGGATAGGTGGATGATTTGGTGGTGGTTCTGGAGGGAGGGAGAGAGAGAGAGAGAGAGAGAGAGAGAGAACTTTGGATGAGAGAAGATAGGGGATGGATGAGAGAAAGAGAATCAGTGAGTGAGCGAGAGGAAGATGAGAGTGGATGAGAGAAGACGAAAAGAAACATTGATTTCTCATCAATCCGAAACCCTCTCTCTCTCTTTGATCTTCATTGATCTGAAGAGAATGATGAAGAAGCTAAGAAATAGGGGGCTCTTGTAGAGACAGGAGGAGAGTGACAGCCAGAGTGAGAGAGAGAGAGAGAGTGAAGATAGTGAATGAATGTGAATATAATGGGTTGGATGATTCTAGAGAAATCATCTCAGCTGTTGGTTTGTACGGCGGTGATCATTCTTGGAAGTGAAAAGAGCCGTTGTGCTCTGTTTGTTTATTAACAAAAAAATACAAACAAAATAGCAACAACTATATTGTTTATTTTTTTATATGTAGTTAAAAAAATTGTTTTTTTTTTTTGTAGTGATATGTTTTTTGGTGGGTGAATTATATTTAAATTTTTTTTCCAATTGTTCAATTTATTTTTTATTTTTTATATTTGTTTAGTCGGGAATAATATAAATATATAATTTTTTTTTTAAAAACAGTTAAAAATAGGGTTACAAAAGGTAAAAAATAAACTTAAAAAAATCACTAAAAAAATTACATCGAAACAAAACTTACAAAAGAAAATTAGTTAAAATTTACCAAAATAATAAGTGATAATTAAAGTATCATTATTATAACTTGATAAAATAATACTATTTATTGTTAAAATATAGTACAACAATGCTACGTCGCTCGAAACCCTTCCCCCCCTAATCCCCCGAATCGAAAACGACGTCGTTTGATGTCGTTTGAATTTTTTTTTTTTTTTGCAGATTGAAGAACGGAGAAGAAGGAGGAGGCGGGAGGAGGAAGAGGAGGAGGGGGAGGGGGAGGAGGGGGAGGAGGAAGGAGGGACTGGAGGGGGCCATACCAGTGGGAGGTGGCGGAGGCGGGGCCGGAGGTAACGGCGGTGGTGCTGCGACGACAGGGCTGGGCAGCGACGCGGGGCTGGGCTGCGTCGACCGGGGCTGGGCTGCGACGACCGGGACTGGGCCGACGGCGGGCGGCGAGGTCGCAGCTCTCTTCTTCCTTCTCTCTTTCTCTCCCTCTCCCTCTCCCTCCGAGCTTGCAGAGTCAACAATGGAGGAAGAAAAAAGAAAAAAAAAAAAAAAAAAAACGAAAAGCCCAAAACGACGTCGTTTTGGGCTTTTCGGGGGATTCGGGGGAAAGAAATTCGAGCTACCAAGCTTTATTCAATATAGTAATAACAAAAATATTATATCAATAATCATTAAAGATGCTGTAGGTTTTCAAATCGATCCTAACTAGACAGACCATCGGACCGAGAGCCACCATAATCAAACGGCTCCTCATCTGCACCAACATCAACCCTCGTAGAGTCGCACAACCTCCACCCAAACGCTAACCCTAGCCCAAACCCCCCATATAAATTCCTCGCTTTCTCTCCCGTTCATTTCGAAATCGGCGACCACCAACAACAACAATGCAGATATTCGTGAAAACCCTAACAGGGAAGACCATAACCCTAGAGGTCGAGTCCTCCGACACCATCGACAATGTGAAGGCCAAGATCCAGGACAAGGAGGGCATTCCACCGGACCAACAACGACTCATCTTCGCCGGAAAACAGCTCGAAGACGGCCGAACCCTAGCCGACTACAACATCCAGAAGGAATCGACGCTTCACTTGGTTCTCCGACTGCGTGGAGGAGCGAAGAAGAGGAAGAAGAAGACATACACGAAGCCCAAGAAGATCAAGCACAAGAAGAAGAAGGTGAAGCTCGCTGTGCTTCAGTTCTACAAGGTGGATGATTCTGGGAAGGTTCAGAGGTTGAGGAAGGAGTGTCCGAACGCTGAGTGTGGTGCTGGGACTTTCATGGCGAATCATTTTGATCGTCACTATTGTGGCAAGTGTGGGTTGACTTATGTGTATCAGAAGGCTGGTGGGGATTAAGATTTGATCTCTCTCTCTCTCTCTCTCTCTCTCTCTCTCTCTAGTTATGATGTTTACATCTTTGTTTTGAATATTAAAGACTGAATTTTGATTGCTTTGGATGTTGAACATGGGATGAATTTTGC
This sequence comes from Camellia granthamiana, assembly GCA_036172215.1. NCBI lineage: Eukaryota > Viridiplantae > Streptophyta > Magnoliopsida > Ericales > Theaceae > Camellia > Camellia granthamiana. Next base: position 115,802,673 of record CM069912.1, on the reverse strand, counting down.
TTAAATGAACCCAATTTTAGAACTATGATGATATCTTTATATTAGCGTTTTTTTGGTTTAATTGCTGGTTGATGTTAAAATTGTGAGCTTGGGAACTATTTATATGCGTTTCATCTTGGGAACTATGTTTCATCTGTATGAATATGATCTGTAAGTTGTGTGGGTTGGAATTCAATCCATTTTTTGAATTATAGGGTTCTGTCAAGTTTGTTCCTGTTGCTAGTCTAGATTCTAGAGGAGTTGGGAAGCCCAGTTTTGTTGTCTTTGAGTTGAATGAATGGGTCTTGGCAATTTCTTTAGGTGAAGTTTGTGGCTTTAGTATGGACATATTGTTGGATATATTTTTTCCTATATAACAATGAAAAATTTGAGACATTGATAATAAGCATATTTGGTCGTGTTGGTTATTAGTAGCGACAACAATGATCTTTTGGTCTATATAGATTTGAATTATTTGTTGCATCTGTAAAATAAGAAGTGATCCAGTGGATGATGTTATTTATGTGAAGGAAATGCGGCAATATGTTCATAATATCCGGAATAGTAAAACAAAAAATGCTTGGGAGAGGAGACTTGTTTTCATTGATTGACTAGTAGTAATCTAGCAGGAAGGTTATGTACAGCAGGATAGAGAGTGAGAGTGGGCGGGTAATGAATTTGATTGTTGATTTGTTGACCAGAGAAAAAATGAGTGAGAGAGTGAGGTTGAGTGTTTTTGGCGGGGGAGCTTCTGAGCTGCGAATCGAACAGAAGCTTATCATCATTCAGGTGGATTCTGAATCCAGAGGAGGCTTAGTGGAGATCATTGAGAGGAATCGATTTCGAAGTTACAATTTGAAGATAGATCTAGAGGGTGTTTCTTGGGCCATTAAAGCCTTGCGACATGTATGGAGCCAGCATTATGACCGACCTTTCTTCTCCAAATACACAAGTAGTTCAGCAGTTTTTTGGGTTCAGAAATTCAGTAACAAGGGAGGTACCTTTGTTGAGATGTCAAAATGGGAGGCTGGGGTGAAACGCAACAACATCATCATTCCAGCAGGGGTTGATGGTCAGGGATGGCAGGCAATGGCCAAGATGCTGGAACGAATCATCCATGGAGGTATCAGGGTTTCGGATGTTGAAAGGAATGTAAGGTCTACAGATAAAAGGGGCCATAATATAAATAATCAATTTGTATTCAGAAGCCGTAGGGGAAATTCAGAAGGAAATAGGTTTACTCTCCAAAAAATAGGGGCAAACAGAGTAGCCTCATATGCTGATGTGCTTAAGTCTCGATCAAATGTTTCGGATGGCAATGATTTCTGTTTGGAGATGCGCAAGGTGGTGGTCTGTACCAGAACTGACTTCTTCGATGACTGGGCTCAGATTGAAAAGGAATTAAATCGATCGTTTAAAACCTCAATTGTTTTGAGACCTTTCAATTAAATAAGGCTTTATTTTTTGCAAAGAGTTCTGAGGAAGCTGATTACTATGGTGAACAAAGAGTGCGCTTTTCTCATAAAAGTATTGCTGTGAGACTGGATAGGTGGTCGGAGGAGGTATTCAGTAAGGATGCTGTCATCGCTTCAAATGGAGGTTGGATATCTGTCTGTGATCTGCCTTTTAATTTCTGGAAGGACAGAGTTTTTGAGTGGATTGGGTCAAAATGTGGTGGGCTGATTGAGGTAGATCGCAGAACCAGGAATTTTGGAAATCTCTTCGAGGCTCGATTGAAGGTTAGAGGGTATGGAAATGGGTTCTTACCTGCAAAACTCCATGTTCAGTTCGATGGGATCTCGGTGGTTGTGCGTTTGAAGGCTCTGTCAAAGCCCGTCGGAAGTAGGGAGGTACATCGGCGATGGAGTTTTTCAGGTGAACCCAGAGCCGGAGAAGGGGAAGACGAGGAGCCTCAGGGGACAAGCTCGACACGTGGCACGAAGAAGATGAGAAGGCAGTTGGGTGACACGCTCGAGGAGGGTGAAGATAATGGAGGAATTGCAAAGGTCGATCGGGGAAGTCGACTTAGGAAGAATAATGTGAATGGGCTTGTCTTCAATTTTAATGAGCCTGGTAATGAAGTGGGCTCAACCCACGAAGTGTTAGTATCAGATAATAGCTACGTTGATGGGCCACAGCTTTCAGTTCCATATGCTTGCCATACTCATAAGGAGAAGGGCTCAATTAATTTTGAAATTTCAACAACTGGGCTGCCTCTTGATAGGGGCCCAAATGTTTTTAAAGGCCCTAAGGTCTCTTTTGCCAACCCGATTGAGGTTTTGGGGTCGGGTTTCAAGCGGGTTACAGGGTTCGATGAAGAAGAGGGTCTTCGACGTAGCTCTGCGATGAAGGAGGCCAGTCAAGTTACACCATGCGAAGGCTTAGATCAAGTCGATCGTGCTATACAAATCTTGTCACCCATTCGCAGAGATATGAGTACAGAGGAGAACCATTTTGGGCTAGCAGATGTTGTCGATAGATCAGTGGGGGATTTACAGGGATTCAATGGGAGGACAGAGACTGGAATTCAGGAATTGATGGAGGTGATAAGGAGCTCGGAAAAGCAGATTAATGAGGTGGATAAGGGTAATTTTGAGATACACGAGGTATTGCAAAATTTGGAGGATTATGGATCATCTGCAAGCTCGGAATCGAAGTCTGAAGGGGAAATTAGTGAGGGTGAGCAAGTAGATAGTGACTGGGATCTCAACCGATTCTTTAATGTAGACTGTACCACTTTGGATGAGGATTTCGGTAAGGTTCCTGAAGCTTTGAATCAGGTTAGTTCTTCCGATACCCAAGGTTTACAAGTTTCACCTTTCCAAGAGGGATTACATGCTATTCCAGATTCTTCCTCTTCTAGGGATGGGGTTCGGGGTGGATTGTCTTTGCCTCTTCAGTCCAATTCTTTCTGCCCTGTTCATGATGTCTCTTTAGTTGACACTGTTGTACAAGGGGTTACAGTTGATATCCCGAGGGCCACGGTGATGCAATCTACCTTAGTGTCTGAGTCCTTATGTGCAACTATATCTCAAGGTCAGGTGAACGATAATCAGTGTAGGATTTCCAGAAATCATTTTGACAAAGGGGGCCAGGGTTTTAGTGGAGAGAAGGATGAAACAGAAAAATGGTTGAACGAGTTGAGCAAGTATGCAACTTGCCCAATTGAGGAGAGTGAGATTCCTCATTTTTTGCAACTATTGCAGGTCATGGGGTTGTCATTAGTTAGAATTAAGGATATGTTTGGGTCGGGTAGGGTGAGTAATAGGCCCACGAGGGGGTCAGCTATTAGAAAGGAAGGTGATAGTAGTAAAAAGGGGGCTAGGGAATTAAAGAATCTAGCAAGTTCAGTGAATTATGAGAGGAGAAGTGGGGCGGGTAGGGGAGATAAGGTTTCCTTATGAAGATTTTTAGTTGGAATGTTAGGGGTCTGGGCTCTCGGAAAAAGAGGGGTGTTATCAAGGATTTTCTTAGACATCATCAACCGGACATTGTTGTTTTACAGGAGACCAAAGTAGAAGTATGTGAGAGAAGGTTCATGCAAAGCCTTTGGGGGGTTAGACATAGGAGATGGGTGTGTTTGCCTGCAAGTGGTAGATCAGGGGGTGTTTTGATATTGTGGGATGAGAGAGTTGTTTCTGAGTGTGAAACAATAGTGGGAGAGTTTTCGCCATCAATTAGGTTTAGGAACTTAGATAATTCAGAGTGGTGGTTGACAGGTGTTTATGGCCCTAACAGGCCTTCTAGGAGAAAGGATTTTTGGGAGGAGATAGCTGGATTATTTGGGTTGTGTTCACCAAATTGGTGTGTTGGGGGGGATTTTAATGTGGTTAGAATGGTTTCAGAAAAACTTAATGGGATTAGAACGACTAGGGAGATGAGAGATTTTGACTCGTTCATACGAGAGTGTGAGTTGGTGGATCCTCCTTTGTGTAATACCAGATTTACTTGGTCTAATCTCCAAGAGAATTTGGTGTGCAGTAGACTGGATAGATTTTTATATTCTTTGGGATGGGATGGGGTTTTTCCCAATTCAAGACAAGAATCGTTGCCTAGAATAGTTTCAGATCATTGTCCTATTGTGCTCGAAAGTTGTCCATTAAAATGGGGTCCGACGCCTTTTAGATTTGAGAATATGTGGTTCGAGCATGCATGTTTTGAGCGAAATTTTGAGGAATGGTGGTCCAATGCTAGTTGTCACGGCTGGGAAGGTTTTAAATTTATGAGAAAGTTGAAGATGGTCAAGGAGAAGGTAAAGTGTTGGAATAGGGAGGTGTTTGGGATTTTGGAATCTTCAAAAAAGGAGGTGATGAGTAGAATAGTAGAGTTAGATGATTTGGAGGCGCATGGGGGTTTAGTTGAGTCATTGAGAAAGGAAAGATCCGAGTGTAGATTGAAATTGGAGGAGTTGACTTTTAGGGAGCAAATTCATTGGGCTCAAAAAGCAAAGATCAAATGGTTGAAGGAAGGGGACGTTAGTTCAAAATTTTTTCACAAGGTTGCAGATGGGAAAAGAAAAAAGTTCATCAAGAGATTAGAATTAAATCCAGGGGTTGTAGAGGACAGGGAGACTCAGATTGTCAGTGGCATTTATGAGTTTTATTCCCAACTTTATTCAAAGGAAGAGATGAGTAGACCGGGGATTGAAGGACTAGAATGGGGAACCATTGATCCGGAAATTGCAATATGGCTTGAAAGGCCTTTTGATGAAACAGAAATTCGAGAGGCGGTTTTTGATTGTGAGAGAGATAAAGCTCCAGCTCCGGATGGTTTTTCTATGGCTATCCTTCAAGATTGTTGGGAGGTGGTGAAAGGGGATTTGTTGAGAGTGTTTTTGGAATTTTATGAGTCCGGAGTTGTTAATTTGAGCTCAAATGCCACATTCATCTGTTTAATTCCTAAGAAAGTCAATGCTGTTAGAACTGGAGATTTTAGGCCTATTAGTTTGGTAACGTCATTGTATAAGATCTTGGGAAAGGTTTTATCAAAAAGACTAAGGATGTCTTTACGGGATACGGTGTCTAGGGTGCAAGGGGCTTTTGTGAAAGGTAGACAAATTTTAGATGTTGCCTTAGTGGCAAATGAAGTAGTGGAGGAATATAGGAGTTCAGGGAGGGAAGGGCTTATTTTTAAGGTTGATTTTGAGAAGGTATATGACAATGTGGATTGGCAATTTTTAGATTTTGTTATGGATAAGAAAGGATACGGTGAGATTTTGTTATGGGTTGTTTGTCGACCTGCAATATGTCTGTTATAGTTAATGGGAAACCAGGGGAGTGTTTTAGGGCTTCACGAGGACTTCGACAAGGGGACCCTCTTTCTCCCTTCCTTTTTATTTTGGTGGCGGATGTTTTGGGTAGGATGGTTGATAGAGCTAAAGAAACAGGTCTTGTAGAGGGGTTGGAGGTGGGGCAGGATAGAGTTAGTGTGACCCATTTACAATATGCGGATGATATTATCTTTTTTTCTACGGGAGATGAAAATCAGATACTCAACTTGTATTCGATCTTGAGAATCTTTGGGCTTATTTCGGGACTCAAGGTTAATTTGGGAAAAAGTAGTGTGGTGGGAATTAATATGCAGCAAGATCAACTTCAGAGCAGAGCATCTCTTTTAGGTTGTGGTATAGAGTCCCTTCCGATTAAGTATTTGGGTCTTCCTTTGGGGGGTAATCCTAGGAGTGAAGCTTTTTGGACTCCAGTAATGGAAAAGATTGGCAAAAGATTGGAAGGCTGGAGCAAGGCTTTATTATCTCGAGGGGGAAGGTACACTTTGGTTAAGACTGTTTTGAGCGGAATTCCTATCTATTATTTATCTTTGTTCAAGATTCCGGTTAAGGTGGCAAGGTCAATAGAAAAGTTGATGCGGGATTTTCTTTGGGAAGGTAAGGATGAGGGGAAAAAGGATCATTTGGTGAATTGGGAGGTGGTGTCATTATCTAAGGAGAAAGGGGGTTTGGCTATCGTTAACATTGTAGCTAGGAACTTGGCCCTTCTTGGCAAGTGGTTATGGAGATTTCCACTGGAGATTGATTCATTATGGCATTCGGTTATTAGAAGCAAATATGGGATTCAGGACAATGGTAGGGATTCACGAGTGGTTTTAAGGGGTAGTTGCCGTGCTCCTTGGAAGTCAATTTCTCAAATTTTCACATGTTGGTCTCGACATCTTTCTGTAAGGGTGGGTAATGGGGAAGTTGTTCGGTTTTGGGAGGATGTTTGGATGGGTCAATCTTCTTTTGCCGCGGATTTTCCGTATCTTTATCGAGTGGCTCGTTCTCATAATTCTTCAATTGCTTCCATGGCTTGCTCTCTCTTAGCTCCAATTGCTTGGAATTTTGATTTTTCTTGAAATCTTAATGATAGGGAGGCTTCACAGTTGGTTTCTTTATTATCTAGAGTTGATCACCTTTCTTTATCTCCTCTTTTGGAGGATAAGAGGGTTTGGGCACTTCATTCGTCCGGCATATTTTCTTGCAAGTCTTTTTTTGATTACATCATCGATAATCCTCAAATCCCTCAATTCCCTTTTTGTAAAAAAGTTTGGAAGGCTTGTGTTCCCTTAAAGGTAAAGGTGTTTATGTGGGCCTTGGTTCATGGGGGAATTTTGACCAATGATACATTGCAGAAAAGGAGACCGAATCGTCTTTTAAATCCTCAGTGGTGTATTCTGTGTTGTAAGAGCGGGGAATCCGTGGATCGCTTATTCTTGCATTGTCCAATAGCTTTGAATCTATGGCATAGATTGTTTCGTGTTGGAAACGGTATGTGGGTGGCCCCAAAAAGGAGTGTGCATATGCTCTTAATTGATTTTCATACATTTGGAGGATCGAAGAGAGCCAAAATGTTATGGACTTGTGTGGTCTTTACAACTTTTTGGGTGCTATGGTGGGAGCGAAATCAGAGGTTGTTTGAAGATAAGTTTCGGGAGGTGGATTGTTTATGGAATCATGTTTGTCACTTATCTTCTTTTTGGGCATCGGGGAATTCTTTATTTAAAGGAGTTCCACTCTTTTTGTTAGCTAGAGATTGGTTGACGGTATGTGCTTTGTAAGCTTTTGATTGTTTTTAGTCGGTTAGGAGCTTTTTCTTGTTGTCTTTTCACTGTTTTGTATTCAGAGGATGCCTCATCCTCTTCTCTCCTTTTTCAGTTTTATTAATAAAGCTTTTGTTGTTGATCAAAAAAAAAAAAAAAAATTTGTTGATTTGTTCTGTTTCAAGTTTCTGGAGGGTCAATTGATTGGTCCTCTGTTATTGTACATTAAGCATTGGTCTCTGGAGGTTGTGTTTCTCTCACTCTTTTTTGCTGTAAAACATATAGCTTGGTTGAATGTGAAGCTATAACTAGTTTTGGAATGGTGTTATACTTACCAAAGAAACAAAAATATTAAATGGTGCTGCACAAGGATGTTGCAGATCTAGGGAACCCACTTGAACTCCGTCAAAATGATCCGTGTTTTCCATCAAGCCATCTATTAAGAGAAAAGGCTTTTGCGTAGATTTGTTCCAAATCGCTGAAGTTAGTGCATGAACTAGGAATCCAAATGGAAGCTGGAAAAAGACTGACAGGAGCTATAGTTGACTTAGTTATTTGGGCTAATCAGTAAGACGTTTAGATTGATATGTTGACATTGGTCTTCCTAACTGACACTGAATGCTTTGAGTAATTTAGTTACACTGTTAGAACTAGGAAGCATTGGATGCTGGAGGCTTTGGTGGCATTCCAGGTGCTTTAGGGGCGGAATGTGTACATGATGGAAAACCTTCATGTTATTTGATAAGTTCTTCTTCCATGACCAATGCTTTGACAAGTGCACGGTCACCTTCCTTGTGGGTAGTTTTACTAGGCTGCATTGCAAACTGGGTAGTCACTTGAGCGCAGAGTTACCAGGAAACTATACTTAAGTGGGAAATTTGTTTTCCCAGAAACTCATTTTGGGAATGGAGATGAAACTCAGGAAAAACTTGTAGGAATCATTTCCAAATTTTATTTTTAATCGATAAGTTTCTCTAAATATTTAGTGTTAGTATTTTGAATCATAATATATTTTTGTATACATCCTTTTCAGTTAATATAACCTAACATTCCTGATTCTCATAGTTATATTTTTTAATGCTGATTTGCATTTCCTTTTTCAATATTCCGGATTGTTTCTTCTTTCCTTGAGGGATGTGGGTGCATTCTTGTTACTCTATGCCGAATTTAGGTGATTTGTCAAGCTCTTAATGCCATCTGCAAAGCTCTGTTTTTCTTTTTTGGATAGTATGTAGAATTTTTCTACCAAAGAGTAAAAACTTATTTGAATGAAGGGGTCTCTTTGAACCTGAAACAGCTTGTTACAAAAGCATTTGAATATGGAGGAAGCAATTAATAAAATCTTTTGTTATATGAATAATTAGGGCATTATTTGGCATCCTTTAGAAAAAGGGTATTTTATATCTTTTTTGTCTTTTTTGGATCGATATTTTTATTTTTTTGCATAATTTTTTTTAAAAAAGTTAAAAAATATACTTATTTAGATCATTTCAAACACTTTCTAAGGCCTCGTTTGATAACTTAAAGTTTTAGTTAAAAAGTGCCTTGTCTGGTAACTTGAAGTTTTAATTAAAATGTCAAAAAGTTATTATAAACTGTTATATTACTTTCTTTATTTTTTTTTTTTTGTATATTTTTTCATAAAAAGTAAAGTAATGACTGAAATAGCTTGTTCCCCAGACCTAAAAGTCTCCGTTGGAATAAAGAAATTCATCATCTACAATGAGAGATGCTGAACAATGAGGTACTGCCGACCATTTGAATTCAGGGCAATGTTCTAACAGGGCCTTACCGGAGAATTTGTAAACGATTATCCTCAAGGAACCGTCTTCTCTCCAACAGGAGAGAAAATGAGTTTTTCGTTCAGTTAGGCTTGTGTGTCCATCACAGGTTTTACTCCGATAGGCTTGTAATTCATTCATGAACATATGATAATTATAACTTCAAGATTTTATTAGAATTGTCTTTAAAAAAAAAAAAAAAAACAAACAAACAAACCTTACGTGTAAGTCCTAATAGGTGAATTTATTATCTAATATATCCTATGAGAATTAATAATGTTTTTTATTATAATTTCAGTGACAATTTAAAATTTTGGTAACTAATTATAAGTTTTGGTAACAGTTTAAAAAAATCATTACAAAAAGTCACTAATTTTTAGCTTTCAGAGACAATTTAAAAAATACATCACAAAAAAAGTCACTAATTATAAGTTTTAATAATAATATGTAAAAATCGAGACAAAAAAAAAGTCATTAATTATTAATTTTTAGCGACATTTAAAAAATAATCACAAAAAATTATTTTTAGTAATAATTTTATTAAGATTTATTTTCAATAAGACTAATAAGAATTAAATCTAACTATTAGGACAAAAAAAAATCAGAAACAATTAAGGTGTGTTTGGTAACGCCTACATTTTCAGTTTATATTTACAAAAATTTTATAAACTGATTTTTGTTTATTTTTAGAAAAACATAAACTACAAACGCGTTTGGTAATTGACAAAATGTTTAAAAAAATTTAAAAATATAAAAAAGAGTGAGAAATGGCAAGTGGTGGCAAGTGGCGGCGGAAGACGGTAGTGGAAAGTGGTAACGGTGGGTGGTGGTGGGGGTGTTCGCGGATCGGTTTTGACCCGCCCGCATCTATGCGGTTTGGGAAAAAGTCAACCCGCAAACGCCCGCAGTACGGTTTGCGGTTTGTGCGGATAGGGTTTGTAGATGTGCGGGCGGTTGCGGGCGGTTTGCGGTTTACACTTTTTTCTTTAAAAATTAATTTTTGAGTTTTTTTTTTTTTTTTTTCCATCGAATTTAAGCATCAGATTCATTTAATATATTTGTGATCCTTTGACAATAATTTTCTGATGAGTTTACAAATAAAAATTGAATATCAATGCATTAAATGAAAGTACCCAAAACAAAGAGACCCTGCACTAGTATTTTTGCCATGAAAAAAATGTATATCAATGCATTAAAGGTTGTACTCAATTAGAATTGTCAGTTTAGTAGTCAATGATCAAACTAGAAGTTCCATTGACCACTAGAAGGAAAATTTTATTAGAAAAAAGTGGATGAAGCACCAATGGAAATCATATAAGAAACCAAATTTAGGACTTGATAATTCTACGGCATTAAGAAAGTTGTGAAATACTTAAAAATAAGGATCCTAGTGTCATAGAGAACATAGTAGTGCTTCTATTAAAGTTACAAAGTTGGTATAATAATAATAATAATAATAATAATAATTAAAGTGCGGGCGGTTTTTGCAGGTTGCGGGTTTAACCCGCGACCCGCCTGCGACCCGCAAATTTGTCATATTAAAAACCGCATCTGCCCGCATTATCTTTGCGAAACCGCCCATTTATATGCGGGTTGGGCGGGTTGGGCGGTTCGGATAAACCGTTGCCCACCCTTAGGTAGTGGGTAGCTGGTGGCGGGCGGGTGGTGGCGGGTGGGTGGTGGTGGTGAAGGGTGGGTTGGTGACGGTAGCGGGTGGTGGGCGGTAACAAGTGGGTGGTGGTGGGTGGTGGGTGGTGGTGGCAGGTGGGTGGCGGGTGGGTGGGTGACGGTGGCGGGTGGTGAGTGGTAGTGAGTGGGTGGTGGTGATGGCAGGTGGGTGGCGGATGGCGGGTGGTGATGGGTGGTGGCGAGCGGGTAGGTGGCGGGTGAGTGGGTGACAGTGGCGGGTGGTGGGTGGTAGTGAGTGGGTGATGGTGGTGGTGGTAGTGGCAGGTGCGTGGCGGGTGGTGGTATGTGGTGGCGGGTGGTGGTGGTGGGTGGGTAGGTGGGGGTGACGGTGGCGGGTGGTAGCGAATGGGTGGTGGTGGTGGTGGCGGCGGCGGCGGGTGGTGGGCAGTTGTGGTAGGTGGGTGGTGGATGGCGGGTGGTGGTAGGTGGTGGCGGGTGGGTGGTGATGGTGGGTGGGTGGGTGGTGGGTGGTAGCGAGTGGGTGGTGGTGGTGGCGGCGGCGGGTGGTGGTGGCAGGTGGGTGGCGGATGGCGAGTGGTGGTGAGTGGTGGCGGGTAGGTGGCGAGTGGTAGGTGATAGCGAGTGAGGTGGTGGTGGTGGTGATGGTGGTGGTGGTGGGTGGTGGGTGGTGGGTGGTGGTGGCAAGTGGGTGGCGGGTGGCTGGTAGTGGTGGGTGGCTGGTGGTGGCAGGTGGTGGCAGGTGGGTTGGTGAGTGGTGGTGGCAAGTATGTGGCGGGTGGTGGTAGCGGGCGGTAGATGGTAGTGGCGGATGGTAGCGGGTGGATGGCAGGTGGGTGGTAGGTGGTGGTGGTGGCGGCGATGGTGGTGGCGGCGGGGGGTGGGTGGTTGTGACGAGTGGGTGGCAGGTGGGTGGTGGCTGGTGGGTGGTGGTGGCAGGTGGTGGCAGGTGGTGATGGGGGGGGGTGGGTGGTGGTGGCGGAAGACGGTGGTGGAAAATAGTTGCGGGTGGTGGCTAGTGTTGGGTGGTAAAAAAAAAAAAAAAACTAAAAATTCAAAACGGAAACATATTTTTTATGTTTTTATTTTTTGGCCAAATTTATAAACTGAGACCACTGATTTATAAATCAAAAATTTTACCAAACAAGCTTTTATTTGAGTTTTTAAAATTTTTGTAAATATAAATAGAAAATTGAAAACGTAAGTGTTACCAAACGGCACCGTATTATTTTGAAGAATTTTTTTTGATTAAAATAGTAATCTATTTATTTGAAGACAAATATAATGAAATTATATGATTAGTATTAACATATCAATTTACATTTTTCTTTGATAATCTATTTACGAGGTTGGTCCAACAACGAAGCGAACCTCCTGATCCATTCTTATCTGTCCTTATCTTCTATGGCAATGAATTCAAAGATTTGTGGGTGAATCATACTAACGGTTCTTATAGTTTGAGATTTGTATTATTTTGATATTTGATTTTTTAATTGTAACACATTTAATTTTGAATTTTAAATCTTATTTCAAATAAGGATAATTGAAGATATTATTAAATTTTTTAAGGACAAAATCATCAATTTGATAAAATATAAACTAATTTGACAAAAATAAATCAAAAAAATATTTTTGAATTTTTAAAAATTATTTCTACACACTAAAGATAAAATTATGTAAAATTGATAAATCTTTTAGACATTTATTTATTTTACCAAATTAATTTTTATTATGTGTTTGGATGATAATCATGTCATGGGTGGTTGTTTTTGTTTTCATTAAATTAGTTTATATTTTTTCAAAAGTCAAATATGGCGACAATTTTGATATCATTATTAAACAAAACCATTAAATTGAAAAATTCAAAACTAAAAATATTTCATATATTAAATGTATTCATTACACATTAAAAGCTTAACAACTATCCATTACATTATCATCATCTAAACATATAATAAAAATTAATTTGATAAAATAAATAAATAAATAAATAAATATTTAAAAGATTTATCAATTTTAGATAATTTTATCTTTGAAGTGTAGAAATAATTTTTAAAAATTTAAAAATATTTTTTTGACATTTATTTCTGTCAAATTAGTTTATATTTTATCAAATTGACAATTTTGTCCTTGAAATTAAATAATGGTATCTTCAATTGTTCTTATTTGAAATAAGATTCAAAATTCAGAGTCAAATGTATCACAATTAAAAAATTAGAGATTAAAATAACACGAGCCCCAAACTATTGAGACTATTAGTGTAACTCGCTCAAGATTTTATTTGTTGTGAATTATTATTAAGGGAAAATAATTGAGTGGTGGTCTAATCTAACCCTAGAAAGAATATCATTAATCCGTGTACTAATTAAAATATCTTTTTATTTGAGGTCTTAAATCACTTTACATTTGATGAGAGTCTGGAATTCTCTCAAGCCCCTAAATTATTGAGACTCTACATTTTTTTTAAATAGGTATATATGTATCATAATACTTTTTGATATACGTTATTTTTAGATTATATTTAAATCATAGATTTAGAAAAATATATGAAATATAATTATATTTTATTTACATTTTACTCATATATATATATTTTTCTTTTCTAAATCCCTACCTAAATACACGCGACAAACATAATCTTAAAGAAAAATTACATTTTGAAGAGATTATAGTCTATATATCCATTGAGTGATTTTTTAAAGAGACTATAATCTTGTTCCGCATCACTTATTTGTAAATTAGATTTTATGATTATATTTTTTTAGAATTTTAATTTTAAAACAAAACTCAAAAAGAATTAAAATATGCCATAAATAAAATTTGAATTCTGATGTCCAAACCTAAACAAAAATTATGGATTAAATTTTGATAGGGTGAAGAAAGAAAGAGTATAGAATGAACGAAAAAATACATGAAAGACAAGATTCACTCTGGAGTTTGTTTATTTAATGTATTTTTTGATTTTTTATAAAAAAGATATGTAAAAAAATAGAGAAATAATATAATTCAAATAAGTGCACTTATTTAAATCATGACCCGAGAGAAAAAGTTTTGTCTGAATTTTTGTTGCTCAGACAATGACAAACTAGCCTCAAAGGCTAACAATCTAATTTATAATACAGCAGCAGTTGGGAGCTCGAAAGAGCATGCCCCGAATCCCCCGAAATTGCCATTTCAAGGCAAAAAAAAAAAAAGCAAGGCAGAAAAAAAAAAAAAAACAATTTACCCAAAATGGCAATTGTGTGCATTAGGGGCACACAATTTGTGTGCACAAAACATTTTTCTTTATAATATGCATTGTTCGGTGAATGGCTTATAAGTTGACTTTTTTACTTATTACTAAAAGATGTGCAAAAGAATAGAGGGATAATATAATCTAACTAAGCCAATAAGCAGCTTATAAATCATGGGGTAATTATTCAGTAATTTTGGAGTATAGCCACGTGGTATTCCATAAGATTGTGGTTGATGGAGAAAGTGGGTAAGTGGAGTATTGTGTTGGGTGATTGGGGAATATGAGGGGACATAATAAATGATAATTGGTTAAGAAGTACGGACACGTGGTACTCTAAGAACATTCTATAATTTCCCTAAATGATGTTCCCAAATGAGCTCTAAGTCATAATCCACTCTCGAAATCAAGCTAAAATTACATAAAGTAAATGTTGGAAAATTTGGTTTTATAGGCTTATTTTGGGCCAACTTTAAGTTGGCCCAAAATATAGTGGGTCCCAAACGTCTTATGGAGTGGGTCCGAAGAGGTGGCTTGTTCCTTGCCGCATGGCAAGTCACACGGTAAAGACGGTTCGTCAAAACTATTTATGAGTGAATGAGAACTTGATGTCGTTTTTGAATTCGTGGAATAGACATTTAATGAAGTAAAATGTGGGTTTGCTTGAAATGGTTATCCCACATTGGAAACTTAAAAAGAACTTATGTGTGTATATAAATTCTAGGTGGCAACACTTGGGTTGGGCCCTAAGGGGCACCCCAAGTTTGTAGAAGGGAAGAGTTATGGACAAATGGAACCTTAGCCCAAACCACCACACGCACATGCCGCCGCAGCCGCCGGGCGCGGATGTGGGTTGTGGATCGGGTCGGCTCTAATATTAATTTTTTGGACAAAATTTATTTTGATTTTTTTCCAAAAATTCTTAATGAAATTAATTCAAATTTTGTGCCGAATTTGAATTTAATTTTTCTGTCCAATATTACCTCTTTTAGTCTAATTATTCCAAACAGGTTAAATAGTCTAAACAATTTTCAGATCTGTTGGAACCCGAATAGATTTAAAACTGTTAGACAGATTCAAATCTGTCCAACAGTTACCAATAGATATGTTCAGCAGTTATCTGTTTCAAAACTGCCCAGACAGATCCAGCAATTTCCAACAGATAGAAACTGCCTAGCAGTTATTTGTTTGTATCTGTTCTGTTTGAAAAACATATCTGTTCATTCAAATACAGCACCTGTTCGAACAGTTTATCTTGCCTATAAATACCAGCACAATTCCAGTAGTTGGTTGTGGGAAATTCTTCATTTTTCCTTCTAGTTTTGCTCTCTTGCATGTTATAATCTTCATATCATTTTAGGAAAAAATTCAGAGAGTAAGAATATAGGTTTTTGTTCACAATAAATTGTTTGGAGTGCTACTACAATTTGTGAAGATCATTGTATCCTGGGAGATAGATGTCATTTTTTCGTAGGCAACGTAGCGGGGTGAATCTGTCTTAAGGACAGAGTGTCACATACTTGACTTAATCTTTTTTTATTATTCATTCGGTCCGATAAAATAAAACTATAAGTTATTTATTTTATTTATTTGATTTGGTTTTAATTAATTTATTTTATACAGAAGATTGTTCTAACAATCTTAAGACAAATTCGAATTATTCTGTTTACAGAATTTTTCGTTTGTTTCCTTTTCTCTTTCTTCTTCTTACAGAAATTATTTTCTGTGGTTTTACAAAATAATATTCTGGTTGAAAAACAAATGGCAGTAATATACTGCTTGACAGATAGTAGTAATATACTGTCTATTTTATTTGACAACTAGTAATAATATATTGGTGTTATTAACAATTCAAAATATTTATTTGTGAAGTTAGTCAGAAATTATTTTTTGGTTTTTAGAAATAATTTCTGAGTTTTTATTAATTAAAATTCTATTTTAGTATTTCAATTTTTGAAGTGTTACAGAAATTTAATTTTCTGTGTGGAATTAATTTGTTTAAATAAAATTTTATTTTATTTTCAAATTAATTGAAAAATAAAAGTTACAATTCTTGTTTCTTTTATTTTTTTACAGAATTTAATTCTATGGTTTTGGTTTTAATTTTCTGTGTAGTATAAAATTATAATTATAATTTTATTTTATAATTTAGAATTCATGGCTACTGAAACTAGTCAAACTAATGCCCAAACAAGTACTAGTGTGGTAGCTGCAACTGTGCCAACCCCTCCTCCTGTTGTGACTGTACCAGTCAATCATGGTGAAAAACCAGAGAAGTTCTTAGGAACTGATTTTAAAAGACGGTAGAAGAAAATGCTATCTAAAGGAGGGGAAACTAAGAAGTACATGTTTAATGGCAAGCGTTACATTTGTGACAAAGAAGGATATTGGGCCAAAGATTGTCGTTACAAACGTAAAGGCAAAGAAAAATCAAGTAAGAAGCCTGCTTAAGCGAATATAACCGAAATAGAAAAAATTTCCAATGGTGTAGATATCATAAATCTTTCTGCAGTTGTTTCCAAGGAAAATCTTGTCAGAAATCCTAAAGAATGGTGGGTGGACATTGGCGCTACTTGCCATATCTGTGCCGACAAAAAGATGTTCACATCTTATTCTTTAGTGGACAACAGTGAACAACTTTTTATGAGCAACTCCTCAACTTCCAAAGTTGAAGGACAAGGAAAGATTATTCTAAAGATGATATCTGGAAATGAACTCACTGCTGCATGTACCGGACATTGGCAAGAATCTTATTTCCAGATCGTTGTTGAGTAAAAATGGGTTTAGGCTAGTTTTTGAAAGTGAGAAATTTATACTTACAAAAAACGGGATGTATGTAGGAAAATGTTACATGTCTGATGGCCTTTTCAAAATGAATGTAATGACTGTTGTACCATCTGTTATTAATAAAAATACATATTCTTCTTACGTGCTTAAGTCTTCAAATTTATGGCATGGTAGACTTGGACATGTTAATTATGGATTTTTGCGTAGATTAATTAACATGGAATATTTACCTAAATTTGACATTGATTCAAATCATAAATGTGAAATTTGCGTTGAGGCAAAATTATCCAAAACTCCTTTTCATTAAATTGAAAGAAGTATGGAACCACTTGAATTAATTCATAGTGACATTGGTGATTTTAAATCAATTCAAACTAGAGGCGGGAAAAAGTATTTTATCACTTTTATAGATGACTATACTAGATATAGTTATGTTTATTTAATTCGAACCAATAATGAAGCTTTGAAAACTTTCATTCAATATAAGAATGAAGTTGAAAATCAATTTGATAAGAAAATTAAGAAACTTAGACGTGATAGAGGTGGTGAATATGAATCACCTTTTGGTGAGTTTTGTAAAGAACATAGAATAATTTATCAAACCACCGCTCCTTACTCACCTTAGCAAAATGGAATTGCTGAAAGGAAAAATAGGACTTTGAAAGAAATGATGAATGTCATATTAATAAGTTCTGGATTACCTCAAAACTTGTGGGGGCAAGCAATACTTTCTGTTAATTATATACTTAATAAAGTATCCCGAAAGAAAGTAAATCAAATACCTTATGAATTGTGGCATGAGAGAGTACCATCTTATAAATACTTAAAAGTGTGGAGATGTTTGGCTAAAGTGGCTATTCGTAGTCCTAAAAAGACTAAAATAGGCCCTAAAATTGTTGATTGCATTTTCATTGGTTATGCCATGAATAGTAATGCATATCAATTTTTGATTCATAAGTCAGAACATTCCGAAATGCATGTAAATACTATTATTAAATATTGGAATGCGTCTTTCTTTGAACATGTGTTTCCAAACAAGACTGGACAAGAGACTAGTACTAACAAAAGATCTCATGATGCTATTACTAGTTAGGATCAAGAACATGATCAAGAACAAGAGCAACAGATAGATCGAAATGAGGATGAGGAAGAGGAGCTTAGACGTAGTAAACCTGCTAGAACTTCAAAATTTTTTGGTCCAGATTTTCTAACTTTTTTATTAGAAAATGAACCTTTAACTTTTAAAGAAGCTATGTCCAGTCCTGAGGTTTCTTTTTGGAAAGAAACTGTAAACAGTGAAGTTGAATCCATCTTACAAAATTACACTTGGGAATTAGTGGACTTACCACCAGGTTGTAAACCTCTTGGGTACAAGTGGATTTTCAAAAGAAAAATGAAAGCGGATGGATCAATTGACAAATACAAGGCTAGACTTGTGGTCAAATGTTTTAGACAAAAAGAAGGTCTTGATTACTTTGACACATACTCACCAAGTAACTAGAATAACATCCATTAGAATGCTAATTGCCATTGCTTCTCTATACAATCTAGATATTCATTAAATGGATGTGAAAACTATTTTCTTAAATGGTGAGTTAGAGGAAGCAATTTACATGGAACAACCAGAAGGATTTTCTATTCCAGGAAAAGAAAAGAAAGTGTGTGAATTGGTTAAATCATTACATGGTTTAAAACAAGCGCCAAAGCAATGGCATGAGAAATTTGACAACGCAATGATGTCAAATGGATTTAAAATTAATGAGTGTGACAAATGTGTTTATATTAAAAACAAAAACAAATGTTATGTTATAGTATGTCTTTATGTGGATGACATGCTCATCATAGGTAGTAATAATGACATGATTAAAACTACCAAGAAAATATTGAATAAACATTTTGACATGAAGGACATGAGCATTGCTGATGTAATTCTTGATATGAAAATTACCAAAACATCAGAAGGTTATGCATTGTCACAATCACATTACATTGAGAAAATAATTGACAAGTTTAGCAAAGATGATGATCAACTTGCTAGAACACCTGTGGATATTAATTTGTTTCTTTCTAAGAATGTACAAGAAAGTATTTCTCAATTAGAGTATGTCCAAATTATTGGAAGCTTAATGTACTTGATGAACTGCACTCTCTCAGATATAGTTTATACAATAAGTAAATTAAGTAGATATACGAGTAACCCAGGAATAGAATACTGGAAAACAATTATAAGGGTTCTAAGATACTTCAGATTTACTCGTAACATTGGGCTTAATTATAGTAGATATCCAGCAGTACTTGAAGGATACCGTGATGCAAATTGGATATCGGATACTAGAGACTCAAAATCCACCAGTGGGTATGTCTTTACTCTTGGTGGTGCGGCTGTATCTTGGAAATCTTCCAAACAGACTTGCATTGCTAGGTCTACTATGAAATCAGAATTCATAGCTTTAGATAAAGCTAGGGAAGAAGCAGAATGACTTCGCCACTTCTTTGAAGATATTCCAATGTGGCCAAAACCGGTGCCTGCTATATGCATACATTGCGATAGTCAATCAGCAATTGGTAGAGCACAGAGTCATATGTATAACGGTAAGTCACGACACATTCATCGTCGACATAACACCGTAAAACAACTACTCTCTAATGGAATTATTTTCATTGAATATGTGTAACAACCCTCGTACTGATTACCGATAAACTACTGAATTAGCTACTGGTTACTGCTAAACTGAACTGGTAATGACTGATAATTGAATTAACTGAAGTACTGAATGGACTGATTGAAATCGAAACTGAAATTGAATAAGTATATCTATTGTATTGCATTTCTATCTGTTTGATTGATCATTTATCTGTTCGTGTTTTATGTTTAAACTGCTAATTGAAGGCCTTATCAGCGGCCGAATTAGGAACCGTTTAGAGTTTTGGGACCAGTAAAATATTTGTGATTTAATGGTATATTTATCTGAAAATTTATTAGGAATGATTAAATTAGATTAAGTGAGCCAAATACAAGAGTTGCCTTAATTACTAATTTACCACACTTAGTGGCCCACTACTTGGACCTTCTTGAGCCTTGTATACACTTGAAACAAACCTCTTCCTCAGCCAATTTGAGAGCTCAACCGATCTTAGAGAGAGAGAGAAGGAAGAGAATTGATTTTCATCACATTTTGCTTGATTGTGCTTGAAACTTAAGAGAATTGAAGTGTTGACTCCATTATTGATCTCCTAGGCTCTCAATTGAAGACTTAGGTAAGTGAATCCATCTTCTTCTTGTTGTCTTTGAGTTCCATCTTGCATGTATCATGGTTATAGAGAAGTTAAGTCATGAATTTGCTCATATATGTTGAATTGGAACTCCATTGTTGCATGCATGCTTGAATTGGTGCATTTTGAAGTTGAATTCATGATAGATTGTACATGCAAGCTCATGTTTTCGTTCAAGCCCATGTTTTCATTTTGTCTTCCAAGTATTGAGCTCAATTGAGCTAGTATTGAAGCTTAAAATTGTTTAAAGTGCATGCATGTCATGTTTGCATGTTGTTCATGAAATTTGGGTTTGAAAATGAGTTTGATTAAACACCATTGGGCTTTGATTTCTTAAATTGAGTTTTGAAACATGTTATTCTATGTGTTTAAAAGAGTTTTTCCAGAAAATAGCCCAAGAGGATCGAAAATGTTGCTTTTGAACTTGGTTTTGAGTTTGGGACTCAAATCTGGAATTTCCAGATTTTGGTTGTCCGCTCGAGCGGAAGAAGTAACGCTCGAGCGGAGAAATCGAGCTCCCAGCATCTTGCACTGTGCATCAGTCCGCTCGAGCGGAGTATTGGGCGCTCGAGCGGAGGACTGGGTGACACGTTCGAGCGGGCGTCGAGCGGAGATTTCACCTATCCAGTACTTTTTGGTCCGCTCGAGCGGGGATGTTGCGCTCGAGCGGGGACCTTTGTTTGCCTGTCCGCTCGAGCGGGGAAACCTGCGCTCGAGCGGGACTCTGTTTCATTGAAAATTCTGCAATTGTGTTCCATGCGCATCTTTGCATCCTCATCCCATCCTAGGCATTCTTAGGCCTAATTTAAGACATCTTAATGAGGATATAGATGTAGAACACACCGAGACATAATAGGAAGTTAATTATTGTACTTCCCCAACTGTTAAACTTAGAGTGTGTTCATTTTGTTAACTGTTTAGGGTTGGCACTTGGGGACGCGCTCTAGCATACTGTAGCCCAATCTCTGTGAGTAACGATTGTGTAAAGATATGTTCAAAATGGTTATCTTTTGAATACTGAACTGAACTGTTTATTGAACTGATATTATTTACTGAACGAATGTATGTCCTGTATTCTGAACTGTATTGTGGCATCCTTAGTACTTACTGTTCACCGTCACTGTTACAGAGCTCTGTCGGTTCCCTTGTGGAACCATACTGTTTACTGAATGACTGGCCATCATTACTGTTCGGTCCTTTTGGACCTACTGTTTACTGTTATGCTAATGGATGTACCACATATGACTGAATGACTGTTCTGACTGAAAGACTGAAATACTGTTTAATGAACTGTTTTCATTACTGTAAGGACATTACATTCTCAACCTCTTTATACATTATGTTATTCACTGGGCTTTAGCTCACTGCTCATATATATATGTAGGTGTACAGGCACCGGATCAAAGCTAGAAGCGTCGGAGTAAGCTCCAGTTTTGTCAAGCCAACCAATGTGCCTCACCGCGAGGTTCTGAGTTGCCATGCTATGGCTTGGGGTGTTTTTGTGTCCCCTATCGGTCTCCTTACTGTTTTGTATTACTGTATAGACTGTCTACTATTTTACTGTACTGTTATCGAGGGATTAGGTCCCCGTACTGAAGGTTTGTATATGATTGTATAGATTGTATATAGACTGTACTGTTCTGAACTGTATGAATGCATGAAAATGTTTTTGGCATACAGATTTCCACGGCTCAATGGACACTAGTTACTTACTGTATTGGCTTCCGCCAGGCCCTGTACTCTGTCTAACTGTATTACTGTTCAGTAGGCCTTCGGTAATCTCGGATTACTGGCCAGTTACGGTGCTAAACCCATAGGGCCGGGTTTGGGTCGTGACAGAGTGGTATCAGAGCGATACTTAACCACGAGTTATACCGCACACACGTGTCCCAATGAGCTATAGGGTGTCCTAGAAAAGCAATTAGGGCATCTCATGAACTCGAAAAGTGTGTGCTTATGGCTGACTGATTATATGTTAAAATGTTAACCTGTTTAATTATACAACCGCTTATAATGATAACTGTTATAACTGTTTATAGAATAATGGATAATGCAAGCACTGTAAATGAAACTGAATCCTCATCAACTGAGGCCAGAATGGCCAGAATGGAACAAATGATGGGACTGATAATTGAAAGACTAGACCAACAACAGAACCAACAGCCCCCACATCCTCCTTCGGTACAGCCGGAACCGAATGTGAATGTAAATGATGGGGACATAATTGCTCTCACCCAGAAGTTCAGCAAAATGAAACCGCCATCCTTTCAGGGAGGCCTTGAACCGTTGAAAGCTGAAGCTTGGGTACTTGAAACTGAAAAGCTATTTGAAGTGTTTCCGTGCTCCGAGGCACATAAAGTACTGTTGGCCACCTTTACTCTGCAAGAAGAAGCTAGAAGGCGGTGGATGCTTATCCGAGATGAAAATACTGTTATGACTTGGGCTCAATTCAAAGGAGCCTTCTTTGAGAAGTACTTCCCTCAATGTGTCAGGGATAGAAAAGTGACAAAATTTGAACAACTGAAACAAGGCACAATGTCTGTTGCCGAATATGAGATGAAGTTCACCGAGCTTGCTAGGTATGCACCGCATATGGTGGACACCGACTACAAAAAGGCCAGGATGTTTGAAGGCGGCCTGAATGTTGCTATCCTTGACAGAGTCAACATGTTGAAATTGCCAACTTATGTGAATGTTCTTGACCGGGCCTTGATGGCGGAATCAAATATTGAAGCACTGAAACAAACTGAACTACCAACAACTGAATGGCGTGGTAAAAGACAGGGTTTTAAATTCAAGAAAGGCACCGCACAACCCTTCCAACAAGAAACAGAATACGGGGTCAACAACTAGCCCCAGCCAAGGGAGTGGATTCATTCCACCCTGCTCTACATGTGGCAACAAGCACAAAGGAGTTTGTCACAACATAACGGGAGCCTGTTTCAGATGTGGCAAGGTGGGCCACAGAATCAAAGACTGCCCTTCTGCTCCACCAGCTAGTGGTAAAGCTACACCGAGCGCAGCAGCATCGAATGTAGCACCAAAGCCTAACCCCAAAGCTATCGGGAAAGAGCCTATGAGGCAGGGCCGAGTATTTGCCCTAGTACCGGGAGACGTGCAAAATACTGAGACTGTTGTGTCAGGTATCCTCTCTATTTGTACACAAAATGCATATGTATTGATTGATTCGGGGTCTACACATTCTTATGTGTCGCATGTTTTTTCACGAAAATTGAATAGACCCTTAGAACCCATGAACTATCTGCTAGCTGTATCATCACCTGTTGGGGGATCTATGACATGTGCATATATATATCCTGCTTGTGAAATTATTGTTGGGGATATGCATCTGTTTATTGATTTACTGCCATTGAACATCGACCATTTTGATGTTATATTGGGGATGGACTGGTTAACGAAATATCATGCCACCATTGACTGTGTAACGAAACAAGTAGTTTTCCGTCCGCCTGGTTTGCCTGAATTTGTGTTTAATGGGAGTGGAGTAGTACCTCCTCCGTATTTGATTTCTTCAGTGAAAGCTGTTAAATTAATTAGAAAGGGGTGTAAAGGATATCTGTGTTCTGTGCTGACTGTGTCTACTGATGATGGTGTTAAAACTGATGTGAATTGTATTCCTATAGTCGAAGAATTCCCAGATGTATTTCCAGATGATCTGCCAGGGGATTTGATTGACAGGGAGATTGAATTTACCGTTGATGTGATTCCGGGAACACAGCCAGTGTCTAAAGCTCCTTACAGAATGGCTCCAACTGAACTGAAGGAGTTGAAAGTGCAATTGCAGGAACTGTTAGACAAAAGGTTCATCAGGCCTAGTACTTCACCGTGGGGTGCACCTGTTCTGTTTGTAAAGAAGAAAGATGGCTCACTGAGACTGTGCATTGATTACCGTGAATTGAATAAGGTAACTGTGAAAAATAAATACCCATTACCGCGTATTGATGATTTATTTGACCAGTTACAGGGTGCACAAGTATTTTCAAAGATTGATCTCAGATCGGGGTATCATCAATTGAAAGTTAAACCAGAAGACATTGATAAAACTGCTTTTAGAACAAGGTATGGACATTACGAATTTTTAATTATGCCTTTTGGAGTTACCAATGCACCTGCAGCATTTATGGACCTCATGAATAGAATCTTCAAACCATACCTTGATGACTTCATTGTGGTATTTATTGATGACATATTAATTTATTCGAAAAGCGTAGAAGAACATGAACATCATCTGAGACTTGCCCTGCAAACCCTGAGAGAACAGAAACTGTATGGTAAACTGTCTAAATGTGAGTTTTGGCTTGATCATGTTATGTTTTTGGGGCATGTTGTTAGCAAAAATGGAATTTTTGTTGATCCGCAGAAAATTGAAGCTGTAGTGAACTGGCCTAGACCAACAAATGTGACTGAAGTCCGAAGCTTTTTAGGATTGGCTGGATGTTACAGACGATTTGTCAAAGATTTCTCCAAAATTGCTTTACCATTGACTCGACTGACACAGAAAGGGATACCATTTGACTGGACTGACCAGAGGGAATCAGCATTCCAAGAGTTGAAAACCCGATTGGTGACTGCACCTGTCCTTACTCTACCTTCAGGTACGGATGGTTATACTGTATTTAGTAATGCTTCTCATAAGGGTTTGGGATGTGTTTTAATGCAGAATGGGAGAGTAATTGCCTATGCTTCCCGACAACTGAGGCCTCATGAAAAGAACTACCCAACCCATGACCTGGAACTTGCTGCAGTAGTTTTTGCACTGAAAATCTGGCGTCACTATCTGTATGGGGCAACATGTGAAGTATATACCGACCACAAGAGTTTGAAGTATTTTTTCACCCAGAAAGAATTGAACATGAGACATCGGAGGTGGCTAGAACTGATTAAAGACTATGACCTACAGATTTTGTACCATCCGGGCAAAGCCAACACCGTTGCCGATGCTTTGAGCCGAAAATCGATTGGGAACTTAGCCTGTTTGCTGACTGGACAGAAGGAGTTGCTTTGTGACCTTGAAAAGTCTGAGATTGAAATTGTTTTGAAGGAACAAGGTGGAACCTTAGCTGCTATTTCTGCTCAACCAGCATTGATCGAAGAGATTAAAGAGAAACAGCAACTGAATGACTTCTTGAAGAAGATCATCAAAGAAAGAGAATCTAAACCGAAACCGGGATTCAAATTTGAAAATGATGTACTGAAATTCCAGGAAAGACTATGTGTACTGAATGATTCTGAACTGAAAAGAAGAGTTCTGCATGAGGGCCACAATTCAAAATTTTCTATCCATCCGGGGAATACGAAAATGTACCAGGATTTGAAATTGAATTTCTGGTGGCCGGGAATGAAGAAAGAAATTGCCGACTTTGTGTCCAAATGTCTTCATTGCCAACAAGTCAAAGCTGAACATCAACGACCTGCTGGATTATTGCAACCCTTACCCATACCAGAGTGGAAATGGGAGCATATCACGATGGATTTTATCGTTGGATTACCTCGCTCCAGAAAAAGTATGGATTCAATTTGGGTTATTGTTGATAGACTAACCAAATCTGCTCATTTCTTACCTATCAAGGCAATCTATAATGCGGACAAATTGGTTGTTATCTATATTGATGAAATTGTGAGACTGCATGGAGTGCCTGTATCTATTGTTTCTGACAGGGATTCGAAGTTTACATCGAGGTTCTGGCAAAGTTTACAGACTGCATTGGGTACTGAATTGAGGCTGAGTAGTGCCTATCATCCTCAGACAGATGGACAGTCAGAAAGGACCATCCAAACTTTGGAGGATCTACTGAGAATGTGTGTCCTTGATTTTCAGGGAAATTGGGAAAGTCATTTGCCATTGGCTGAATTCGCCTACAACAACAGCTACCATTCGAGTATTGGTATGGCGCCCTTCGAGGCATTGTATGGCAGAAAGTGTAGATCTCCAATTTGCTGGGCAGAAGTTGGAGATGGGTCGTTGCTTGGGCCCGAGATTGTATATGAGACGACTGAAAAGATAAAACTGATACAATAGAGACTGAAAACTGCACAGAGTAGGCAGAAGAGTTATGCAGATATTAGAAGACGAGACCGAGAATATGAAGTGGGTGATCACATTTTTGTGAAAGTGACACCAATGAAGGGCCAGACTCGTTTTGGAGTCAAAGGCAAGTTAGCGCCGAGATACGTTGGACCTTATTAGATTGTTGAGAAAATCAATCCGGTGGCGTATCAAGTTGCACTTCCTCCTGAAATGGAGCATATGCATAACGTCTTCCACATCTCTATGTTGAGAGATTATCTTCGGGATCCATTCCATTGAGCCTACTCGGATAGTGTTGAGTGATGACTACACTTACGAGGAGAGGCCTATACAGATTGTAAATAGACGGATCAAGAAACTGAGAAACAAAGAGATCCCGCTAGTGAAAGTTGATTGGCAGAACCATGGTGGTGTGTATGCCACTTGGGAAAGGGAAGATGACATGGCTAAAAGATACCCAGAACTGTTTCCACTGAATCCTGTTTTCTTCCAAACTGAAGGTAACTCAAGTTTAGAGGACTAAACTCCTTATAAGGAGGGGAGACTGTAACAACCCTCGTACTGATTACCGATAAACTACTGAATTAGCTACTGGTTACTGCTAAACTGAACTGGTAATGACTGATAATTGAATTAACTGAAGTACTGAATGGACTGATTGAAATCGAAACTGAAATTGAATAAGTATATCTATTGTATTGCATTTATATCTGTTTGATTGATCATTTTTCTGTTCGTGTTTTATGTTTAAACTGCTAATTGAAGGCCTTATCGGCGGCCGAATTAGGAACCGTTTAGCGTTTTGGGACCAGTAAAATATTTGTGATTTAATGGTATTTTTATCTGAAAATTTATTAGGAATGATTAAATTAGATTAAGTGAGCCAAATACAAGAGTTGCCTTAATTACTAATTTACCACACTTAGTGGCCCACTACTTGGACCTTCTTGAGCCTTGTATACACTTGAAACAAACCTCTTCCTCAGCCAATTTGAGAGCTCAACCGATCTTAGAGAGAGAGAGAAGGAAAAGAATTGATTTTCATCACATTTTGCTTGATTGTGCTTGAAACTTAAGAGAATTGAAGTGTTAACTCCATTATTGATCTCCTAGGCTCTCAATTGAAGACTTAGGTAAGTGAATCCATCTTCTTCTTGTTGTCTTTGAGTTCCATCTTGCATGTATCATGGTTATAGAGAAGTTAAGCCATGAATTTGCTCATATATGTTGAATTGGAACTCCATTGTTGCATGCATGCTTGAATTGGTGCATTTTGAAGTTGAATTCATGATAGATTGTACATGCAAGCTCATGTTTTCGTTCAAGCCCATGTTTTCATTTTGTCTTCCAAGTATTGAGCTCAATTGAGTTAGTATTGAAGCTTAAAATTGTTTAAAGTGCATGCATGTCATGTTTGCATGTTGTTCATGAAATTTGGGTTTGAAAATGAGTTTGATTAAACACCATTGGGCTTTGATTTCTTAAATTGAGTTTTGAAACATGTTATTCTATGTGTTTAAAAGAGTTTTTTCCAGAAAATAGCCCAAGAGGATCGAAAATGTTGCTTTTGAACTTGGTTTTGAGTTTGGGACTCAAATCTGGAATTTCCAGATTTTGGTTGTCCGCTCGAGCGGAAGAAGTAACGCTCGAGCGGAGAAATTGAGCTCCCAGCATCTTGCACTGTGCATCAGTCCGCTCGAGCGGAGTATTGGGCGCTCGAGCGGAGAACTGGGTGACACGCTCGAGCGGGCGTCGAGCGGAGATTTCACCTATCCAGTACTTTTTGGTCCGCTCGAGCGGGGATGTTGCGCTCGAGCGGGGACCTTTGTTTGCCTGTTCGCTCGAGTGGGGAAACCTGCGCTCGAGCGGGACTCTGTTTCATTGAAAATTCTGCAATTGTGTTCCATGCGCATCTTTGCATCCTCATCCCATCCTAGGCATTCTTAGGCCTAGTTTAAGACATCTTAATGAGGATATAGATGTAGAACACACCGAGACATAATAGGAAGTTAATTATTGTACTTCCCCAACTGTTAAACTTAGAGTGTGTTCATTTTGTTAACTGTTTAGGGTTGGCACTTGGGGACGCGCTCTAGCATACTGTAGCCCAATCTCTGTGAGTAACGATTGTGTAAAGATATGTTCAAAATGGTTATCTTTTGAATACTGAACTGAACTGTTTATTGAACTGATATTATTTACTGAACGAATGTATGTTCTGTATTCTGAACTGTATTGTGGCATCCTTAGCACTTACTGTTCACCGTCACTGTTACAGAGCTCTGTCGGTTTCCTTGTGGAACCATACTGTTTACTGAATGACTGGCCATCATTACTGTTCGGTCCTTTTGGACCTACTGTTTACTGTTATGCTAATGGATGTACCACATATGACTGAATGACTGTTCTGACTGAAAGACTGAAATACTGTTTAATGAACTGTTTTCATTACTGTAAGGACATTACATTCTTAACCTCTTTATACATTATGTTATTCACTGGGCTTTAGCTCACTGCTCATATATATATATATATATGTAGGTGTACAGGCACCGGATCAAAGCTAGAAGCGTCGGAGTAAGCTCCAGTTTTGTCAAGCCAACCAATGTGCCTCACCGCGAGGTTCCGAGTTGCCATGCTATGGCTTGGGGTGTTTTTGTGTCCTCTATCGTTCTCCTTACTGTTTTGTATTACTGTATAGACTGTCTACTGTTTTACTGTACTGTTATCGAGGGATTAGGTCCCCGTACTGAAGGTTTGTATATGATTGTATAGATTGTATATAGACTGTACTGTTCTGAACTGTATGAATGCATGAAAATGTTTTTGGCATACAGATTTCCACGGCTCAATGGACACTAGTTACTTACTGTATTGGCTTCCGCCAGGCCCTGTACTCTGTCTAACTGTATTACTGTTCAGTAGGCCTTCGGTAATCTCGGATTACTGGCCAGTTACGGTGCTAAACCCATAGGGCCGGGTTTGGGTCGTGACAATATGTGAAGTCTAAAGACAACATAGCAGATCCACTAACCAAAGGGTTAGCAAGAGAGTTAGTTGAAAATTCATCGAGGGGAATGGGACTTAAGCCTATTAAATAAGAGTTACCACAACAGTAGTCCAACCTAGTTGGCTGGAGATCCCAAGATCTAGGTTCAAAGGGACAACCGAGTTGTGTATGACTCATAAGGATCACTAGGGAGTCAAACTCCTACCCATTTCTATAATGAAATAGTGATGTCTGCAGCGTTTTAGGTTAAGTAATACTTTTAATGATTCTTATATCTAGGTATACCTAGTGGAGTATGGCAGGATACTCTTCATAAGAATCACCTATATGAGTGTGAACTGGGTTGGTTCTATGAGATTTGTGAAGGGCTACAATTCTCTAGATCACTCATAAAAGACCAAGTTGTTTAGGGCCAAAATGAACACAATAGTGAGAATTAAACTGTGTCTGGTGATATACTGTATGAGTTCTATTGTCTTGGTTTACACAAACGGCTGAATAGTTCAAGACATCATGTTCACTAGTTAGCTAGTAAATCCGATAGTGTCTCACAAGGGAAGGTTCAAAGCCAAAAGCTACTTACCCTTTGTAGAATATTTTCAATTTATGTACTCTCTGTAATTAGATCATGTTGCATTTTCTCTCTGTCAAATTCCATTCATGTGGGGGATTGTTGGAAAATTTGGTTTTATAGGCTTATTTTGGGCCAACTTTGAGCCCAAAATAGAGTGGGCCCCAAACGTCTTTTGGGGTGGGTCCGAAGAGGTGACGTGTTTCTTGCCGCGTAGCAAGTCACATGGTGAAGACGGTTCGTCAAAACCATTTATGAGTGAATGGGAATTTGACGTCGTTTTTGGGTTCGTAGAATGGACATTTAATGAAGTAAATTGTGGGTTTCCTTGAAATGGTTTCTTACATTGGAAACTTAAGAGAACTTATGTGTGTATATAAGTTCTAGGTAGCAACACTTGGGTTGGGCCCCAAAGGGCACCCTAAGTTTGTAGAATGGAGGAGTTATGGACAAACGGAACCTTAGTCCAAACCACCACACACGCGCGCGCCGCCACCGCCGGCCCACCGAGCCAAGATGTGCCGGGCGAGGGTGTGGGTTGTGGGGCGGTTCTAATATTAATTTTTTGGACAAAATTTATTTTGAATTTTTTCCAAAAATTCTCAATGAAATTAATTCAAATTTTGTGCCGCATTTGAATTTAATTTTTCTATCCAATATTACCTCTTCTAGTCCAATTATTCCAAACAGATTAAACAGTCCAAACAATTTTCAGATCTGTTGGAACCCGAGCAGATTTAAAATTGCCAGACAGATTCAAATCTGTCCAGCAGTTACCAACAGATATGTTCAGTAGTTATTTATTTCAAAACTGCCCAAACAGATCCAGCAGTTTCTAACAGATAGAAACTGCCCAACAGTTATCTGTTTGCACCTGTTCTATACAACACTTGTTCGGACAGTTTATCTTGCCTATGAATACCGGCATAATCCCAGTAGTTGGTTATAGGAAATTCTTCATTTTTTCTTCTAGTTTTGCTTTTTTGCATGTTATAATCTTCATATCATTTTAGGAAAAAATTCAGAAAGTAAGAACATAGGTTTTTGTTCACACTACAAATTGTTTGGAGTGCTACTACAATTTGTGAAGATCATTGTATCCTTTGAGATAGATGCCATTTTTCCGTAAGCACCGTAGCGGGGCGAATCTGGTTTAAGGACAGAGTGTCACACACTCGACTTGATCTTTTTATTATTCATTCAGTTCAGTAAAATAAATTCTGTAAGTTATTTATTTTATTTGTTTGATTTGATTTCAATTTATTTATTTTATACAGAAGATTGTTCCAACAGTAAAAACTACTTAAAATAGTAGAGTTAAGTTCAAATATGAAATTTTATATAATGAAATAAAAAAAAATTCTCAGAAAATTGTGATTCAAACATATTTGTTTAAAGAAAATTGCTTCGTAGCTCGAAAAATATGAGGCTCGAGTAGCTCAAAATCCAAAACGACGTCGTTTTGGCTTTTTTTTTTTTCCGGCTCTCTTTTCTCTCTGAAACAAAAAGGCCAGAGAAGAAAGATAGAGAGAACAGAAAGAAGAGGGAGGAAGAGAGAAGAAAAAGAAAAGAAGAGAGGGGGAACATATCTATGTATACACACAGATCTATGTATATACACAGAGCGACTGTGATGGCGATGAGCTGTGTATACACACAAATCACCGTTAGAGACCACGACGAGGCAAGACGAACTCCATCATCGGTTTCAGCAGCCACCAAACGGCTTCATTTGGTTTATGGCTGTGGGTTTGATTTTTTGTTTTGATTTGTGGGTCAGATTGGTTTTGATTTGTGGGTTTGATTTTGGTTTTGATTCGTCGAATCTCTCTGGGTTTGATTTTTGGTTTTGATTTGTAGGTTTGATTTTTGGTTTTGAGTTTTTAGGTTTGATTTTTTCCTAGAGAGATTCAATTAATCAAACTCATCTTTTTCCTCTTCCGTAGCTTTCCTTTCCCAAATTTTTGAGTTTGATTTGTTAGCTTTCCTCTCCTCTCTATTCTATCTCTTTCATCTCCTCTCCTCTTCTTTCTTCTTCTTCTTTCTTTCTTCTCTTCTCTGAGTTATGGAACCAACTAGTTATGGAAATGAAGAAGAAAAGAAAAAGAAAAAAAGAAAAAAGAAGGAGGTACCAAAACAACGTCGTTTTGGCATCTCGAGCCATTTGAGCCTTAGTGAATTTGTGCTACCTAGTGAGATTATTGTTTAAAACCCAAAAGGGTTTGTTTGGTTTAAGTTTTTAAAAATTATTTTTAGACGGATTTTCGTTTGTCTTTAACAATTTTTTTAAAAATATTTTAGTCATTTTTTTTTTTGACTTTTTAGATACATCAAGATTAGATACATCTAAAAAATAAAAAAATTTAACTAAAATATGAAAAAAAAATTTACTAAAAATTCTAACAAAAATGCACACAGATTTTTGTTTATTTTTAATGATTTTTAAATTTTTTTTAATTAATTTGTTTTAATTTTAGATATGTCTTGATTATGTGCATTTAAAAAGCATAAAAAATTGACTAAAATATAAAAAAATATTAAAAATAAACGAAAACTTATTGTGGAACGCAAAAAGATTCTACATAAGGATTGCAAGACGAGATGATCCTTTCTTTACTCTGCAAAGAGAAACCAACTTGTTAGTGATCACTTCCGACTAGATATGGTTGGGAAAACCCTTCGACGATCAAGTCAGAAATATGATCGGTCATATGATATTTGTTTAGGAAGTAAGATTTTCTTTTTGTCCTTTTTGTTGCCTCTCTTGTTTTTCCTTATTCTTGTTATTATCCTGGCCTTGACCGTTAGATTGACATCTTCATTTAAGGGCTCTGGTTACTATCAGACTTTGGTCAGGCAAGTGGCCAAGTTGCTTTGATCTTTTACTGTTGGATTATCTTGCTGTGTGCGGCTTAGATTATGTCAGGCATTTGGTAGCTAACTTGCCGATTGCTCCATCCGTCCGATTAGGTTCATCGGATGGTTGTGTCATTTGCGTTGGTCAGGCCTACGCTCTTATCTCTGACAATTGTGATCCTTACAGTTGATTATGAATGAATCTAAGGGCATCCCTGTACTCTACAGATCTCCTTCTAGAAGGTGATTTTATTCAGGTTTTAGTCACATGACACTGTCTCCTTTTTTGTTAGACCTATCAATGACTTGGGCCTTTCTTTTGATTTGAGTTGCTTAGCTGGATTTGGACTTTGGGCCTTGGGCCAACATCTTTGGGTTTTGGATCAATGTTTTTACCCCTCCACACTTATCTAAAAACAAATTTTGAAAAATCAAACTAAACAAACACTTAAACATTTAAAAATCATGATTCAAAACAAATTTATTTAAATCTCAAATTTAAGGGTAAATTACACTTTGCTCCCTTCAAGTTTGGTTAGTTTCTCACTTTGACCCTTAAAATTTATTTTTTCACATTTTGGCCCTCATTTTCAAGTTTTTTTTTTTCATTTTACTCCGAAAACTAATTTCTATTCAAAATTAGATAGAAAATGCCATAATAAATGTCACATAACATAAAAAATATATTATTATATTAGAGTTTAAGTTTATGTTAAAGGTGTGAGTTATATATAATAAAATATTTTTATATTACATGACTGTCACTGTGCTATTTGCTATCCAATTTTTAGTAGAAATTAGTTTTTAGAGTAAAACGCGAAAACTTGAAAGGACGAATTACACTAACGGTCCTTATAGTTTGGAGGTTGTGTCACTTTAGTTTCTCACTTTTCAATTGTGACACATTTGACCATGAATTTTGAATCTTGCTCCAAATAAAGACAATTGAAGATACCATTATTTAATTTTAAGGACAAAATCATCAATTTGATAAAATATAAACTAATTTAACAAAAATAAATGTTAAAGTTTTTTTTTTGAATTTTTAAAAATTATTTCTACCCATAAAGATAAAATTATGTAAAATTGATTTATCTTTTAGATATTTATTTATTTTTTTTGTTATCAAATTAATTTTTATTATATGTTTGGATGATGATCATATAATGGGTGATTATTTTTATTTTCATTAAATTAGTTTCTATTTTTTCAAAAGTCAAATATTGCGACAACTTTGATATCATGATTAAACTAATCCATTAAATCAAAAATCCAAAGCTAAAAAAATTTCATATATTAAATATATCGATTACATATTAAAATCCTAACAACCACCCATTACATGATCATCATCCAAACACATATTAAAAATTAATTTGGTAAAAAAAATAAAAAATAAATAAATGTTTACAAGATTTATCAACTTTACATAATTTTATCTTTGGTAGATAGAAATAATTTTTAAAAATTTAAAGATATTTTTTTGATATTTATTTCTATTAAATTAGTTTATATTTTATCAAATTGACGATTTTGTCCTTGAAATTAGGAAATGGTATCTTCAATTGTTCTTATTTAGAATAAGATTCAAAATTCAAGGTCAAATGTGTCACAATTGAAAAGTTAGGAATTAAAGTGACACGAGTCACAAACTATAGGGACTGTTAGTATAATTCGCCCAACTTAAAATATGAAGAGTCAAATTGGAAAAAAAAAAAACTTTAATGGCTAAAGTGAAAAAATTACTAAATATAAAAGGAGCAAAATATAATTTATTTCAAAATTAAAAGATAGTAAATTTCTTAATATGGAAGCTTAAACATTAGAATTAACCTAAAATTCATTGCATGTCATGTCACCACAAATCAAAATCACCACTGCATTGTATGAGTGTTATTGCCTTAAGACAGCTTTAGAAAGGGCGGTGATTGAGAGTTTTAGGTATGGAGCTCTAAATGGTGTTTTATAGCATTGGAAAAAAAAAAAAAAAAAATTTTAAAACATCACATCATAGATAGGTTTGTTAGAGCTCCAAAGCTTCTCTAACTTTAAAAAATTGAATTATGTTTCAGAGTTGTAATGCAATTCTAATGATGTGGAGAGTGTTTATGTGAAAGTAAGACCCACACTTCTCTTTCTACTGTTTCTCTTTCATCTCACTAGAGTTCCATTTAAAACTTTATTATTAAAATTATGTATCATTACTATTAGAAAATCAATAAAATGTCATTTTTCCATCAGATGGTCAAATTGATTTATGAACTTACTATCAATCATCCCCTTCATCAAATTTATTTTGCATCTTAGCCCCGTTTAGAGCATCTCCAGCAATGCTAGTTAAAATAGCTATTCAAAATTTCACTTTCCTATTTTAGCTAGTCATTTTTTTAATATACACTCCAACAAGGCTATCTACTTTAGCTATCTTCTATTAAAATATTCTTATACTTTAACTACCTTCTTTCCAATCTAAAAAAAAAAAAAACTAACTTCATTCAAATTATTATTTTTTTCATTCTTCTAAATATAATTATATTTTTGTGAAAGTTACATTTTTCTACTATCGTATTTTTCAAATAGTCATATTTTTTCAACGGTCATATTTTTACAACGATCATATTTTTCCAACGGTCATATTTTTTCAAATTTTTACAACGGTCATATTTTTTGAGGTTATCTAATCATAAACCTCATGCAAGTTACCAATTCTTTACATCAAATACTTTGGGCAGTACAGAGCATATGCTTATAGCAATAGAATATCAGACCAACATTGGTGTGTAAGCATAAACAAACAACATAAGCACAATTCTAGAGTAACAGAAAAATTAATAGCTAGAACCATTCAAGAAATTAATCTTTAGAGATTTTTAGCAAGCATTTATGACAAGCATTCCACATATTTAAACCTCAAGCAGCAGTTCCAGAACCAGAAAACAGACAAGAAATGAAAACAAATAGTAGAAAAGAAAAGGTACCACGGCAGATTAAATAGCACAATAACGTGGATCTCCAAGAAGGCCAACAAATGATATGTAGTCATCTGACAATCTTGCCCGTCCTTCTTGCTCCTCTATCATAGAATAAGCAATCTATAATGAAATGATAATACAATATTAACACGCTAGATAATAAACCCATTGTGTTTGTCAGTCCCAAACTGCTTCAAGGAGTGAATATCAGTCACTTCAAGATACAAGACCTCAAACTTATATTAGTCTAATTATGAAAAGCATACTTGAATAAAGAATGAATAGAGAAACAAAAGCACAGAAATGTTAAATGAAAGGAGAAACAGTTTCATAATAAAATAAATAAACAACTGAAACAGTTTCATAATAAAACCAGCCAACTATAGGCTGGCCCTAAACGTCAAGGGGCTTCTGAGGCCATCAAATCATGAACCTATTCGCGGAGGGGTGGGGTTTGTTTTATGACCTCTGGATCCAACGGCTGCTGGACTCCTACTGGTAGCAAAAAGGAATGAAGAGAGTCAATATAATCAAACTAATCACCAATTAGTACTCAAAAAATTATGATAAAACATAAGTGAGAACAATAGGCATGTCACCAAAATTGTCCACGAGACAAGGAATTGTCCCAACCAACACCAAATGAATTTAAAAGGCATATATACAAATGGATTATTAGTTAGACCTGCATAATCATTTTACAAGATACTATTATAAAGCAACCAAAACAATACAATGATATGTTCCAGAATCTATGTACCAAAAAGCATGGTGATCCAAAAATTCAACCTACATTCCAAATTTGAGACAATTCAAACCCTCACTGACAAAAATCATTCATTCAGAAGCAAGTTTCAGTTGAATGCACGATGACACCTTTTAATTTTTTTATTCATCACATGATGACCCTACTTCCATGGACTAGCACTGGACTAATTTAGAAAAAAAACTACAAATAATAAATGGAAATAATCCAGTTGCTCAACAGTCAATGAAAATTTCAAACTACATAATTACACTAAACTTGACAAACTATGTGAAATCAATAACCTAAAACTAGGACCCGCAAATCCAGCCCAATTTGCACAAGGTTGAATGGGAAAGCAACAGAAACTTCCACTGTTTCATGTCAATGTTTCTTCATCTCAACCTCTAATTTAACAATACATGTGAACCTGTGGGCATTGACACCCCGAGTCCTGCATCATGGGCACCTCTGGGGGAGTAAGTCTCATCAATAGGCAGTTTCTCAAGTTTCCAGTCAGATGTAAACAGGTTTGACATCATTTGCACCGAAACTTGCAGCACAAACTGGGCACTTGCGATGGCGTGATTCTATAATTCTTTGAATGCACGGATTGCAAAATAGGTGGTAGCATTTTGTGATGACAACCTGAAGAGTCAAACATTTATAACAATGTTGAAACATACTAAATAAAAATTAATTACAGGCGAAAATACATGGACATCGCAAGTGCCCACAAAGCCATCATATATTCGAAATTGTCTCCATGACATTAACGTTTAGAACACCAGAAGCAACAAAATCGATCAACCAATAATGCTTTGGTCCAGTTACATGTCGCGACATAGAAAGGTTAGCTATTTCAAATCAATCTTTGAACCCACTAATCAAAAGTTATATAGTATCACTCACTTCATTTTAGTAGCCTAAGTTTCTTATAAGCATTTTATCAAACAGTTGACAGGCCATTGTGCAATAGCATTAAATTGTGTTCTATGTTATCCAAATTCGAAGAAACATCAAATACTAAACCAAATTCAACAATTTCAAATATATGCAAGATGTAATCTTTGATTTTTCATGAATACTTTTTACTATTAGCCAGAAACAACAAAAGAAAATAGTCTGTATAAATTTTATTCTCTGTTTCATCAATATTTTCTGAACCCATTGAAGATTGATAAATATTTTCTGTTATCTATCAAAATTATACTAATAACAGAATGGCATTAACAGAATGGCATCAATTTTACCGCCAAAAACAAAGTTCAGTAGCCAAAAACAAATAAAAAATTAAAAGGTGCGTGAACAGTACCTCGCTTGTCTTGGCGAGGTACTGTAGCTCACAATCATATTGGCGATGCTTGGGCGAGTCTGCTGGAGCCATCGTTTACCCTTCCAAGCTAGCTATAGTAACAAATATGGAGGAGTAGAGAGCCTTCTGGAGATGCTCTTAGGAATAGTTTGGGAATAGTATGTTTTAGTTAATTTTTGACTTTTTACAAAATGACATATAAAAAACTAAGAGAATAATGTGATTAAGTGTTTTATCGTTTTTAACTATTTTAACAAAAAAAAAAAAAAATCACATCAAGCTGTCCTTACTTGGAATTTAAACCATACACCACAGTTTTTTTGGCACTCATCTAAATAAAATTATGGACTATAATAAAATGAGTCTATTAAAAAAACAATAATATTACAAATTCATAATTTGTACTTAAAATTTTATCAAAATCAACATTGTATGGCTGAGATTTATTTTATATATAGGCTCCACAATATACTAATTAAATCTTAATCACATTTGTTTTTGGAATAAATTTTTGGAAAAACTATATGTAGGTGAGAGAATGGAAAAAAAATTACCAACAACACATGAGGGAGTGCAAGTTGTACCACAGTTTTTCATTTTCATCCCACCACAGACACATTTGCATCCTCATATATTGATAATTTTTTTTTTCTCTTTTTCCACTTGGATGTAATTCTTCCTAAATTTCTTGACCCAAATTTTGGGCTAGTAGAGTTTCTCCACACAAAAAAGGGCAAAAAAAAAGAAGAAAGTAAGGGGGTCACGTGCAGGCACGTGGGTGAGTGAAGTTGGATACAGATAAGTAGGTGTTTGGGGGGCATTTGGAGGGCTAAAAAGCATAGAAAGGGGTGTCAAGTAAACATGAATAAGAGAACACAGAAAGTAGAGTGGAGTTCTTTTCATTGTCAATTATACTTTCCTCTCTTTCAAGAAAGACAATTTCTAAGATGCCTTCCTTTCTCTCTCTTCACAGTCTTCTAGAAACTTCCCATGCCTTCAAACATGGTAAAAACCCATTGAACCTTCACTTTCATCTTCATGAATCAATCAGAGAGAGAGAAGGAGAGAGAGAGAGGCACAGAGAGACAGAGAGGGGGATTTAATATGGAGAAAACAATACATGAAACAAACAAGCACTAGTCATTTTAGTCACTTAGAACTTTGAGCCTGTGATGCCTCAAGAGTTGAAGATTGCAAGTGTTTCAATGAGAAAGTGAAATTCAATATAGTCAAAGTAACATGGGTGATAGTGTACCCGTGAATTGTTGTTTTCACCATGATAGGGTTGTATTTGTAATTTGGCTTTGAGTTTATAGCATTATGAATCCAAGCACATTGATTTCTGAATTACTCAAAAAAGAATTATTTGAAAAGTTATTAAAAAAAATTGAAATATGCGAATATATGTAAATCATATGTATTCTTAATGTAATTTATATCACACTAACACTTTATTTTTAAATAGTTTTTTAGACTATTTTGTCAAAAGATATTAATATATAAAAAAAATGTTTATCAGAACAGTGTGGAGATTGGTCTAGTCTCTCTATCTGGTCTAGCCTTTGGACTTCACTCTACTTAATCCGCTGATCTCTAAAGTGTGGATTGGTGTGTGCTGTTGGGAGCTAGGGGTGATGTTTTGATAATCTGTCTTGCCTGCTGTTCTGTTTTGGTCTGTTCAGTGTTGGTGTGTTCTGTTTTGGTGTGTGAAGCTGGGTCTCGTGTGAGTGACTCTGTCTATGTGTTCACCAGTCTACCATCTGTTACTATCAGTTTGTCTACTATCAGATTATTTTCCAGTTTTGATGCCCAGTTACAAGGCTTAGAATAGTTTATCTATCTGTTTGTTTTCTGCTGCTTTCTTTTGTTGGTGTCTCACCAACTGGCGCTTGGAGCTTTTTCTTAGTTCCAAGCTCCTCTTTATTGATGTATTTTTCCATACTTTGTATGTTTCATCAATAAAGATTTTGTTTTTGCCGATCAAAAAAAAAAAAAATGTTTATACAAAATGAGATAAATAAATTTTTAATACAAAATTTTCTATACACTATTTTGATTTACAATTTCAAAAAACGTTGTCAACACATTATGAGTGATTTTTTTGTATAAAAATTTTGTATGTTAATTTTATTTTTTCAAACTCCCTAATTTTTTTCCCTTCCCCACAACAATTTATCAATAAAATTAGCCTATTTTTGAAAAAAAAAATAAAAAGCATTGCTATTCAAGTCTAAATATTATAAACTCATTTTCAAGCTTAATAATGTGGCAATCAATTAAGAAATCACTCTCTCTCATATATTTTTTAATTATCAACCAATCAGATCATTAAATTTAAAAAATTAAATTTACAAAATAGATTTAAAAAGTTAACTTCTATATTATTTCCTTAATAAAAAATAAAATGCTGTAGCAATCATTAGTGACTCATTGTTTTATTTAGTGCCCACCTATCCTCTAGGCTCTATATATCTTCCCTAGCTTCCATACCCACTGTGTTTGTCTTCTTCTTCTTCTTCGTCTTCTAACACTCTCTCTCTCTCTCTCTCTCTCTCTCTCTCTCTCACAGAGGGAGAAACAAAGCAATGTCTACAGCAGTGAACCATCTCTTTGACCTTCAAGAACAGATTTGCTATGTACAATGTGGTTATTGTACCACCATTTTACTGGTAATATATGCACAGTATTAGCATTGGAAGCTATATAGAGCATTAACCATTGAGACCTCTCTTCATTAACACCTCTTTATGTTTTATGCATTCTATGATCTGTTTACTCTCATCTTTTTCTTTTTTTCTTTTTTCTTTTTTTGTTTGACATTATTTTTATTTTCAAAACTCAGGTAAGTGTTCCATGTAGCAGTCTGTCAATGGTGGTCACAGTCCGATGCGGCCACTGCACCAGCCTCCTCTCTGTGAACATGATGAAAGCCTCTTTTGTCCCTCTCCATCTTTTTGCTAATTCTCTCAACCAAGATGATGAGGTACTCAGTCTTATCTTCCTCTTCTTCTTCTACTTCTTTTTTTTTTTTTTTTTGTAACACTTCTCACATAAAATTTACCCTAATAATGTTTTCAAAGTGTGGACATTTTTGGGATATGCCCTTTTGCAATGATGCATTTTCTCTTGCCTTTTTCTTTGATAAAAGCTTGTTAGTACCACCTTTCTACTCTTTGTTTTACATCAATGGATCTTGTTTTTTACTCTTTGATACTCTTTGTGCTCATCTGTTTACTTTTGATATATCTTATTGATTCATCAATAAAGTTTCTTCCTTTTGCAAATAAAAAAAAAAGATCTTGTTTTTTACCCATCCAAAAAAAAAAGAGAGGACATTTTTATGTCTACCGTAACCAAATTACTCTCTCTCTCTCTCTCCAGCCCAAAGAAGAAATTATCCCTCAAGAAGCAGAAACTCAAAAGGTTTTGGACAAGAGGAGCCCATCTCTCGTCATCTCATCGGATGATGACGACGAAGAAGAAGATGCAGTTCTGGTGAATCATGTCGTCAATAAACGTACGCGAAGTGAAGTCATTGAATTTCTTGACGTTGAAAGTTCGGAAATTTTTCTAACTTTGTTCTAATTTTGTTTGATTTTGAACAGCCCCAGAGAAGAGGCAAAGAGCTCCATCAGCTTACAACAACTTCATCAAGTAAGAAAATTCATCTTATAAAAAATTAATTGCGTGACATAAGAATAATACATGTGGGGATTAAGTGTGAATTCTAGTTCTTACAAAATATTATACATAGCAGAGAAGAAATCAGAAGGCTCAAGGCCAAGTATCCCAACATGACTCACAAGGAAGCATTCAGTGCAGCTGCAAAAAATGTAAGTTTTCTAAATTCTAATGGACCAAAGATTAGGTCAGATCATGTCCCCAATCACTCTATCTTGTCTTAAAACACTTATAGTCGTTAAAACATTTGAGAATCTCAAGTGAGATTAGATTAAGTCAAATTCTGTTACCAGTCACTCTGTTCTTTTATCTTAAAACACTTACAGTCGTTGAATCATCTATGCACAAAGATTATGAATATTTTATTTATTTATTTATTTTTATATAAAAAAAGTGACCTGGACATGAACTTGAAGAAATTGCTACATCAAGGGGAAACTAATTGAGTCTTTTGACATGTTATGAGCACTTTTAGTGGGCCCATTTCCCACCAATTCAGTACAAAAGAGATGGAGAAAGCTGTGGGCAGGGAGCTGAGAGAAAGATGCCAAGGACCTCAGATGTTGGAGAGGTAAATGATTCTTTAGGAAGATGAAGACGAGGAAGAGGAGTATAGACTCCTTTTGGCTGAAGCAAAAGAAACCTTACAAATGGGCCAGAAATTGCAGATCGATTTTGGTGGTAGAGAAGACATCTTCCTAAAGGATTTTATCGAGATGGAGATGAGTAACAGAGCCAAAATCAGAAAGAAAACTTAGCTGGTGTAAGGGAGAGTGAGTGAGAGTTAGTGGGGTGCGTTGTTTTATTCTCTAGAAGGGCCTCGAGTTTGTTTGGTTAGTGGAGTGTGCTCTGTTTGTTTTTGGTATTCCTCTGCCTGTGTCCTGTTCTTGGTTCTGTTTGTGGGTCTGTTTTCGTTTCTCTTGCTGCTGCTCTTGGCAGTGTTCTGTTCTGTTTGTGTGTGAGTTGTTTTGCATCTGCTTGTGATCTGCTTGGGAGTCTGCTGCTGGTATGGTGTTCGAGGCTGCTGGTTTTCTTTGTTGGTCTGCTCCTGCCTGTGTTCTGATCTGGTTTGCTATATCTATTGCTGCTGTTAGGGTAGTGTTCAGTTAGTGTGCGAGTTGAGTTTCTTCTCCTTCCTTTCTTTTTGCCTTCTCTTTTTTTTTTTTTTTTTTTTTTTTTTTCCTGTTCGGGTTTGGTTCCTCTCCAAACCCCCTTCTCTCCTTTTTTGATGTATTCCCATCTTGCATGGTTTATTTCATCAATAAAGGTTTCTTTTGGCTGTTTCAAAAAAAGTTGGTGACTTTGTTCAACAAAAGCCATTTGGCTTCTAAGCAAACTGTTTTAAACCAGATTTATGGACTGTTCTGTCATTTCGATTAGTGGCATAATTAAGATGGTTAAATTGAGCAAACACATTGATTAAAGAGCTTCTCCAGAAATGAGATAAGGTTGAGTCCATCTCATCTACAAATCCCACTTCAGCATAATCATCGTGTGCTCCTTATATCGATTAGATAGACGTGAAGTGAGAGATGAGTAGGCTTGCTTATTCATCGATCAATCAGCATT
Source organism: Camellia granthamiana (assembly GCA_036172215.1). Lineage (NCBI taxonomy): Eukaryota > Viridiplantae > Streptophyta > Magnoliopsida > Ericales > Theaceae > Camellia > Camellia granthamiana. The sequence goes on along the minus strand of CM069912.1, from coordinate 115,760,171 downwards.
TAGTAGTTGTAGTCACATGGACTTGATTAAGAAAAAATCTTAAACTTGTTTTTAGGGTTTTTATTATCACATGGCATTGATTATCTGACCCACAGCAGTGATTTATCAAATTTCTCAACTGACTGATCTTAGTAGCAACTGTTTAACCGGTAACAAACAACAATATAATCACATGGATCAATGTCTCACTCACCAATCAAAAACTTGCCATCAAAAAATCACATTTAAAAAATGGGCTTGTTTGTTTTTTGTTTTCTTCTCTTTGTTTTTGTTTTTGGTATTTTCAAAAACAAAACAATGAAAAGTGTAAAAATACACATCGTTTTTATATCGTTTCATTTTTGTGCAAAGCCAGTTTTCAAGAATTTGAAAAAAAACGTGTTTCCTATCTTTTTTTTTTTCTTTTCAGAAACAGTTCCCCCAACAAGATTTTAAAACTTGACCGGCAAATAGGATTCGACTTAAAAGGGTCGAGACAAACCAAACTAGAAAGGGACTAATTTCTCTCCAGTTAATTTGTCTAATCCAACTTCTCTCTAGTTGCTTTGGATGTCCAGTCCAAATTCTGTGAAAGAAGTTGTAGTCTATATCATGGTTTTAAATAACGGTATCAAGACAACAATTATATATATGGGCCGATATTTAAAACTTTAATCATCACAATAATGGACTCCCACTATTGGTCTCATAAGTTCTCGCACACAACTTAGATTGGATATCCAATCTAGTTGTAAATAAACTAATCTCTATATGTTAAACTCACACTATACTAATTCAATTTTCATCACACAATCTCATTCTTTGTAAAAAGTTGAAATTTTTTTCTAGGCTAATAGAATTACTGATTATAGATTTCACATATTGGATTATGAAGCCTGTCACTTTCATGGAGATAAATGAGTAGATTGTCAAATTTATGATACACCATTTAGGGTTCTTGAACAATCAAGTTAAAAAACTCCATAATTTAACACCTAGTGTGTTTTGAGTAATTTATGCCACTAATAACGGGTGCATGGCTTTCTGGTTCAGGTCCATGTAGAAGGCAATGGTTTTCGTGAAAGAAAGGCTTCAAGGCATTCCATATGGACAAAGACACCCTTTGAGTAAAATAAAGAGAGCTCATCAATATTATGTTTCTCTTTTTAAGTTAGGTGTTTTTAGGGTTTCAATCATTTTTTCCTTTCTTAGGTAAAGATGCTCTTGAGAACGAGGTTTTCTAACTCAAGCTTTGTTGAAAAGTATGGTAGACAAAATGGGTACGTAAAAATATAATTGATGTAATTTGTCCAAACACAACCCTTCTTCAGTTCTTGGTCCTATCAATTTCTAATAATTAAGCAAGTAATTTCAAGTTATATTTTTGGTATTGGGGATAGAACTAGGGTTAAGGTTAAGGGTATCATGATCAAAATTTAAATATCGACTGATACGTATTGAGATTTTGGACATTTAATATTAATATTTATTGATATATCAGTTGATATTGTTTAATATCAACTGATATATAATTGTAGATCATGGCTATCTCAAAAACACAATTTGTGTTTTATGGGCATGCAATCTAAGGAGGATTTATCATTTTGAAAACAATTGTTTTTTAAAACTAATTATCTGTGTTTTTTGAAAAATAAAAATAGAAAATGAAAATACGACCAAACATGCCCTAAACATGCAAAGATGTAAATCTCATATGCATGTGAATGTAAGCGGAGAGACTGAGAGAGTGCTCAAATGATCATGCCTTTGACAATGGAGATAATAGAAAATAATATAAAAACTATACCCATTTTAGTCCCCATTGGATTGGGGTCTCCAATATATATTCAGTTTCTAGATATAAGAACACTACCTGCAAGCTTTAGTATGAATTATAACCTCATGATATACTGTCTTAAAAGCCTAGCTAACAATACATGCACGCTACATTCTCATTCCTATTATATAAGTTCTCAGACTGGGTGGGATTTTATGATTCTCATTCACCTCCATAGTTTCCTTCTTGCAAACCTTTCTTTCTTGTGGATTTGTCTACCTGAGAATTCAAATGCATACTCAAATGAGCAAACTATCTTTAAGGATACTTTTAAGACGGCCTTTGGATCTTGAATTTAAGGACATATTTGTAAAGGAAAAGGAAAGGAAAAAAGTTCATTTTTCATCAACCTTTCTCTTCACTTCTCATTTTCCTCAACAAATCTAAGATTTAAACACAATCTTAGTTTTTTTTTTTTTTAATGGCTAGACAAGGAAAAGACCATGAAAAGTTCAAGGGCTTACTCATGAAAGGCCTTGGAGAAATGCCATGGAAATAAGCTTGAAAGAAGTCCCTGTTCTCTTTTAGTAGTTCTCTCCACACTGCAACAACCACCAACTTATCATTAAGTAAACCAAGGAATCCACACACACCACACTCATGCACGCAGACATAAGTTAGGACTGTAAAATGAACTAAACTATTCGAACTCAAACAAATTAAACTTAAACATATTTTGAAATTGTTAATTTTATGAGCTTAAGTCGATTAGATTCACTATAAACATCAATGCTATTCGAGTGCAGCTCAATTAAAATTCGTTTAAGATCTACTCAAAATGTAAATAAGTCAAAGTTTGAACATATTTAACTTAATTTGAAAAAGATACACAAGTGCATGAGTAAGAATCAAAATATGCCAAAATGCTATAGCTCATATGAAGATCAAACACAGTTCTAGCTGGTAGCTACATACTATTCATGAGAGAGAGAGAGAGAGAGAGAGAGTGGACCTGTAAGCGTAACGAGGGGTTGAACACTAGCATGCTCTGCAAGCGCCTTTATGCATTGATCTCGGTTCATATGAAGAAGCAAACACCTTTCTATAAGATGTTGAACCTGTAATTCACATGCCCAAGAACTAACATAAATTCAAAATCATTTGGAAACGGTTTCATAACCAATAACGACATCCAAACAAAGCAAAAAAATTTATGATTGATTCTATGTGATATTGGCTAATATATGATCGTATTACTGATTTTGACACCGTTATTTAAAAGTATATGATTATCATTCAATTTCCTTTCTTTGTGTATGATATGAGAGAGAGAGAGAGAGAGTTACCATGCGGATGTAGCTATGAGGGTGGCAATGCAAACAAGGAAAGGGATGATAGTTATGAATCGTATGAAACATCGTTTCTCAATAGAAATGGACAAAAACAGAAGGGAATGATAGAAGTTTAAAAAGAGAGAGAGAATAGAAGAGGGAAAAAGTGCAAGGGAGGGAAAGACAGATATTTGGAGGATATTTGGAGGACTATATAAAATGTGGGGAATAGAAAAGTAAATAGAGAGTGACTGTTATCCACAGATATCCAAGTGAAGGGCCAAAAAAGCACAAGAAATCCAAACTATAGATTCACCTCATCTTTTAGGAGATAAGAGAAGAGTTGGGTTTTTATTTTGAGATTGTGAAGATGAAGTTTTTGATGATGACTCGCATATACAAATCTTCGTGGCCAATCTTATAGCCACTTGAACAATCATCATTCAGATGCACCTATTTACTGCTCTTCTCTTCTGCCATGAATGATCAGTGGTCCACCATTCTTCGTACAGTGGTTGTATATTGGGCCTCTCAAGTGTTGATGGATGATTAACAACCTTTAGATCATAGATAGATACCCTAGTTTGGTTTCTGAGAATGGCCAGTGTGCAACCATTAATGGTGTAACTATTGGTGAACTAATTAAGCTGCAAACTCCTTCCCTTTATTTGATATAATTTCATATCTTGTATGGTTTTCCATCAATAAAGGTTCCTTCTTTTTGCTGATCAAAAAAAAATAAATAAAAAAAATAAATAAATAAGCAGCAAAAACAAAGGGTTGGTTTTGGCATCATGTTTGGTCCCAATTTTTTAAAATTATTTTTTTAAAAAGTGATTTAAAAATTTTATTTTGAAAAAAGATTTTTGTTTGATTTTCAAAAAATATATATTATTGCAAATTCAAGTTTCCCTCCAATTTAGGGAGAGACAATTTAAAAAAAAAAAATTGTCACACCAAAACATACTCCCATATTAGTTATATATATATATGTACATGCTATATATGTATAAAAATATAATTTCATATGTATCTATTTATGGATACATATCCTACCATTAAATGTGTAACTTTATCATAAAATTTTTACTCATTTCAACCATAGAAAATGTAATTTTTTTTATAAATTGACATTAAAAAAAAAAAACTGTAACCAACTTACAAGTTTTTGCAATATCCAATACAAAAAAATTTGGACATTTTCTTATGTCAATTTCTGACGATATTACACATAGTTGTGTTGATGTTACGATATTTTGAAGATGAAGTGAGTCTAATATGTAATAAATAACAAACACATTGTAAAAGATTATTTTAAATTATTTTAAATAAATAAACATGTTGTAAAAGATGAAGTGAGTCATATAGACTGTATTGATGCTCTTCCTAGTCGCGTGAGGAATAAACTCAAAAAAAGTAACCAGAAGCTAGATTTTGAAAATCGTCCGGTTTTCAAAATGTTAAGGATACACCAGCTAGCTTAGCTAGCTTAGGTTGCAGTCGCAGCTTTAAGCTACAGCTCCAACCACTACCTTCAACCACAGCTTTGCTGAAGTCATCGAGTTAGATATTTTGAATAGATATTTGTAGAATTAGTTAGGGGTTAGTTAAAGTGGTTGTTAGTTTGTTAGTGTCACGACCCAAACCCGCCCCTATGGGTTTAGCATCGCAACCGGCCAGTAATCCGTGATTACTGAAGGCCTGCTTAACAGTAATGACAGTAATACAGAGTAAAGGGGCTGGCGGAAGCCAAAACAGTAAATAAAAGATGTCCAATGAGCTGTGACAATCTGAATGTAAAAAGACTTTTTATAAACATGCTACATTGATAACCCAAACACATGTACATGTGACATATACACAAACATCTATGTCAGGGACCAAATCCCTAACTATAACTGTACAGTCAAGTCTTAAACATTTATTACAAAACATAGGCAAAATGGAGAATCTAAAACACCCCAAAACAGCCTTGGCTTTAACGCATTCGGAACCTCGAGGTGAGGCACAATGGTTGGCTTTGACAAAACGGGAGCTTAGCCTGACGCTCCTAGCTTCGGTCCGGTGCCTGGACACCTACATTTAAATATAAATAGTGAGCTAAAGCCCAGTGAATATCATATGCGTAAAGGGGTTAAGAATGAATGTCCTTTCAGTAATTAAAATAGTCAATTGCATCAGTAAATCAGTCATTTAGAACCATAATAGTCATATGTAGTACATCCATTAGCAAAACAGTACAGTAGATTTTAATAGACCGAATAGTCAATTGATGGTCATCATAACAGGAAACAGTAGTGGTTCCAAACATGGGAACCGACTGAGATCTCTGTGACGATAGCAGTAATAATACAGTAACAACAAATTGCTATGGATGTCACGAATACAGTTTATAAATAGGACAAACATTCATTCATTAAACAATAACGTTTCAGTAAGCAGAATAGTTGATCAATCAGAAAATAATCATAATTGAACATATCTTTACAACATTGTTACTCACAGAGCACTGGGCTATAGACAAGCTAACGAGCGTCCTCAGATGCCAACCCTACACAGTAACAGAACGAACACACACTAAGTTACACACTAGGGATTAATAACTTAGCCCCTTAACTTGACTCGGTGTGGTTCTATAACATTATCCTCATTAAAATGCCTTAAACTAGGCTTAGAAATGCCTAGGATGAAATGAGGATGCAAAGATGTACTTCAAAACACTTTTCAAAATTTGCTGAAAACAGGGGTTTCGCTCGAGCGTGGCTTTCTTCGCTCGAGCGAGATTGCCAAAACAGAGGGGTCGCTCGAGCGTAAACTCCTTCGCTCGAGCGGTCTGTAAAAATGCAAAAGTACTGGTTGTTGAAAATCTCCACTCGACGCTCGCTCGATACTCACTCGAACGTGAGACACAGTCCACGCTTGAGCGTAGGTTTCCTCGCTCGAGCGTGCGTCTGCACACGCAGAAAACCTGAGAGCTTGCAATCTACGCTCGAGCCAGCATCCCTTAGCTCGAGCGAAGCTCTGAACAAAAGATGGTCGCTCGAGCGTGGAAGCCAAAATCTGGAATTTCCAGATTTGCCTCCCAAGCTCAAACCAAGCATTCAACACATCAAAACTCAACCTTTTGGGCCTATTTTCTAGAAAACACTTGAAAACTCATACTACAACATGTTTTGAAGATCAATTTTGTAAAATCAAACCCAAAGGTGAAACAATTGCACACAATTTCAAAGAAACTTTCATGAACTAAACAAGAACATAACATGCAAGAGTTTCTATGAACTCTAATGCTCCAAAACAAGGTCAAATGCAAGATTGAGCTCAAAATCAAGGTGAGTTCATGGACTACAACCAAAATGTGGACATGCATGTGGAAATTCATGAAGAACAACCTCAAAATTCAAGAATATGTACATGCATGCATGAATTAGCTCACAATTCAACTCTTCAATTAAATTCTTGTCTTAGATCACTAATTTTCCGATGAATCATGCAAGAACAACTTAAATTCACAATTGAGAGGATGAATTCCTTACCTAGGTCTTGAATCTCAAGTGTGTTAGCTCAATTTTGCAATTAACCTTCAAATCTTCTAAGTTCAAGCAAAATCTAGGTGAATTCAACCTTTTTCTCCTACTCTCCCTCTCTCACACGGTTTTGGTCTAGAAAAGGCTGAGGAGATGTGTAACAAGCCCGCGAGGGACCTCGCTACAGCTCGGACTCGATTTTATGTTGCGGTTCCCAAATCTCGAACCAAAGAGTCCAAATCCGGCAAATCGTTTTTGAGAAAAACAGATTTTTTGAAAGAAGTGCCAAACATGGACTGCTTTGCCAGATAACAGAGTCGCCACCTAAATATTTTTTAAATGGGAAATTTAGGAAACCCTGACTCGGTGCCAAAAGGCCACGTGTCCGTCATCACCAAAGTTGGCTCGGGAACTTGGGTACGATTGGGGAAGGTCACATCGTGAGCACCCCCGCTCGCCCGGTCAAAGACCGGCCTCTACTAACCATGATATCTGTTTTTGAAGACATTGTATGTTCTTATTCCGGTTATTAGCCTAGGTTACTATGTGATGCTCGCAGCAAATAAGTATAGACTGGGTCGTCTGAATTGGAACAAAACATTTCATGTTTGTTTGTTTGAAAATGGTTTGATGGTGCTACCCTCAGGTAGGCTAAAATGCAGATTTGCCACCCTCGAGTGGGCTTAGTAAACATGATTTTGCCACTATCTAGTGGGCTTAAAACAAACAGTTGATGAATTGTCCCAATTCAGATAACTCAACCTCCACCCACAGGCATTCAAGGCAGTTATATCACATAAGCAATTAGCCTCATGGTAAGCATGCTATCATGGCAACACTTACACGCATGCAAGGATGCTAAAGCATAAAAACTCACCGAGTACTCCAAGCCAAAACAGGAACCGATTAGAAATCATGCATGATCCTAAATATGCTGAAATGCTTAATGCAACACATGCAAAATGCAGCTATAGCAGGCTCGGCTATTCTAAAGATGGCATGTGAAATGCTACAATTAGCATGTATTCATTTTGTAATTGAAATACAATGCAGTTTGTATGATGCGCCGAGCCCGGTGCATGCAAACAGATGAATGATGCAAACATGCTGTCATACTGTATGCTAATTGAAATATGCCCTATATCTAACCATCATAAGCGGGTAAATAAAAGGGAGAAAGAAATGGGGGTTGGAAGACATACATCACACTCACCCACCCTTATTACAATTATGCCCTTGCGCAGAGGGTCCGAATAAATAATACAGTCCGAAATAAAAGAATATACAGTCCGAAATAATACAGATTCTAATTAATTGACAAATTAATTACAAAAGAAGTAAACTGGCATGCAAGCCAGGGACTGCCTTGCTGTTGATGAATGATGTATGCCGGGCTGCCTCGGGCGGAAATCCACTGGGATGCCCCAATTAGCCTCTGTTTGCAGTATTTCTCGAAATGCGTGCCAGACTCCGAAAATTTGCTGATTCTTCATTTTGCTGCAACAGAGAGCAGGAAAAGGGCATAGCAATGTATTTCACAAATATATGCATGCCTCGATCCTCATGCCACCAATCACGCATCTCAATGCATGATGGCCGAGGAATCGAATTGCACAACTCAATATGGGATGAATGCATATGAATACTACAACAAAACCTAACTCCATCATGGGTAATCCGGAGTGTCGGTGACTTGGGAATTGAGACCCGTTCCGTTACTCGGAGTACAGAACGCGCCTCATTTCCCGTGCAATACACATGATATGCATGAAATGCAACTAACATACAACCTAGCATGCACGATGCTGTGAAAATGAGATGCCTCGAAATGCGTGCCCACTGGCACGCAAACCGAGGCGATGACATAAAGGCATGAAATGCAATGATGGACTTACACCAATATGAGAGGGCCCCAGCCACACTCACATGGGATGCCGGAATGATAAGGATGAGGTGCCTTGAAATGCGTGTCCACTGGCACGCAAACCGAGGCAATGATGAAATGCAAATCGGATAAAACAGAGTGCCTCGAAATGCGTGCACGCGGGCACGCAAACCGAGACAGAGGCATACGCAATGCAAATCGGATAAAACAGAGTGTCTCGAAATGCGTGCACACGGGCACGCAAACCGAGGCAGAGGCATACGCAATGCCAAGCGGATAAAACAGAGTGCCTCGAAATGCGTGCGCACGGGCACGCAAACCGAGGCAGAGACATACGCAATGCCAAGCGGATAAAACAGAGTGCCTCGAAATGCGTGCACACAGGCACGCAAACCGAGGCGGAGGCATACGCAATGCCAATCGGATAAAACAGAGTGCCTCGAAATGCGTGCGCACGGGCACGCAAACCGAGACAGAGGCATACGCAATGCCATGCGGATAAAACAGAGTGCCTCGAAATGCGTGCACACAGGCACGCAAACCGAGGCAGTGATGAAATGAGAAAATCGGATAAAACCGAAGTGCCTCGAAATGCGTGCCCACAGGCACGCAAACCGAGGCGATGATATGCGATGCAAAATCGGATAAAACCGAAGTGCCTCGAAGTGCGCGCCCACAGGCACACAAACCGAGGCGATGATGAAATGATAAAATCGGATAAAACTGAAGTGCCTCGAAATGCGCGCCCACAGGCACGCGAACCGAGGCGATGATATGCGATGCAAAATCGGACAAAACCGAAGTGCCTCGAAATGCGCGCCCACAGGCACGCAAACCGAGGCGATGATATGCGATGAAATGGCATACGGAATGCAACGATGGGCTTACACCTACATGGGAGAGCCTCAGCTCACTCACACAGGCTGCCGTCGGGTAAAAACAAAGTGCCTCGAAATGCGTGCACACGGGCACACAAACCGAGGCAATGGCATACAAGCATGAAAATGCAAATTGGGCTTACGCCCACATGAGATAGCCTCAGCCACGCTCACATAGGCTGTCGGAATGATAAAAGTGAGGTGCCTCGAAGTGCGTGCCCATTGGCACGCAAACCGAGGCAATGCAAAAATGATTCAAATGGCATGGGAAATGATATGCAAGCATGGCAATGGAATTTCAGCACTTAAATAAAGGGGAAAACAGCCCCGAAACAATTCGAAATGACACTCGAAGCATGCATTCATCCCGAAAATGTGAAATTAAGCCCCGAAATGGCCTATAGCCATGCTATACATGCAAAATATGATCATGACAGCAAGAGCAGTAGCAAGACAGTCCCAAAAAATGGCATTTTTTCAGTAATAAACATGGCCTAAATGCAAGCATAGATAGATCAACCAAAGCATGCAAAGTTAGTGGCCAAAAGAGGTGTATTGAGACAAGTGATATATGCAAACCCAAAATGGACAAACTTTCTTCTACAACATTGAAGATGAGCTAAAAATAAGCACAATTGCAGAAGATGACATTCTCAAAATCAGAACACAATCATGCTAAAAGATCCATGAAAAATAGGCTCCAAATAGGCTATATCATGAGACATGCAATGCACACACCAAATGACAAAACTTTCTTCATGGAATATGTAAAGGGGGTCAAAATAAGACCAAAGTCAGTAGGGGTCGAAGCCCCAAAAACAAATAGAGATAGGTCAAAATTGCATGCAAAAAGTGGCACACTTGATGAATATTGAAGGAGGTGGTATATACAATGGCCAAATGAAGTTGAGCCTCTCTACAATGTTGTAGAGGGGCTCAAAATAAGAACAAAAGCAGTAGGGGTCGGACCCCTAGAAACAAACACAAATAGACCAAAACTAGCATGCAAGAAAATGGCATAAAAGCTAGGTATTGAAACAAGTGTATCATAGAAGCATCAAATGAAGTTGAGCCCTTCTACAAAGTTGTAGAGGGGCTCAAAACAAGCACAAAATCAGTAGGGGTCGGAGCCCCAATTCTCAACCAATTAGAGTATAGAAATGAATCAAGAAAAAGCCCTAAAAGTTGGTTTTGAAGACTTACCCTTGAAGACTTGTCTTTCTTTGATTCTTGGCCTTGATTTGTAGCTTCTCAACCTCTGAAATTCACTTCCTAGCTGCTGGAGTGGTAGTGTTGATGGTGGAGCTAAGGGTTGGTGAAGAGGAGAGCTAGGAACTTGGAAGTTTTTCAAGGTTTTGGCTATGGAAATGAAGCTTTGAGAGAGGGATGTCTTGAGGCAATTTTTTCCAACCTTGAAGAAGGAGAGGGAGGGCCCTTCAAATAGGCAAGAAAATGGGGTGTAAAAGGGGAGGGAAAGCACCCAATCTTTCCCTCCCGAAATATCCCCCGGATGCCCCGGGATATGCTGGAAAATATCCGGACAGCTGGGACAGGCTGGAAAGCAAGAATCTGGCCGGCCAGGTATTTTTTTGCAAGGTGGCCGGCCAGCCACCCCCCATGGCCGGCCAGCCACCCTACATGGCCGGCCAGCCAGGTGAAAAAATGAAGTTTTGAATTAGTGGCCGACCACCACTTTTTGGTGTCCTCCCATGTGTGTAGAACAAGGTTCTAGGGTTGGAAATTGGCAACACTGAAGCAGGAGCCACAACATAGAGCTTGAAGGAGAGGCTCAAAAATGAAATCAACAATTGCTGGCCGACCACCAACTTTTAGGGTCCTCCAAGATGTGTAGAACAAGGTTCTAGGGTTGGAAATTGGCAACACTAAAGCAGGAGCCACAACATAGAGCTTGAAGGAGAGGCTCAAAAATGAAACTCAAATTTTCTGGCCGACCAGTAGTTTTTAGGGTCCTCCCATGTTCCCTCATCACAAATATGTAACTTTGGTTGGAAGAAAATACCCCCAGGGTGTTCAACATTGGCCCGGAAGTGAGAAAAACGGGCTCCGGAGGAGCGAAACTGGCTATCTGGGATAATTGCTGGCTTCTCACCCCCCAGTGATCTTCCTGATGTTGAAACAGAGGTACCTGCCAAGTTTGAACAAAAACTAATGAGAAATGAACACTCGGAGCCAAAACCGAGCAATTCGGGATCCCGAAAATGGGCTGCAGGTGCCGGAAGTGGTGTTCAGCAGTGAAGTGGGTATCTGCGACTCCAGTGTCCCTCGGAATGACAAAACAGAAGTTCCTGCCAAAAATCAGAGAAAACTGATGCAAAATGAATGCTCGGGACCAAAACCGCGCAGTTTGGGGTCCCAAAAACCGGCTACAGGCACCGGAAGTGGCATACGGCTACGAAGTGGGCATCAGGGGCCCCAGTGTTCCTCGGAATATTAAAACAGAGGTCTCTGCCAAAAACCGGAGAACTCGGAGATGGTTGGGCGGTCCCGAGCCGAGGCACACGGCCTAACGGCTCCGAAAACCGGGAACCGGGCTCCGAAATGGGCAAAATGGCCTACGGCCACGAAACGTAGCTCACGGCCACCGAAAGATAGTCTACGGGACCACTCCCTTCCCTCAGGAAAGAAAACAGAGAAAACCGAGCCTGGTTCGCAAACCGAGATAAGGTAGAGACGAGGGTTCGGGAGTCCGGAGGCAGGGCGCACGGCCGCGACTCTGAGACTTCTGAACGAGCACAGTATGCAACATCACCGAGCGCTCAATCGGTGACGTCTGAGTCTTAAGGTCGGTCAAAAATGGGGTGTCGATTTTTTTGTTGTTGTTCTAAATCTCGAACCAAAGAGTCCAAATCCGGCAAATCGTTTTGAAGAAAACAGATTTTTTGAAAGAAGTGCCAAACATGGACTGCTTTGCCAGATAACAGAGTCGCCACCTAAATATTTTAAAATGGGAAATTTAGGAAACCCTGACTCGGTGCCAAAAGGCCACGTGTCCGTCATCACCAAAGTTGGCTCGGGAACTTGGGTACGATTGGGGAAGGTCACATCGTGAGCACCCCCGCTCGCCCGGTCAAAGACCGGCCTCTACTAACCATGATATCTGTTTTTGAAAACATTGTGAGTTCTTATTCCGGTTTATTAGCCTAGTTTACTATGTGATGCTTGCAGCAAATAAGTATAGACTGGGCCGTCTGAATTGGAACAAAACATTTCATGTTTGTTTGTTTGAAAATGGTTTGATGGTGCTACCCGCAGGTAGGCTAAAATGCGGATTTGCCACCCTCAGGTGGGCTTAGAAAACAATGATTTTGCCACTATCTAGTGGGCTTAAAACAAACATTCAATGATTTGTTCCAGTTCAGATAACTCAACCTCCACCCACAGCCATTCAAGGCAGTTATATCACATAAGCAATTAGCCTCATGGTAAGCATGCTATCATGGCAACACTTACACGCATGCAAGGATGCTAAAGCATAAAAACTCACCGAGTACTCCAAGCCAAAACAGGAACCGATTAGAAATCATGCATGATCCTAAATATGCTGAAATGCTTAATGCAACACATGCAAAATGCAGCTATAGCAGGCTCGGCTATTCTAAAGATGGCATGTGAAATGCTACAATTAGCATGTATTCATTTTGTAATTGAAATACAATGCAGTTTGTATGATGCGCCGAGCCCGGTGCATGCAAACAGATGAATGATGCAAACATGCTGTCATACTGTATGCTAATTGAAATATGCCCTATATCTAACCATCATAAGCGGGTAAATAAAAGGGAGAAAGAAATGGGGGTTGGAAGACATACATCACACTCACCCACCCTTATTACAATTATGCCCTCGCGCAGAGGGTCCGAATAAATAATACAGTCCGAAATAAAAGAATATACAGTCCGAAATAATACAGATTCTAATTAATTGACAAATTAATTACAAAAGAAGTAAACTGGCATGCAAGCCAGGGACTGCCTTGCTGTTGATGAATGATGTATGCCGGGCTGCCTCGGGCGGAAATCCACTGGGATGCCCCAATTAGCCTCTGTTTGCAGTATTTCTCGAAATGCGTGCCAGACTCCGAAAATTTGCTGATTCTTCATTTTGCTGCAACAGAGAGCAGGAAAAGGGCATAGCAATGTATTTCACAAATATATGCATGCCTCGATCCTCATGCCACCAATCACGCATCTCAATGCATGATGGCCGAGGAATCGAATTGCACAACTCAATATGGGATGAATGCATATGAATACTACAACAAAACCTAACTCCATCATGGGTAATCCGGAGTGTCGGTGACTTGGGAATTGAGACCCGTTCCGTTACTCGGAGTACAGAACGCGCCTCATTTCCCGTGCAATACACATGATATGCATGAAATGCAACTAACATACAACCTAGCATGCACGATGCTGTGAAAATGAGATGCCTCGAAATGCGTGCCCACTGGCACGCAAACCGAGGCGATGACATAAAGGCATGAAATGCAATGATGGACTTACACCAATATGAGAGGGCCCCAGCCACACTCACATGGGATGCCGGAATGATAAGGATGAGGTGCCTTGAAATGCGTGTCCACTGGCACGCAAACCGAGGCAATGATGAAATGCAAATCGGATAAAACAGAGTGCCTCGAAATGCGTGCACGCGGGCACGCAAACCGAGACAGAGGCATACGCAATGCAAATCGGATAAAACAGAGTGTCTCGAAATGCGTGCACACGGGCACGCAAACCGAGGCAGAGGCATACGCAATGCCAAGCGGATAAAACAGAGTGCCTCGAAATGCGTGCGCACGGGCACGCAAACCGAGGCAGAGACATACGCAATGCCAAGCGGATAAAACAGAGTGCCTCGAAATGCGTGCACACAGGCACGCAAACCGAGGCGGAGGCATACGCAATGCCAATCGGATAAAACAGAGTGCCTCGAAATGCGTGCGCACGGGCACGCAAACCGAGACAGAGGCATACGCAATGCCATGCGGATAAAACAGAGTGCCTCGAAATGCGTGCACACAGGCACGCAAACCGAGGCAGTGATGAAATGAGAAAATCGGATAAAACCGAAGTGCCTCGAAATGCGTGCCCACAGGCACGCAAACCGAGGCGATGATATGCGATGCAAAATCGGATAAAACCGAAGTGCCTCGAAGTGCGCGCCCACAGGCACACAAACCGAGGCGATGATGAAATGATAAAATCAGATAAAACCGAAGTGCCTCGAAATGCGCGCCCACAGGCACGCGAACCGAGGCGATGATATGCGATGCAAAATCGGACAAAACCGAAGTGCCTCGAAATGCGCGCCCATAGGCACGCAAACCGAGGCGATGATATGCGATGAAATGGCATACGGAATGCAACGATGGGCTTACACCTACATGGGAGAGCCTCAGCTCACTCACACAGGCTGCCGTCGGGTAAAAACAAAGTGCCTCGAAATGCGTGCACACGGGCACACAAACCGAGGCAATGGCATACAAGCATGAAAATGCAAATTGGGCTTACGCCCACATGAGATAGCCTCAGCCACGCTCACATAGGCTGTCGGAATGATAAAAGTGAGGTGCCTCGAAGTGCGTGCCCATTGGCACGCAAACCGAGGCAATGCAAAAATGATTCAAATGGCATGGGAAATGATATGCAAGCATGGCAATGGAATTTCAGAACTTAAATAAAGGGGAAAACAGCCCCGAAACAATTCGAAATGACACTCGAAGCATGCATTCATCCCGAAAATGTGAAATTAAGCCCCGAAATGGCCTATAGCCATGCTATACATGCAAAATATGATCATGACAGCAAGAGCAGTAGCAAGACAGTCCCAAAAATGGCATTTTTTCAGTAATAAACATGGCCTAAATGCAAGCATAGATAGATCAACCAAAGCATGCAAAGTTAGTGGCCAAAAGAGGTGTATTGAGACAAGTGATATATGCAAACCCCAAATGGACAAACTTTCTTCTACAACATTGAAGATGAGCTAAAAATAAGCACAATTTCAGAAGATGACATTCTCAAAATCAGAACACAATCATGCTAAAAGATCCATGAAAAATAGGCTCCAAATAGGCTATATCATGAGACATGCAATGCACACACCAAATGACAAAACTTTCTTCATGGAATATGTAAAGGGGGTCAAAATAAGACCAAAGTCAGTAGGGGTCGAAGCCCCAAAAACAAATATAGATAGGTCAAAATTGCATGCAAAAAGTGGCACACTTGATGAATATTGAAGGAGGTGGTATATACAATGGCCAAATGAAGTTGAGCCTCTCTACAATGTTGTAGAGGGGCTCAAAATAAGAACAAAAGAAGTAGGGGTCGGACCCCTAGAAACAAACACAAATAGACCAAAACTAGCATGCAAGAAAATGGCATAAAAGCTAGGTATTGAAACAAGTGTATCATAGAAGCATCAAATGAAGTTGAGCCCTTCTACAAAGTTGTAGAGGGGCTCAAAACAAGCACAAAATCAGTAGGGGTCGGAGCCCCAATTCTCAACCAATTAGAGTATAGAAATGAATCAAGAAAAAGCCCTAAAAGTTGGTTTTGAAGACTTACCCTTGAAGACTTGTCTTTCTTTGATTCTTGGCCTTGATTTGTAGCTTCTCAACCTCTGAAATTCACTTCCTAGCTGCTGGAGTGGTAGTGTTGATGGTGGAGCTAAGGGTTGGTGAAGAGGAGAGCTAGGAACTTGGAAGTTTTTCAAGGTTTTGGCTATGGAAATGAAGCTTTGAGAGAGGGATGTCTTGAGGCAATTTTTTCCAACCTTGAAGAAGGAGAGGGAGGGCCCTTCAAATAGGCAAGAAAATGGGGTGTAAAAGGGGAGGGAAAGCACCCAATCTTTCCCTCCCGAAATATCCCCCGGATGCCCCGGGATATGCTGGAAAATATCCGGACAGCTGGGACAGGCTGGAAAGCAAGAATCTGGCCGGCCAGGTATTTTTTTGCAAGGTGGCCGGCCAGCCACCCTACATGGCCGGCCAGCCAGGTGAAAAAATGAAGTTTTGAATTAGTGGCCGACCACCACTTTTTGGTGTCCTCCCATGTGTGTAGAACAAGGTTCTAGGGTTGGAAATTGGCAACACTGAAGCAGGAGCCACAACATAGAGCTTGAAGGAGAGGCTCAAAAATGAAATCAACAATTGCTGGCCGACCACCAACTTTTAGGGTCCTCCAAGATGTGTAGAACAAGGTTCTAGGGTTGGAAATTGGCAACACTGAAGCAGGAGCCACAACATAGAGCTTGAAGGAGAGGCTCAAAAATGAAACTCAAATTTTCTGGCCGACCAGTAGTTTTTAGGGTCCTCCCATGTTCCCTCATCACAAATATGTAACTTTGGTTGGAAGAAAATACCCCCAGGGTGTTCAACATTGGCCCGGAAGTGAGAAAAACGGGCTCCGGAGGAGCGAAACTGGCTATCTGGGATAATTGCTGGCTTCTCACCCCCCAGTGATCTTCCTGATGTTGAAACAGAGGTACCTGCCAAGTTTGAACAAAAACTAATGAGAAATGAACACTCGGAGCCAAAACCGAGCAATTCGGGATCCCGAAAATGGGCTGCAGGTGCCGGAAGTGGTGTTCAGCAGCGAAGTGGGTATCTGCGACTCCAGTGTCCCTCGGAATGACAAAACAGAAGTTCCTGCCAAAAATCAGAGAAAACTGATGCAAAATGAATGCTCGGGACCAAAACCGCGCAGTTTGGGGTCCCAAAAACCGGCTACAGGCACCGGAAGTGGCATACGGCTACGAAGTGGGCATCAGGGGCCCCAGTGTTCCTCGGAATATTAAAACAGAGGTCTCTGCCAAAAACCGGAGAACTCGGAGATGGTTGGGCGGTCCCGAGCCGAGGCACACGGCCTAACGGCTCCGAAAACCGGGAACCGGGCTCCGAAATGGGCAAAATGGCCTACGGCCACGAAACGTAGCTCACGGCCACCGAAAGATAGTCTACGGGACCACTCCCTTCCCTCAGGAAAGAAAACAGAGAAAACCGAGCCTGGTTCGCAAACCGAGACAAGGTAGAGACGAGGGTTCGGGAGTCCGGAGGCAGGGCGCACGGCCGCGACTCTGAGACTTCTGAACGAGCACAGTATGCAACATCACCGAGCGCTCAATCGGTGACGTCTGAGTCTTAAGGTCGGTCAAAAATGGGGTGTCTACAAGATGATATGAAATACAACAATTAAGTCCAAAGAAAGTTTGTAGGAAATGGCCACTCAATGGCAATTTGGTAATAACCACAAACTAATGTGATTTAACTTTATTTAATCTAATTTAATCATTCTAAATCAAATTTTAATTAAACCTACCATAAAATCATATAAATTCTAATTAGCATATAACGCTAATCAATTTCTGATTCGGTCGCTGATAAGACCTTCAATTTGCGGTTCGAATTTAAAACATAAACAGATCATTTAACGACAAACAGATAGAAATGCAACTAATGCAACACATTCATATAAACAGATCAGGATTTCATTCTAATCAGTTACTTATCATGCTTAATCATAGATTAGTACTAATCAAAGGTGAGGGTTGTCACAGTTAGATCCATCCATTATATTGTATATAAGTATGAGTGATGTATGGACTGGTAATTGATTGAGAATGAAATAGATTTGATTACAAAACTTCTTTATGGTATCAGAGCATGCTAAGCTCTATTGAGCAACTGATCCATGACAGCATCACTTTCTTCTTCTCTTCCTTCGAATCTGACTTTACTGATCTCTAATCTGTCATCCTTTGTTACAGTCAAGCTTGATGGAACAAATTTCATCATCTGGCAATCTTAGCTCTTGAATGTTCTTCGAGCCACCAATCTTCTTGGTTATGTTGATGGCTCAATCACATGTCCTTCATCTACAATCATTGATTCAATAAGGAGTTCAGTACCTAATCCCGAATTTCTTCAATGGACTATGATTGATGCACATTTGCTAAGTTGTATCACTGCAACTCTTACACCATCGATCTATGCATCTGTTCTTTAATTTCATCACTATTCAGAGATATGGACATCTCCGCAAAAGCGATTTACGACTTTATCTCGTTCGCATGTTCATCAATTAAAAAATAAACTAAATAGTGTTGCTAAGAAATCAGATACAATAGAAAAATATCTGTCCAAAATTAAAGTCATAGTTAGTCAGTTAGCTTTGGCCAATGTTATCATTGATGATGAGGATCTGGTCTTCATTACTCTGAGTGGTCTTCCTTCAGAGTATAATGCTTTTTCCACCACAATTCGTGCTCAACCAGAAGTTATTACTATGGATAATCTCTTATCCTTGCTATGTTTTGAGGCTCTCCATTTAGATTCGAAGAATAAAAAATCTATAGAATCAATTGTAGCTTTTTCTACAGTTAAGGGATCTGACAATTCATGAGCTCAGCCTTTTAATCAACCTCATGGTCGATCTTATTCTAGAGGAGGAAGAGGTAGTCGTACTCAGGGATCCTACAGAGGATATGGATACAGATGTTATGGAGGATCTTACAGAGGTTCTGGTAGTGGTAGATTTTGAGGCCAATGATCAAGAGTTTCTAATCAATTTTGTCAGATTTATGGAGGTTCTGCATTAGACTGCTGGCATCGTATGGATCCATAATTCCACTCTTCATTTCAGTCTCAGTCTTCACAAACAAGTAACTTTAGTTCACAGTCACCATCAAGAGCTTTTGTTACTGCTTCCAATGCTTGTATGTCTCCATCCTCATCATTTGCTCCATGTCCATGGTTCTTGGACTTTGCAGCTACAGATCATATGACCAATGATCTTAGCCAACTCAGTTGTTATCAGCCTTATCAAGGATTAGATCAGATTACTATAGGAGATGGTAATTCTATTCCTATACAACATACTAGTAAAGGTCTTCTTCCCACTCCTCATCATCTCTTTAAGCTTAACAATGTGCTTCATACATATTCTTTATCATCTAATTTTGTCTCTGCTCGAAAATTGGCTCAAGTTAACAATTGCATTATCAGTCTTGATGATACTCATTTTGTGATTCAGGACAAGGTTACGAAGAGAATTCTTCACAAAGGCTCTAATCTACATGACTTGTACCATTTCTTTTCCACTGCTGCCTTACCTGCTCTCACTCCTCATTCTGCAGCAACACACACCAGTTTCACATCTCAAGTGCATTCTAGTTCTTCTTCTGCTGTTAGTACTATATGGCATAATAGGTTAGACCATCCTAGTAATTTGAAATTCAAGCATCTTAGGTCTCATTTTCATCTTAAAAATCCTGCTTCTATTCAGGTTCATGAATGTGTTGATTGTTGTGTTGCCAAGAGTCATAGATTACCTTTTTCATTGTCTAATTCCACTATCAATAAACCTCTTGCTTTAATACACAGTGATGTTTGGGGCCTCTTTTCTTCCACTTCTGGTTACAAATACTATGTTCTCTTTGTGGATGATTTTAGTAGATTCACATGGTTGTATCCATTAGCTTACAAAAGTGAAGCATATGATAAGTTTCTTGAATTCAAAGCTTATGCAGAAAAACAATTTTCTACATCTCTTCAGATGTTTAGAACTGATGGTGGCTTAGAGTTTTTTAATAATAAAATGAAGCAGTTCACTGTGTCTCAAGGTATTGTTCATCAACACTCATGTCCTTGTATACCATCTCAGAATGGTGTGGCTAAAAAGAAGCACAGACACCTCACTGAAGTTGCAATTGCTTTACTTCATCACTCATTTGTTCCTCTTCATTACTGGTTTGATGCTATTGCTTGTGCCACTTATCTTATAAATAGATTGCCCTCTTCTAAATTGGCATACAAAACTCCTTTTGAAACTCTTTCACAGCAAACCAGATTTTTCTATTCTTAAGGTGTTTGGTTGTCAGTGTTTCCCTTGGCTTAAACCGAACATTTCTACCAAATTGTAGCCTAAACCTATTGAGTGTTTTTTTTTAGGCTATCATCCTTTTGCTAAGGGTTACAGATGTCTTGATCCCAAAACTGGCACCATTTATCTTTCCAAACATGTGTTGTTCAATGAACAAGTTTTTTCTTTTGCTCACTTCTCTTCTTCTTCTTCCTCTAAGTTACCTTATCTTCAGGTTTTTTTTTTTCTGGGCCTCTCATTCTTCATCTTCTTCTTCAGTTCAACATCATTCTTCTTCTTTCAGCAATCATAATCCTTCTATTGTTTCTCTTAGTCCTTCTCCATCTCAGTCACAGTCTTCTTTACCTTTTCTTACATCTCCTCCTTAGCCTTTTATTCCTATTATCTCTATTTCTATTCAATTACCTATAGCTGCTCCCTCTTCTTCTATTCCTTCTGTTCCTTCTATTTCTAACTGTCATTCTATGGTCACTACACTACAAGAAAATACACCTTTGGCGACTAATTTTGGCGACTAAAATTTAATTTTGTCGGCATTGGTTCAATATTTACCTACTAAAATATTTTAGTCGATAAATATTTGTAATTGGCTACTAAATTTAAATTTAGTCGGCAAAAATTTAACTTTTTAGCGACTAAATAGGATTAGTCGCTGTTAATGTACAATTTAGGCTTAAAAAAAAATTTAATCTGTAATATTTCTTTTTCCTGACTAAAATGGAAATTAGTCGCGAAATAGGACTTTTAGCGACCAAAAATTTCGTCGCTGTTGAGTGATAATTGATTCCTTTCCCGACTAAGTACAAAATTAGTCGCGATAGGTTGAAATTTCAATTCGTGCCACTTCATTAATTGATGCGCGTGTGTTGATTTATAGGTAACAGTGTATTACACACAAGTGAACAACAGTGTATCACACACACACCTCACCAAACTCACAGAAATCAGCCCTGTAGACACCCCATTTTTGACGCCCTTAAGACTTAGGCACTACTGATGATTTACTTGGTGGAGAAAGGTGTGCAGGGCAAAAGTTCAGTTCCTTCGGCAAGGAGAGAGTCAAGTCTCAACTTCATACCCCTTTTGGACCAAAACAATCTTGATCAAAAGATTTTAGACCTCGAAACCCTCTCTTTCAAAATGTTTTGAAAATAAAGTTTCTACGACGTTCCGACGCTCGCATTTCGTTAAATGTTGCGCTTTTCGGTAAACTGAGTAAGGACAAAGTGGAAATGAATGAAAGAGAGATGAAATCTTTGAAAAATCTTTCAAAACACATTGTTTAGGGGTTTGGAGTTGAGGAAAATTCGAGAAGAGGGAAGAAACCAAGTTGAAGAAGAAGGTGGACATGAATTGCTAAGAGAGAGTCGAGCAGTCCTCGCTAAATCAGGCTTATCTGTCTATACACTTGGATTTAAGCTATGAGGCCACCACCGTTGGAAAGAAGACTTCTGGGGCTTCATTTCGCACTCAAGAATCTCCTAAAGCCAAGTCCGGATGGGGGAGATATGGTTGGTTGAAGTAGGGCATCAATCCGGTTGGACTGAATCTGCGCGGCTTTACCAAAACAGGCATAACTTTTTGCACAATTGGAATTTTTATGCAAGGATAGCGCCATTGGAAAGCTAACTTCTGGGGATTCATTTATGCACTTGGCCGACCACCTTGAACCTTTTGACCTGGTCGGCCGACCACCTGAACTGGTCGGCCTGCTCTCTCCTTGTCTGTCTCTGTGAGTTGGTTCTAGCTGTGCCAGCTGGAGGGCACAGACTGGATCCTCTATACAAGTGTATGGAGGATCTTTGGCCTTGGTTTGAAGCTTCTAAGAGAAGCTTTGGCCCCTTTTCTCTATAAAGGAAGGCCTTCCCTTCCTTGTAGAGGGTTCAAGAAAAAAATTTCTAAGGCATACACCACTTCTCCCTCTATATCTCTACATCCAAGCTTCAAAAGTGTGAAGTTCTTGCCCTTTTGCATACCATCTGCTAACCTAACCCCTCCACCATCACTCTAAGGTTCTTGGAGCTTGTTTTCAGAGGCTAAGGGGTTGCATTTTTGGTCCAGATGCTGCTGGAGTTCTTGGCTACAAGGGTAACACCCTTTCTCCCTTTTAAGGCTTTATTTTGCTTCATCTTTCAGCCTTACTTGCAAGCATTTTTGAGCTTTGTTATAAACTGAAAAAAGTATTATTTTGAGGTCCTTTACATGTTTGTTTAAGGTCATTTTTTTGTTGGGGGTCATCTACCCCCTTGCATGCTTGTTTTCACCTTGTTTTGAGCCATGCACTTAGGCCTTGGTATTGAGCTTTGTTTGGCCTTCTAGACACTGAAATCCAGTGGATTTTTAGTGGCTAGCATACTGTTTTGAGAGCCAAAATCAGAGAGGGGTGACCCTCTCTCTCCTTGTCTTGTTTGTTGGCATTTTTTGGCCTTACAAAGCGGCCTATATTTGCACA
Organism: Camellia granthamiana; assembly: GCA_036172215.1. Taxonomy (NCBI): domain Eukaryota; kingdom Viridiplantae; phylum Streptophyta; class Magnoliopsida; order Ericales; family Theaceae; genus Camellia; species Camellia granthamiana. Next base: position 115,737,435 of record CM069912.1, on the reverse strand, counting down.
CTTCTTGAGCATGTTTCAGGCCATTTTCAGTGAGTTTTATGACCTTCATAGGATCTGTCTAGAGCTAGTTTTTCCATATTAGATGTCCTTCTTGCATGTTTAGAACAACCCCTTGCATGGCCTATCAAAGTAGCACTTCATTCTTGCATGTTTTGGTCAGGTTTCAATAAGTTTTTGGGATTCATTTGGCATGCCATGATTCTGTTTTTGACTGATTTGGTGGCCTCTCATGTGCTTCATATGGTTGTAGTGTAAATCATGGTTCATTAGCTTATGTTGCATGATGTTTTGGCCCCCTTTCCTAGCATATTTTGGCCATAATCCAAACTAATTTTATTCATATTTTAGGCTGCCTTAGCTCTGTTTGAAGTGTTTTGGGTCATGCATACATGGTTGTATATGGTCATAGTTCAATTAAGCTCACTAGCTTTGCATATCGGGTCCACTAGCATGCGTTGTTTGGGCCCTTGACATGTTTTGGCATCATTAAACATGATATTTCAGAGCATATAAGGTTGCCATATTCTCATATTTATCACTTTTTACATGCGTTTGAGAGTTGTGCTTAAATACCTCATTTATGGGCCATTGCATGAGTTTCGTTTCCATGCCTTTCGAGTCATCATTTTAGTCCATTTTCCTACTGTTTTGGGCCTTCATAGGGACTGTTTGGGACTGGTTTGGTCATTTGTACATTGCTTCGCATACCTATAGTGTAATCCATTTCACTAGTTTCGGTATTTGGGCCATCTAGCATGCATTGTGTGAGGTGTTTGCATGATTCGGGACCATCTTGCATATCATTTCAGAGCTGGAAAATATGTGATTGTATGCCATATTTCATCCCTTGCCATGTTTTGGTAGAATTGCATTTGGTGTCTTAGGTTTGGTCCCTCGCATTGTGCATGTTTGCATAAGTGTTGTTGTCTTAATTTCATCATGTTTGGCCACTTGGCTGAGGCCTATCCATCTTGGTTTAAGTCCATTTAGCATTGTGCATGCCATGTAGTTCGTCGCATTGAGTATGTTATTTGACATTCGCATTGTGTATGCTAGTCTCATTTCGTCATATTGTTGCACGCTTATGATTGTCTCGCATTGAGTATGTGTACATTAGCATTGTGCATTGTGTATGCCATTAGCCTTGCTAGGTTGTTCATGTTGCATTCCATATTGACATTGTGTATGCTAGGTGCATGTTTGCATGTTTCACCCTTGCATGTTTGCATGACTAAGTTGCATTGCATTTAGCTTGCATGCTAGAGTCGCATTGTGCATGCCATACTTGTTGCATTGTGTTTGGAATAGGAGTTAGTCCAAACACGGGAAACGAGGAACGTTTTGTACTCAAAGTGACAAAACGTACCTCAATTCCCGGTCGCCGACCCTCTTGACTAACACATGATGGAGTTTAGGCATTTATGTGTTCATATGTGCATTCATTCCATATCAAGTCGTGCAATTCGACTCCTCGGCCATCATGCATCGAGATGCGTGATTGGTGGCCCGAGGGTTGAGGACTACACTCCCTTGAGCTTGTGCAATGATGGGAGAGTGGTCGTGCACACATTTGTTGAAAATACCTTGCTATGCTTCTCTCTTGCTTTGTGTTGCAGAAAACCAAGAACAGGAGGCAGAAACTGGTCGGCCGACCAGCTTTTCTGGCAGGCCAACCTCCTCTTTTGGTCTCCACCACAAAAGATGGTCGGCAGGTGGTCTCCAAGGCCAAGGGCTGGTCGGCAGCCTTCCCACAGCTTCCCAGGGTGGAGTTTCAACCTTCTGGAGCCTTGTGCAGTGTTCTGAGGTCAATTGCAAACAAAGGCAAGTCGGAGCATCGCGATGGATTTCCCGACAAAGCGATTCAAGCATGCATGCATTCATTGCCATCCAAGGCAGAGCTGAGGCAGCCCATTTCATGTAGCTTGCATGATAGTTTTATTGCTTACTTAGTTAAATTTGTTAGTTAGTCAGCATTATGTAATAATTAGCTGTAGTTAGTTATTGATTTCGTTGTGTATTATTTATTCGGACCCTCCAAGGAGGGCAATGTTGTAATAAGTGTGTGTGTGTGTAATGCATGTCTTCCAACCCCACGTCTTTTTCCCTTTTATTTACCAGCTTATGATGGTTAGTTTTAGGGCATGTTCCAATTAGCATCTATATGTTCGCATGTTTGCATTCATTCATCTGTATCGCATGCACCAGGCTCGGCGCATCATACTAACTGCATTGTATTTCAATTCCGAGTTAAATACGTGTATCATTTGTTGCATTTCATATGCCATCTTAGAATAGCCGAGCCTATCTTAGTTGCATACCTGTATGTGTTGCATTAGGCATCTCAGCATAGTTAGGATTCATGCATGATTTCTAATTAGCTTCTTTCTTTGGCTTGGAGTACTCGGTAAGTGTTTATGCTTTAGCATCCTTGCATGTGTGTGAGTGACTGCCATGATAGCATGCTTACCATGAGGTTAAGTGCTTATGTGATATAACTAACTGAATGCCTGTGGGTGGAGGTTGGATCATCTGAATTGGAACAATTCATTAATTGCGAGTTTTAAGCCCACTAGATAGTGGCAAATCACCATGTTTTCTAAGCCCACTTGAGGGTGGCAAAATCCACATTTTAGCCTACTTGCGAGTAGCAAACCGCTTTAAAAAACAAACATGAAATGTTTTGTTCCAACTCAGGCGATCCAGTCTATACTTGTATGCTGCGCACATCACATAGTAATTCTAGGCTAATAACCGGGACAAGAGCACATAATGTTTTCAAAACTCGATATCATGGTTAGTAGAGGCTGATCTTTGATCGGGCGAGCCGGGGTGCTCACGAAGTGACCTTCCCCAATCGTACCCAAGTTCCCGAGCCGAAGCAACTTTGGTGATGACGGACACATGGCCTTAGGCACGAGTCAGGGTTTCCTAAATTCCCCCAAAATAAAATATTTAGGTGGCGACTCTGTATCTGGCAAAGCAGTCCATGTTTGGCACTTCTTTCTAAAAATCTATTTTTCGAAACGATTTGCCGGATTTGGACTCTTTGGTAATTTATCGATCTCGCATTGCACTTTGCGGGATTAGATTCAGAACCGTGACATTTGAGTTCGAACTGTAGTAAGCCTCAATGAACAAAACAGGATTTCTCCCGGGACGTTCGGGGACGTCTACAAGTCCCCCTCACCGTATTCTACTGTACGGGTGACATTGCGACGGCCATCGCCACCGGCGCCAATCACCACCGTCGCAGCTGCACATCACAGGTTCTCTCTCTCTTTCTTGCTCTCTCTCTCTCTCTCTTTTGCGCTCTGCTTCTCAGTCTGTCTGTGCGTCCATCTCTTGCTCTCTCGCTCGAGCTCTCTCACATAGTCTATCTATCTATCTGTCTATCTCTGTCTATCTCTTTCTCTCTCTCTGTCTCCCCCTTTCTGTGTTTCCCCCATTTCTAACATTGTTGCTGTAGGGTTCATTCAAATATGTTGCTGTAATTGATTAAAAATTTCAAACATGATGTTTAATGTGTGTGAAACTAACCTTGCAATAAGGTGATGAAAACAATACTGGGTTTCATTAATTTGGGATTGCAAAAGCTCATATTTGAATGGATTTGATTTTGAAAAAAGTTACTTTGTTTTTTGTTCTTTTTTGTTTGTTTGTTTGTTTGTTTGTTTGTTTGTTTGTAGTGTTGTGAATGGATTGGATTTTGAAGCATGCCATGTTGGTTGTTTTGTTTATAGTCTTAAAGTGGATTAGATTTTACAGAAATGTTTAACATTTTTTCAGAGGATATTATAAAGGGGAAATTATCATTCAAGGGATGTTTTTGAAAATTATTACATAAGAAAAATTTTATAATTTAATTATTAATGTTTATCATTTTTTTGTAATTTTTTTTATACCATTTTTCTGTTTTTTTTTTTCCTATTATAAATACACCTTTTGTAGTTTATTAGAAGCATAATATTTTTTTCCCTTATGTTTGGAAAATTATATCTTAACCCTTGATGTTTCTAATCATATAACAAATGACATTTTTCCATTAATCAACTGTTACGTGAATTTTCATGGGTCCATAATTCTGTATTATATGATGATTTGGTGTTGTTCTATGTAATTGCGTGTTTTTCAAGTCTTTACACTCAAATGACATGAGTTGAATGAATTTTACAAAGCTTACATGAATTTTTAAAAGAAAGGATTATCTAATCAAATTTAAGAATAAAAACTTGAATTTTCAAGTTGGAAGTTCTTTGCATAGTAGTTGGTATTTTGGACATATCTTCTTCATACGACATCAAATTGAGATGAATCAAGCGACATTGGAAATTTAACTCAAAGGGATACAAATCATTATCTCACAATAATTTCTCAACTCAGCCATATTGGAGGTTAAAAAAGAAGATACATTTAAGGTAAAAAATCTGAAATTTTGCACACAAGACAAATTGCATCCACCAATTTTGAAAATCTTATCTCATTCATTTAAGTCCAAACCGTACAAATCTACTGTCTAAATTGAAGCCCTAGATGTCTAGTTTCAAATGAAACTAGATTCATGTCGAAATTCATAGCATGGAGGAGAACAAAATATCAGACATATCTCAATGTGTTCAACAATTAGTCACCAAATTGGACTTTCCAAATCTTATATATTCAACCATTGTTAGTTGCATTTATAAGAATATCTATATAATAAAGCAGGATGGTTTTTGAATTTGTTTAACACGCATTTGTCCTACTAAGACATTTGGACGGCTCAGATCTGTTCAAACTACAAAACAACGGCTATGATGTATCCTACTTTCCCGCTTCTCTCTCTTGCTTTTTCTTTTTCTCACCCACCCTCCCATGATCCCATGAATAATCCCATGAATGATCCTATGATCCCACCTTCCTCATTTTCTTTTTATTTTTTCCTTTTCTCCTCCCCTTCTTTTTTTAATTTTTTTTATTTTCCTCCCTGTTTATTTAATTTTTTTTTCTTTTTGTTCACTTATTTTTATTTACATCGTGCCTTCAGGCACAGGTATACACTAGTCCTTAAATATTTAGAGAGGAATGACTTTGTACATGTATTTTCTCTATAAATAGAAAGGTTGGGTTGATCAAATGGGGAGAAGAAGTGAAGGAGAGTGTGTAGAGAAAGTTTTTTTTTCCAAGGTCTCTTCCAAGAGAGTATGACAATTTCTACAATCATATGTATCTAATCTTCTTGCCCTTAGGGCTTAGATGAAACCCTACTCAAGAAACATTTGAGGTTCTATAATTAATTCTATAGTTGTATTATTTTTAGATAACAATTGCATAACATTTAAGGATTTTTCTACATGTAATGTTTTATCTCACTATTTGTGTTTGATTTCTGTGATTTTAAATGCATAGTAGCACATGGCTCAAGTCTCTTTTGTAATGCTTCTTTTTTGATGATGTAGATAGAATGGTCTTTTTTGATCGCTTTAGAACCGGTTCATTTCTGATTCTGAGGGGTCCATTAATCAGAGGTAGCACTAATATGGAAATAAAGATGATAAATCCAATATGTAAATGTAATTAGTCTATTCATTTCAACTTGCTAATTATCACATTGGCAGATTCCACATAGGGAATACATTATATTTATAGTCATCTGTCCAAAAATATACTTATTTGTCTAAAACTTAAATATATATAAATGTCATCTATCTTAATTAAAAAGTGAAAATATACGATCATATCATTCCGTTGTTGAGTATTTTTGTTTATTTGTTGTCCATTCTTACGTTAAAGTTTGCTTGACTTGTAGGGTTCACAAGATGGACAAGAGTTGGATGATGATAAAAGATAGGTTAAAAAGTAAAGAGTACCAACAAGGTGTTAAGTCATTTATTGACTTTGCTACGAAGGATTTAGGCCCACACGATGACATTCGTTGTCCGTGTGTCGATTGCTTGAATGGCACAAAACATAGTCGACAAGTTGTACGGCTGCACTTGATTCGAAGAAGAATCGTGTGTTCTTACAGAACTTGGGTGCACTACGGGAAACATGTTCCATTGTGTCATGATCAGCCTAGTGCGTCAAACATTGATGGTGAAAGATATGGAGCTGTAATTTTTGACATTGATGATAATTTGGGTGAGTTGCCTACTATGTTGGAAGAGATTTACATGAGTGGCCTCATGGATGATCATATCGACAAAGAACCTAATAGCTCGGAGAGAGAAAATTTGGTGAAGTTCATTAGGTTGTTTGATGATGCTCGACGCAAAGTGTACCCGGAGTGTGAAAAGTTTTCTGTGTTGTCCTTCATTATTAAGATGCTTTATATTAAGGTGTACAATAAATGGAGCAACAAATCTTTCGATATAGTTATGCAAGTTTTCAAAGACATTCTCCCAAAGTGTGATGAAACAGTTCCGTGGACCCTTTATGAAGCAAAAAAGTTCTTACGTAAATTGGGTTTGGGATACGAGGCCATTCATACATGCAAGAATGATTGTATTTTGTTTTGGAAGGATAATGCAAAACTGGAGAATTGCTCTACATGTAAGGAGTCTAGATACAAGTTCAACAATCAAAGTGGTAAAAAGATTCTTGACAAAATATTGAGGTATTTTCCTTTAACACCGAGATTGAAGAGATTACACATGTCGAAAAAAAACCGCCGCAGATATGAAATGGCACAAAGAGAAGCGTGTGGATGATGGAGTGTTAAGGCATCCAACTGATGGTCAGGCATGGAAGGACTTTGATATGCAGCATCCTACGTTTTCTGTGAAACCCCGACATGTAAGGTTAGGGCTTGCCACGGATGGTTTCAATCCGTTTGAAAATATGAGCACATCGTACAGCATGTGGCCCGTATTGTTAATGCCTTACAATCTTCCCCCATGGAAGTCTATGAAAGAGCCATATCTGATGATGTCAATGCTTATTCCCGATCCATCTTCTCCTGGAAGAGACATCGATGTTTACTTGCAACCATTAGTGGAGGAGTTAAAGAATTTGTGGGAGCATGGTGTGCAAACATATGATGCCACAAACGGTCAAATATTTACAATGCATGCAACAGTCATGTGGACCATCAATGACTTCCTCGTATATGGTACCCTGTCACGACCCAAACTCGCCCTTATGGGTTTAGCACCGTAACCGGCCAGTAATCCGTGATTACCGAAGGCCTGCTTAACAGTAAAGATAGTAATAAATAGTACAGGGGCTGGCGGAAGCCAAAACAGTAATAAAAGATGTCCAATGAGCTGTGACAGTCTGAATGCAAAAAGACTTTTCTACACATATTCACATTCAAAACCATAATAGTATATATATACATCATACAGACATTCAGGTTAGGGACCAAATCCCTACCATAACAGTACAGTGCCAGTCTAGACATTTATTACAGAACAGAGGCAAAAAAGGGGAAATCTAAAACACCCCAAAATAGCCTTGACTTGGCAGCACTTGGAACCTCGAAGTGAGGCACAATGGTTGGTTTTGACAAAACGGGAGTTAACCCGACGCTCCTAGCATCGATCCGGTGCCTGAACACCTACATATAAATATAAACAGTGAGCTAAAGCCCAGTGAATAACAGTTGTGTAAAGAGGTTAAGAATGAATGTCCTTTCAGTCATTAAACAGTTATATCAGTCATTTAGAAACCATAGCAGTCATATGTGGTACATCCCATAGCAAAACAGTACAGTAGGTCTTAACAGACCGAACAGTCAGTTGATGGCCATCATAACAGTAAACAGTAGTGGTTTCAAACATGGGAACCGACAGAAATCTCTGTGACAGTAGTAGTAACAGTATAATAACAGTAAATTGCTATGGATGCCACGAATACAGTTTACAAATAGGACAAACATTCATTCATTCAACAATAACATTTCAGTAAACCGAACAGTTGATCATTCAGAAAATATTCATAATTGAACATATCTTTACAACATTGTTACTCACAGAGCACTGGGCTATAAGCGGCTAATGAGCGTCCTCGGATGCCAACCCTACACAGTTACAGAATGAACACACACTAAGTTACACACTTGGGAATCAATGACTTAATCCCTAACTTGACTCGGTGTGGTTCTACATCAATAACCTCATTAAGATGCCTTAAGCTAGGCCTAGGAATGCCTAGGATGGAATAAGGATGCGAAGATGCACTTTGGAACACCTTTCAAAATTTTCAAAAAACAGGAGTCTCTCTTGAGCGTGGATTTCTACGCTCGAGCGGACATGCAGAAAAAGGATCTCTGCTCGAGCGTGACTTCCTTCGCTCGAGCGGACTGTAAACTCAAGCAAAAGAACTGGATGCATGCAATTCACGCTCGATGGGCGCTCGACCTCCGCTTGAGCGTGAGACACAAGTCCTCGCTCGAGCGTGCATTCCCTCGCTCGAGCGGACTGTAAACATATGAAAAGTACTGGATATACGCATTTCACGCTCGAGCGTTACTTTCCACGCTCGAGCGGACTGCATGAACTCAGAGTGTACGCTCGAGCGTGGATCCAAAATATGGAATTTCCAGATTTGTCTCCAAGCACAAAACTCAATCTTTAAAGCCTCAAATTCGATCCTTTTGGGCCAATTTTCTGGAAAACACCTTAAAACCCATAATATGACATATTTCAAAGATCAATTTACAAAACCAAAACCCAAAGGTGGTTCCAATAAAATACAATTTCAATAATAACTTCAAGAACGTGATGAACATATGACATGCATGTTTTCATCTAAATTCAAAGCTTCTAATACAAGATCAAATGAGTTTAAACTTTCAAAAACATGATGAATTCATGAGCTACAACTAGAGTGTAGACATGCATTTAAGAATTTCCATGAAAACAACCTCAAAACTCACCAATGTGTACATGCATGCATGATTCAAGCTTCAATTCAACAATTTAAAACCAATTCTAGACTTAGATCACTAATGACTCATGAACCATGTAAGGACCAACTGAATTCATAAACTAAAGGATAAATATCCTACCTTAGGTCCTCAATTTTAAGTCTAGAAGCTCAATTATGCAATCCTCTCTTCAATTCTTCCAAGTTCAAGCAAGAATTCCTAGTTGAAACCAATTTCTCTCACTCTTCCTCTCACATGGTTTAGGCTCAAGAAAAGGGCTGAAGAAATGTTGTGTCTAAGTGTGTAGTTCAAGCCTCAAGATGTTAATAAAAGTGGCCCACTAGATGGCATTTGGTAATTAATGCAACTAATGTAATTTAACACTATTTAATCCAATTTAATCGTTCCAAATCAATTTTAAATTAAACCTACCATAAAATCACATAAATTCTAATTATCATAAAATACCAACCAATTTCAGATTCGACCACTTAAGGCCTTCAATTTGCAGTTCGAACTTAAAAACACGAACAGATCAATCTACAACAAACAGATAGAATGCAATTAAGATAACACACTTATGCAATAAATTCCGAATTTCAGTCTGACCAATTACTTATCATGCTTAGTCACAGTTTAGCAGTAATCAGAGGTAAGGGTTGTCACATACCCTCTCTGGTTAGACTACAAAAGGTTACTTCATTTGCCCTAATTGTAACATGGATACATCATCTCAGTGTCTGCGAAGTAAGATAGGGTATATGGGTGCTCGCCGCCACTTGCCCGACAACCATATTTGGCAAAGAAGTAACCTCTTCAATGGTCAGAACGAGCATCGGTCCAAACATGTGGAGTTAACGGGAGAACAAATACTGCAGCAAATTGATTCAAGGACATATAGGCCATATGGCAAGCATCCAAACAACCGAAAAAGACAACGGAATGAAAGTCCACCTTCCAATTGGACAAAAAGAAGCATCATGTTCGACCTACCCTATTGGAAAACGCTGAAGCTTCGACACAACCTTGAGTCATGCACATAGGGAAGAATATATGTGACAATCTAGTTGGGACACTACTGAGCATTGATGGCAAGAACAAGGACAGGGATAAAGCCCGCTTGGATCTAGAAGACATGCGGATTCAAAAGGAGTTACACTTGAAGAGGCGTTCCAATGGCTCATTTGAGAAGCCTCCGGCATCGTACACATTGTCCTCGGTAGAGCGACAAGGTTTTTGTGATTTCTTGAAATCGATTAAGTACCCTGATGGCTATGCAGCAAATATATCCAACTGTGCCACCGCTCATGGTGGAAAATTAGTTGGCCTCAAAACTCATGACTGTCATGTCCTTCTATAACGACTACTTCCAATTGGGATGCGTGGATACTTTTCCAAGGAGATTGTGACCACACTTTTTGAGTTGGAAATTTTTTTCAAATAGTTGTGCTTGAAGACATTGAGGGTGACTGATTTGGAGAAAATGGAGAAACAAATCGTACTTATACTTTGTAAGCTTAAGAAGATTTTTCCTCCTGCGTTTTTTGATGTCATGGTCCACTTGGTAATTCATTTGCTTCACGACGCTATGCTTGGAGGGCCTGTGCAATATCGATGGATGTATCCCATTGAGAGGTAATACCACAAGTTCCCGAACATCCTTATTTACATATAGTAGATAATGTAAACATTATGTGGGATGCTCGGACTTCTGAAAAGATTTGTTCGCAATAAAGCTCGGCCAGAAGGTTCCATTGCGGAGGCTTACATTTCAAAAAAGTGTACGACGTTTTGTTCAATGTATTTAGACGGCGTTGAAACGGTGTTTAATCGGGAAGAAAGGAACTATAATGGGGGTGACAATGGCCCGGGGTTGGCGGTTTTCACTCAAAATGTTCGTCCGTTTGGTCTACTAACAAGGGAAACTGATGTGTCTATAGTTGACCCTGAAAGGGCTTATTGGTTTGTCCTACACAACAGCTTAGAAGTGGAAGAATATCTAGAGTACGAGTCGATCATGTGCCGTACTATCTCTTTATTGACCTATATGCTTTTTTTCAGTAATCATTCTTCAAATTATTTATGAATTACATTGTCTTACGTAGGGAACACAAGATGTTGTTGCAATAACAACATGGAAGTGCATGTGACATTGTGAAGATACAATGCAAAGAATTTCCTAAATGGTTCAAAGATCGCGTATGCTAAAATTCCTTATAGTGTAGTTTACATATCAAGTTAAGTTATGTCAAAAATAACATGACAGTTTTTTTTAATGTAGATGAACCAATTGCGGCACAAAAAGTCACCCGAAGCAACCAATAAGATGTGGTCACTAGCAAATGGTCCTAATAGCTTAGTGAACACCTATTCAAGATGCATTTGTAATGGCGTCCGATTCCATGCTCGCGACCATGGCAACCGTCGTAAAACTCAAAATAATGGATTGATAATGAAAGGGGACCATGAAGGCCAATTCATAAAGTTCTATGGCTACATTTGCGAAGTTTGGGAAATGACATATTTGTTTAGGCACTGTGTTGTTTTATTCCAATGTGAATAGTATAACACCGGTAGTAACAGAACTTTGCGTGTTGAACCACATTTCACTACTATTGATGTAAGAAGTCGATGGTATAAAGATGACCCGTTTGTGTTACCAAGTCAAGTGCAACAAGTTTTCTACGTACATGACACGAAGTTAGGTGCCAATTGGAGAGTAGTAGAAAAGTTTCAACATCAAAGAATTTGAGATGTGCCCGAAGTGGATGTGCTAGACCCTGATGATGTGTTCCAACAAGATAAAAGCACTGATGTTGTACCAACTGAGCCTATGGATGACGATGTGGTGTTGCGTCAAAATGATATTGACACTGAAATTATTCCAATGGAGGTTTTGAAGTCTGATAACTATGTACAGCCCTTGGTTGGTATGGACGATGACTTCATATGTGATGATGAAGATGAACCGACAATGGACGGTGACAATGAAGAAGAAGATGAGCTTGACAGTGATTTTGATTCAGATATGGACATAGAGTGTTGATGTATGGGTTCTAAATCTGGATGTGTGATAGAGTCTTGATGTATGGGTTCTAAATTTCGATGTGTGTTCTTGGTAGTTGTTGTTTTGTCTTTTTGTCGTTTTGTTGATGTAATGGGAAAAGGGATGAAGGAGATTGTTGTTCTTTATATGTTATGTAATTAGATAAGAGTTTGGTTCTTTTGTTTATATTGTTCTTTATGTCATCATGCTGAGCTATATTGTAAACTTTTTCGCAATGTTGAACCTGTTAAATTGATGAACCTCCTCATTTGACATTTATGCTTACCATTGGTTTATGTACATCACTTTTATTTGACAATCATTATCAATTATTTTCCTATTGTTGTGTTGTTATAATTTTGTGAATACTTTAGCTTCTATAAACAATCCATATTGGTCATAATATCGATGATGCATATGATGTGTTTACTTAATATATCATGTTTGCAGCTACTTTGCAGGTACCAGCATGGTTCCTGGGATGAAGACAGAGCGGCGTAAGAAAACAGCAACTGACCCCATAGCAACACCCTTAGGAACATCTGCACATGTCATTGTCACACCACAGACTTTATCCGATGAGACACAACTGTCGGATGACACACAAACATTTGTGGAAGAGACACAGGCGCACGATGTAGGTAAGACCATTGTATGTTTTTGTTGCATCTTCAGGGTTGACTGACTGTGGACTACAATGTTTATTCTTCTTCTTAGTAGTTTTGTAGGTGTGTTTCGGCCCCTAAAGATCACTTTACTTGACTTAAGCAAATGATTTTTTTTTATCTAAAAGGATAATTTCTTGCATGTATAAAAAAATTATAATCCCTTACAAAATTTGCTTGGATGATTGTTAAATTTAATATTAATTATTGTCGATTATATGTTTGGGGCACTAATTGCATGTGAAGGCCTTACACTTGTTGCCCCTTCTTGACCAGGGAAAAGTACGTCAACTCATGTACGCGGTTCTACAGTCGGAAAAGGAGTGCAAAAAAGGCTTGCGAGAAAAAATGAGAGGGAAACTACATGTATATGTTAATCGCATGTTGAATGCACTCACTTGAGGGAATGCAACGCCTGCATCAAATGAGTTGGGCTTGCAGATAAGGCTGTTATGCCCCCTTAAGGGAGTGAAGTCATGGAAGAAAATTGATCAGAGTATCAAAGATGCTGTAGTACAAGCTATGCTAGTAATTTCGAACCTTAAACTAAATGTCTTCATTATGTAAAGTTACAATTTCTGCATTCCATTGTTGTAATACGTCACACACTTATGCTTGCAGGATACGTTTGAAATTGGTGAGGATTTTCATACTGATCAACAAGCTCAAGAGATCGTTGATATGAAGGCATATCTCTTGTACAAGGATTGGAGGTACACCTTGAAGCAACACGACGAAAAACTTGTACAAGAGGGTGCTGATGACCCATATAGTCATCCGCCTAAAGGAGTTTGCTTGGATGATTGGAAACACACGATGTGGCTTGGAATGATGAATCTCATTTGGTAAAAAACAAATATAAACAACTCTATTGCTTTATTTGTGTATTATGTATTGATATGTACTAATTCTTGAATAATTCTTTTTTTTTTAGAAACGCTCTAAAGTTGGTAAAGAAAACCGGAGTTTGCTACCATACAATCACACCAGTGGATCTCGCTTCTTTCCAATAGCAATGTCGCTCATGGTGAGTTAGATACATTTGGAACAGATTTCTCATCACTTCTATATGTACGATGAAAGTCATGGTTACTATTGTGACGAATTAATTTTGTTATTTGAAACTAGCAGGTAAATGAAAATGGGGAGTTGGATTTTTTGAAATTTTATTCCAAATTACACAAATCAAAGAAAACAAACGAATGGATTGATCTCAAATGTGGTGAGCTACATGTAAGGAGTAAACTTTTTTGGCCAATTGTATTTAATATTAATGCCTATCTTAGCACAAAATTGCATGTGATTCTTTGTGCCTTTGTTGAATAGTCTACTTTTTTTAGTAATGACAGGATGCGATAGTGAATCTAGAAGCAACAGCCACGGCTGCGAGGATCCCATTGACACATGAGGAACTCTCACGGCAAGTGCTTGGATAGAGAAAGAATTACTTGCGTGGATTTGGGATAGGCCCACGACCCTATTCGCCATCTGATAGTGCGGCACGATCTCGTGACAAACAAAGTGAGGCAATGCGATCTGAGATTAACGTTCTTCAAGAAAATTTGATGAAGGAGAAAGAAGAGCGCCAGAGAGATCGTGAAGAGATGATGAGGAAGAGAGAGGAGTTGATGAAAGAAGTAGAAGAAGAAAAAAAAAAGCAAGGGAGGCGCAACAAGAACAACTGAATCATTTGAACTCTATGGTTTTACGACTCTCAACACTGTTGGAAGGTTCAAATGGGCATCGTCATATTTGGTAAGAAGAATTTCATTCGTATCATACGAACACTTATACAAACTTGGATTTACTTATTCACTAAACAATACTATCTCTCTGTTGTTAAGCATGAGGGTAAAAAAAAATCATACAATTGAAGAATTAAAATATGTGTAGGTAGAGAGGGCCTATCATAGTACCCGTTATGCGATTTTGACCATGAATGCTTCTATCACTGATCTTTTAGAGCTAGACTAATCTCATTAGAGTTGTAGTCAAATTTTTTTATTATTATTATTTTTTATTTTGTCAATAGGTTGAAATTTTGATCTTTCAGATGAGGCTTATTGTCCAGGAATTGTTGGATGTTAATTTCGGTTGTTGAGTTCGATAATTTGTTACACAAAAAAGAAGAAATGAAAAATCTTAGTGAAGACTCAAGTAATGTTGTTGGACTCAAGTAACAGTTTTTAGTCTCTAAATTGGTTCGACATGTTATATTACACAGTGGAGGGAAGCCATTTGCAATGTGTATATTTTTGTTCACTAAATCGGTTGTTAATTGTAACTGTATGGAGACATCAGACATGTAAATTGTAATATAGTGACAATACAAATTTAATGTGCCAAATATTATTGAGTATGGCCACCTTCTAGCTAGAACAATAGACAAATAGAGATTCTTTTGTTTGGCACCAATAACACCAATACTGTGCTATTATATTGTTGTAATACTATCTGTTATCTGCATATCCATTGAGCTCATTGTCGGGATAAGTCATAGAAAATTCCCTTAAAAGGGGCGTTTCGCGGCAAAAATTGAAAATAGCCCTTAAACGACCGTGTGGCTGACACGGACAATTTCCCCATGTCAAATAGGACTTGTGACAACTGACGGAACATAATTCGAACCCGTAAGTAGAGAGTTAGAGCCGAATTCGTCCAAAACTTAGTCGGAAAAGGGCGTTTCGGGAGCGAAAATTCAAAACAGCCCCCGAACGACCGTGTGACTCTCACGGACAGTTTGCCCATGACAAATAGGACTTGTGACAACTGACAGAACGTCATTCGGACCCGTAGGTAGAGAGTTAGAGCCGAATCCGCCGAAAACTTACTCGAAAAATAGTTTTCCCGGGGCGAAAATTCATAACAGCCCTTGAAGTTATGAATTATGTGTTTAAGATTTGTGTGTTTATTGTCCAATAGTTATGTCTATCTCTACAAACTTATAGAAGAAATTTGAAATTTACTTTAGTTGTTTGGAAGCCCTGTGAATTTGAAATTGTTTCCTAGTATTTGATATTCTTTCATGTTGAATGATTCTCTTTCTCTCTGTCTCTCCCAAATTCTCCCTCAGTGAGCACTGAGACATTCATGAGTGTGGATAATTTTAAATTGACTGAAAAGGGTCATCCAAGTCACACTTATATAGATCTCTTGATGTCTCTCTATAATAGGTCACAACTTTTCCAAAGTTTAGAACCTTCTGCAGAGTGATAAGGTACAAGGGGTTCCAACAATATTGTAGTGCAGTGTGATTATCCCATCGGCCATCATATTGTTGTATGCCTCAGGGGCAAAGCTATGGGGGACCAGCAGGGGCCCTTTTAAGTTACTAAAACTTATAGCTGTTTACCAAAAAAACTTGGAAATACCAAGCAGATTCCTCATAACCACTCTTAAAATGTTGAATCTTTTTATTGAATAGCTTCTTTTTGGAATTCACAAATTTAACCCCTTTTGACAACTGTAAGGTCACTACCATCTTATTATTACATAACACCATTTGTAAATTTCAAATCATTTTGATTAAATAAGAGGACAATTTTGTACAACAAATGTCAGTGATACAATATGTTCCTACTTTATGTACTCAATAGATTCACTTCTCCTGAGACCTCATTTGTTTAGGAATCAAGCTAATGACTCTGTTACTGGTCTCATCACCCCAATAGAAAACACTACTGTTTTGAGAAAACAATCCACAATTGAACTCTGAACCAGCTGAGATAGACTTCACAGGTCCATCATCAAACACATGGTTTGCAGTCATGTTATAGCCCCAACAATCAACAATGGAAGTAGTACTAGTGTTTGTGATTGCATTTCTTAGCTTTTTGATAAAGCGTTTTCTCAAACCACACAAATGGTGGTCTCTAGCGCTGATTTCAGAGTATTCAGACTCATTAACCATAGGTTGAGGAACCCCCATTTGAATAAACCCACTGCTTCCCCAACAATAAGCTTGGTTTGAACCCTTTAGAAGCCCTCAGACAAAGCCATTGCCAGCAATTAGACCGGTGAATGGGAAATGAAATGGGGTTGCGAAGATTATAGCTGAATTTGATCCATAGAAGTCCACAAGATGAGTTCTATCTGGTTTACGACCACAGAAAATAGGGCCATTCTTACCATAAGAAATGGCAATGGAGGACATTGAGCCTAGGCCTAAAACCAACCTCCCTAAATCTGAAATCAACACAAAAAAAGCAAGAAATCTAGCCCCTGAACCACCGTGTGACTCTCATGAGCAGCTTTCCCATCACAAATATGACTTGTGACAACTGACAGAATGTTATTCGGACCCATAGGTTGGGAGTTAGAGCCGAATATGCCCAAAACTTAGTCGAAAAAGGGCATTTTGGGGGTGAAAATTCAAAACAGACCCCGAACCACCGTGTGACTCTCACGAGCAACTTTCCCATGACAAATAGGACTCGTGACAACTGAACGAATGTTATTCGGACCCGTAGGTTGGGAGTTAGAGCCGAATACGCCCAAAACTTAATCGAAAAGGGGCGTTTTGGGGGTGAAAATTCAAAACAACCCCCGAACCACCATGTGACTCTCATGGGCAACTTCCCCATGACAAATATGACTTATGACAACTGACGGAATGTTATTCGGACCCGTAAGTTGGGAGTTAGACCCGAATACGCCCAAAACTTAGTGTAAAAAGGGCGTTTCGGGGGGTGAAAATTCAAAACAACCCCCAAACTACTGTGTGAGTCTCACAAGAAGCTTCCCCATGACAAATAGAACTTGTAACAACTGACGAAATGTTATTTGGACCCGTAGGTTGGGAGTTAGAGCCGAATACGCCCAAAACTTAGTCGAAAAGGGCGTTTCGGGGGACAAAAATTCAAAACAGCCCCCGAATCACCATGTGACTCTCACGGGCAGCTTCCCCATGACAAATAAGACTTGTGACAACTGACGGAATGTTATTCGGACTCGTAGGTTGGGAGTTAGAGTCGAATACACCCAAAACTTACTCGGAAAAGGGCGTTTCGGGGGCAAAAATTCAAAACAGCCCCCGAACCTTCGTGTGACTCTCATAGGCAGCTTCCCCATGACAAATATGACTTGTGACAACTGACGGAATGTTATTCGGACCCGTAGGTTGGGAGTTAGAACCGAATACGTCCAAAACTTGGTCAAAAAAGGGCGTTTTGGGGGGGCAAAAATTCAAAACAGCCCCCGAACCACCGTATGACTCTCACGGGCAGCTTCCCTATGACAAATATGACTTGTGACAACTGACGGAATGTTATTCGGACCCATAGGTTGGGAGTTAAAGCCGAATACGCCCAAAACTTAGTCGAAAAAGGGCGTTTCGGGGGCGAAAATTCAAAACAGCCTCCGAACCACCGTGTGACTCTCACAGGCAGCTTCCCCATGACAAATAGGACTTGTAACAATTGACGGAATGTAATCCGGACCCGTAGGTTGGGAGTTAGAGCCGAATACGTCCAAAACTTAGTCGAAAAATGGCATTTCGGAGGCAAAAATTCAAAACAGCCGAATACGCCTTGTTATATTATATTAATTTCTTGAACGTACAAAAGTGTGTTATATTATATTTAAGCTTTCATACAAGTATCAAACTCTGAATGGTGTTTCTGAGGCCATGTGCTTCATGAGATATCCGGTATTTTTTCTTTAATGAACCATTTATAGGTGTCTTAACATACATTTCTACATATTTCCTTTTGTGATTGAACTTTATTTTTGTTATTATTTTTCTCACATTTTCTAATACCCTGAATGAAATGGCACTGCCAGACATTAATAAGTAGAGATAGTTTTATATCCAATCTAATGATTTAAGTGCCTTTTGCAAACAATTAATGAGGACGTTGGTAAAAAGAATACTTTCTATTCACATTGGGCTTTGATATTGGTTTAGCCACAAAATTTGGATACATGTTGCATACAAATAGAAGATTGTTACATTAGCTTTATGTTAGTAATGATAGATTTAGTAATGATTGTTCTGCATTTAACAATGTTCCTTATAGCAAAAGACTTTAGAAAGACTGATAATTGATTCATCATGGAAGGTTGCTTCTTTGATATGTTATTTGTCATTTGTTGCCAAATTCATTCATGAAGTTAGGCATTTTTTAGTCCAATTCTAATTTTTTTGTTTTTTGTAGATGACTTTGTTGCATGGACTTTCAGAGTAATATTTTGGTGTATGGAAAAGAAATTTCACTTTGGTATAGAACTAATATAATACTTTTGTCGTTCCCGGCTTTTGTGCAGTTCCCTATTACTGATACAGAAAACTTTTGGTAGCCAACAGATAATTACTGGTATGGTACATAGATCACCTTTTGTCGCCGTACATATATATGATTTTTTGTTGTGGTACATAGATGTGCTTTTTGTCTTGGTACATACATCACCTTTTGTCGTGGTACAGATTATGATGGTAATTTGTACCATGCCAAATGGTCATTTCACATGGTAGTAAATGCAATTTTTGTATATGGAGGGCTTTGATTTTTGTATGATTCTATATTTTGTATGGAATTATTATTTTAGTTTGGACAATAGTTGGTTTGTATGTAATTTGACAGTTAAAGTTATTTATTTTTTGTATATGGATGCAGATTGTGAAATGATTGATAGTATATGTATAATTTTATTTATATACATATTACAGGTTGCATGGAATACAGACAGGTTATGGACAAATTATAATATTTGCAATAAAACATAATATCATGTTTTTGGCGACTAAAAGTTTTGTGGCAAAAAATAAAAAATAAAAAAATCAAACATTTGGTGACTAAACATTTTGTAGCCAAAAGAAAATCAAACATTTGGCGACTAAAAGTTTTGTAGTCAAAAGAAAATCAAACATTTGGTGACTAAAAGTTTTGTAGCCAAAAGAAAATCAAACATTTGGCGACTAAGATATTTCGTAGCTAAAAACAAGAATAAAAACACTTTTGCCGACTAAAATTTTAGTAGCCAAAAATGTGGGAGTTTAGGCGACTAAATTTTTAGTAGCCAAAAAAAAAATTATTTGCTGACTAAAATTTTAGTAGCCAAAACAAAAACTATTTGTTGACTAAAATTTTAGTAGCCAAAAAAATTTGACTTTAGGCGACTAAAATTTTAGTAGCCAAAACACTAGTATGTACTTTAGGCGACTAATATATTTAGTAGCTAAAAACATTTTCCGCGACTAAATCTTTGGTCGTTAACAATATTGAGGCTTTTGGCGACAAAAAAATTGGTCGCCGAAAATGTTTATTTAATTTTTTTCCAACCTTTGGCGACTAAATATTTAGTGGGCAAATAAACACATTTCGCGACTAAAATAAGTTTAGTCACCAATTAGCTTTCCCGACTACTCTTCGGCTGCTAATTCTGCGACCAAAAAATTTAGTCGCTAAAGCCTTTCGGTGACTAAAAATTGACTTTTGGCTACTAAAAATTTAGTCGCCAAAAGTGAAAATTCTTGTAGTGCTAGATCCAAAGCTGCCCTGTCTACTGTTCAGACTCCTGCATTTTCTTCTTATACTGATATTGAGCCTCCTACTCATAAGGAAGCCTTACTTACCCCTATTTGGAAACAAGCTATGCTTGAGGAGTTCCAAGCTTTGCAAAACCAATACACCTGGTCTTTGGTTTCTCTTCTTCAAGGCAAGACTGCCATAGGTTGCAAGTGGGTGTTCAAAATCAAACACAATTCAGATAGGACAGTGGCTAGGCGTAAAGCCAGATTAGTTGCTAAAGGTTATCTTCAACAGGAGGGGATTGATTTTCAGGAAACGTTTAGCCTAGTTGCTAAATGACCAACAATTCGAGTTCTGCTATGTCTTGCTCTTCATCACAATTGGCCTATTAAGCAATTAGATATCTCTAATGTTTTTCTTCATGGGATCTTAGAAGAAAAGGTTTACATACTGCAACCACCAGGGTTTGAAGTTCAATCTCCTAATCAACCTCCTCATTCTCAGATTGTTTGCAAACTCCATAAGGCCTTGTATGGTCTTAAACAAGCCCTAAGAGCTTGGTACTCCACCTTCTCCTCTTTTTTGCTGTCTCAAGGGTTCAAGAACAGTAAATGTGACTCTTCTCTGTTTATTAAAAAGGCTGGTTCTGTCTTTCTTGCCTTACTTGTTTATGTTGACGATATATTGATCACTGGTAATGCTAATACACATATTCAAGCTCTTATTACTCAGATGTATCAAGCTTTCTCTATAAAGGAGCTTGGTTCTATTTCCTATTTTCTTGGCATCTCAGTTGATACCTCTGGTTCCACCACAGTCCTATCTCAAAAGAAGTATGCTCAGGACATTCTTTTTAAAGTTGGTATAATGGATCGCAAAGCTTGTACATCTCCTATCTCTGTCAAGCTTGGTCTGCCTGCAAATTCAGATAAGCCCTTTGCCAATCGATCTGTCTATAGAAGCATAGTTGGAGCCTTACAGTATTTGACAATTACCATACCTGATATCTCATTTGTTGTGAATCAAATGTGTCAACATATGCATAATCCTACTGTTGGTCACTATGCTGGTGTAAAAAGGTTGCTCAGGTTCATTAAGGGCACCATTTCTCATGGTCTTACCTATACCCCCAGCTCATTTGATCTTCATGCTTATTCAGATTCTAATTGGGTTGGAGATTCTGTTAACAGAAAGTCTACCTCAGGCTATTGTGTATTTTTAGGTTCCAACCTCATTTCTTGGTCAGCTAAAAAGCAAGCTACTGTCTCTCGATCCTCTACTGTAGCAGAGTATAGATCTTTAGTTCATACAGCAGCAGAGCTTGCTTGGCTTAGTATATTGCTTCAGGATTTTTACATTGTCCCTCCTACAGTTCCTTTTCTCTGGTGTGACAATGTTTCTACTATTGTGTTGGCTTCTAATCTTGTATTCCATTCCAAATCTAAGCATATCGAAGTCGATTGCCATTTTGTTCGAGATCGAGTGCTTGCTAAACAGCTTGTATTGCACTATATTCCTACCATTGATCAGCTGGCAGATATCTTCATTAAACCTTTATCTGTCTCTAGATTTTCCTATCTTAAAGACAAGCTCATGTCAGTTTCTCCCTCCATCAACTTGTAGGGGAATGTTGAGGATACACTAGCTAGCTTAGCTGCTAGCTCAGCTAGCTTATGTTATAGTCGCAGCGCCAACCACAAGCTAAGCTAGCTTAGGTTGCAGTTCAACCTCAACTTTGCTGAAGTCATCAGCTTAAGATATTTTGAATAGATATTTGTAGAATTAGTTAGGAGTTAGTTGAAGTGGTCGTTAGTTTGTTAGATCCATGTATTATATTGTATATAAGTATGAGTGATGTATGGACTGGTAATTGACTGAGAATGAAATAGATTTGATTACAAAACTTCTTTACAAAATAACCAAACAAAAATTTCAAAATTTTCAAAAAAATGAGTTTAGAAAACAAGAACCAAACACAATAGTTTCTTTTTTTTTTTTTTTTTTGAATAAGATTGTAGGATGTTAGTAAAGTTAGATTATAATTAAAGGGATCGTCGCTGCTCCATCAGTTTGAACTTATAACTTTCCTCTCACCACACCCCCAACGTATGGCTACAAAATCACTGTGCCGAATCTAAGATCTGTTTGGTAATAGATTAAAATAGTTAAAATGTCAAAAAAAATTATATAAAAAAGTTAAAGATTTTTTCCTATTCTCTTTATTTTTTACACAATTTTCTGTAAAAAATCAAAAGTCATTTTCAAATATTTCAAAAAAAAATTTCGTCTTATATTTTAATTAAAAAATTAAAAAATTATTAAAATAGTCATTGCCAAACTAACCTAAGGTAAGAAAGAGTAATAAAAAGAAATAGGCTCAATTTCCTCACTTGACAGCCCTATACATCAGATAAATAAGATGGTCGTTTTAGGCTCTCAAGATATTGAAGGAAAAAAATAAATTAAAAAAAAAAACTTCATTTAAAATTGTAGGAAAAGAAATTCTGAGGCTCCAACTCTGTTTGTTCATGATCTTGAAAAGAAAAAAAAACACACACACTTTATCTAAAATTCTAGGGGAAAAAAATTTACTGTGTTGAGATTAAAAAAATAAAAAATGCTCCGTAGCCCGAAAAACTGATGCTCGAATGACTCGAATGGTACGGAAAATATTATCTTACCGGTAAGAGAATAAAAAAAAATCCTAAAACGACGTCGTTTTGAGATTTCGAGCCATTCGAGCCATTGATTTTTCGGACTCCGTAGCGGTGTTGTAAAAATATATATATATATATATATGCCATTACTACCACCCGAAAGCTGTTGAATTCTTCAAGATACATTATGATTTTCTGAACAAAATTAGAGACACTATTTTTACTATATTTTTTATTAAAAAAAACACAATAAAAAATAATAAACTGTGATTTTTTTTTTTCTTTCTTACTGGTGCTTTTTTAGTGACACTCTACACCAACCTGTCAAATTTAATCCTCAACCATACTTAAAGGGAAAATTATATTACACATTAATAAAAAAATTATAATTATAATTACTAATATTTATAATGTTTATCACATTTTGATAATTTTTTTCTCTAGCCACCTGACACTTAATTTAAAAGCTACAATCATAAATCATCTACTGATCACAATACATAGAAATTTTTTTACAAATACGAACCATGAAAATTTATCTTGAATTTTACTCCACAAATAAATGTGTAGTGTAAATTTAAAATAGTGGGAGATGGACCACATATACAATAAAAATATACCTTAATTTGATTCCTTTCTTTTAAATAATTTTTTGAATAAATTTTATGAATTTATACATTACTAATTTTTCAACTGTCGTAGAGCATAGTAGTATTACCTGCACTAATCACTAATTATCACTTCAATATTATTTCTCAAAATAAAATTAAAAAAAATACAAAATTGATGAATTCTATTTAAACAAATTGCACTCAATTTTAGTAAACATGGTAAATATCCTATTAGTACTATGAGAAAAAGAGATAAATTATACATATATTCTTTGAGATTTTCTTAAAATATATAATTTGTCCCTATAATTTTAAAAATTATATTCCACTCTTGAAGTTTTTAATTTCATAACAAATGGTCATTTTTATTAATAAATTATGAAGTCAATTAATATTTTTTAATAATATCATAAATTTATTTCAATTAATAATTCAAGTAATTTTATCATTGTATAAGAGAGCAGTTAAGAATTTCTTTTTTTTGGTTAATATTGTTAAATAAATTTTTTTTATAATAAGATATTTGTAATTTTTTAAATCACAAGAGACAATTTATATTTTAAACAAACTCTTGAGGTGTATTTTTAATTTATCCCAAAAAAATCCTCCAAAACACAACATAAAAACACTATCTACACCACACACACACACACAAAAAAAAAAAATTCTTATTACTTGTCAATTTTATCCATAAATTATGGTGAGTCATCAACTTTATCCATAGGCTATGTTAAGACAAAATATTCCCGAGAACGTAATGCGAAGCATGGTCGAAAAGGTGAAAATATGCGTGTCCGAGAAAACTAAATTTCTCATACACGCAAGGGGCAAATGTAAGAGGAGTTAACTTGAGCCCACTAAATTAATTAGGCCCAATCAGAAAGTCTAAGATTGGTGGGCCCGGATTGATCGTCATCAAACAGGCCGAATCGCTCTAAGTCTCGAAAGGGTTTGAATCCACGAACTTAGAGACTTACTTGGGCCCGGACTCGAAAGAGTATTGAGCAAGCCTAGAGATCCGAGGCACTCAGGCTTCGAACAGATTTGATTTCAATCTAGAAGCCGCTCCATTAGTGAGTCTCAAAACATTTGTAGACTTGGAACATTCCGGGATCGACCCACCAGAATCATGAGTGAGGTTATAGGTCGAACAAAGGGCTCGAGTCTCGAGGATGAAGGGTGGCGATGAATTCACTCATCGGTTAATTTAGCCTATATCCGGGTCAAGGTGGCACAGTCCCGGAGGGTCCATGAGACTTGGCAATATTTAGCGGCAAGGGGTCCTCTAGGACTACCTTGGTCCTTTGGGATGATTGGAGTTCATTGGTTAGGTATGGCTAAGAAAAAAGGTTCGTCAAGAGGTTGATCTCCTCTTCGGGGTTCTCCTCATCCTCGGAGAGGTCACCTCTTCGATCAAGGTGGTTAGAGAGAATATTCCCCATGTGCTTTGCACATGGGCTCCATCTTACATCATGAGATGCCTATAAATAACACCCATCCATAGCTTTACAAGGGATGGATTTTAGAGAGACAACTCTTGGGAAAGAATATATGAGAGGGTTCAAGAATGTTGTAGGAAAATTCGAAAATCGTTGAAGAAAACTCGAATTCTCTAAAAATGATGAGAGGCTTAGATTCTTCAACAATCACAACTAAGAACACAATAGCAAAAAGATGATGGAGATAAGAGATTGGGTGAAGAAGAAAGCAAAGTAATTAGAGAGAGAATAATGACAAGGCTCTCCCGTGTATCTCCCACTTTCACTCTCAAGACTGATAATGAAGAAGGGAAATTAGTTCTTTTCCAAAAAATGTCTCTCCAAAATCTAACCTTTTGTGAAGCTATGGGTGAGTGCTATTTATAGGCACCTCATGATATAGGATGAAGCCCATGTGCAAGGCACATGGGAAATATTCTCTCTAACCACCTTGTCTGAGGAGGTGACCTCTCCGAGGATAAGGAAAACCCCGAAGAGGATACCAACCTCTCGGTGAACCCTTCTTTTTAGCCATACCTAACCAATAATCCCCAATCATCCCAAAGGGTTAGGGGTAATCCCAGAGGATGCCCTGCCGCAGAAGGGTCTGGGATAGTTCAAGAGAATGCCCTGTCGCAAATATTGTCGAGTCCCAGAGACCACCTAGATCGTGCCACCTCAACTTAGGTATAGGCTAGCTTAACCAAATAGTGAATTTATCTCCACTCACCGTCCTTGAGATCGGATCCTTTGTTCGGACTCCATTATGCCCATGGTTCTGGTACGTAAATTCCGAAAAGCTCTAGCCCGCAAGTATTCTAGAACTCATTAACGGAGCAACTTCTAATTGCATTCAAATCCATTCGAAGCCAAGCGCTTCGGATCTCTAGGTTCGTGGATCCGAACCCTTTCGAGTCCGAGCTCAAATAGATCTCTATGTTCATGATTCCGAGCCCTTTTAAGATTAAGCCAATACCTCGGAGAATGGATCTCCTCCGAGAGTTTCATCTCTTTTGAAAACAACGGTTAACCTCCTCGGACACCCGTATGATCTAGGCCTCCTCGGATAGGCTTGTTGGACTCTCTTTAAAAATATCTGCTTGATGAGTCTTCCTCGTCCCAATTTGTTGGCTTTCTTGTGGGTCCGTTTAATAGAATTCACTTGAACCTATTTGGCAATAATCTCTCTAAGCTCACCAATTTTTTGAGTTTTGATTGGGCCCAATTAATTTAATGGGTTCAAGTTAACCCCTCTTACACTAAAACCCTTGAACAAATATGAAGAGCTATCTACATTTTTTTTTTTTAATTTTTTTTTATTATATAATGATCAATAATGAATCAAAAATCATAATTTGTTACATTAACTGACAACAAATCACAAGGTAACAGAGGAGATAATGATACTATCAAGTACATAATGTTCAAGTAACAAGCTGCAATTGTCATCTTTTCGTTGCTTTTTTTTTTTTTATATTTTTTAATTTGAACCGCATCTTTTGGTTGCTCTCCCCCTGTTAATGTGGAGCTTCTGGTCCCTTGTGTCTGAAAATATTATAAATCCAAACAATTTTACCTCAAATTATTGATGAATGATTCATATTCATTTCATATTTGAATTTCACGCTACATTAATTTAGAGGGTCATTTTTCAGAAAGTTTTACTTCTAAATGTTATGTTCCATTTAATCCAAAAAAAAAAAATTAAAAATTTAATTAGGTCCTGTTTAAGGTAATATAACCAAATCACCATTCTAAACTTTTTGGGTGCATTTCCATTTTGAAGCCAATATACAATAAAAAAATAATAATAATCTCTCATTTTATGGAGAAAATTTGTCTCTCATTCTAGGAAGAAAATCTCTCCCTTATTCATGGAGAAAATCTCTCATTTATTCTATAGAAAATATTTCTTTCTTATTCTAAGGAGAAAATTTCTTATATTTTCAAAATCTTAAATCATCTACCTTAAGAAGCAACGCTGTGAACATTCACATCGATCGAACACATTGGTGATTACTTATATTTGTATACACCTAACAATTGACTTAATATGAGTTGTGATAAATAAATATTGATATGAACTTTCACATTACAAATATATATTAGTAAAATAACACATTAATTTATCTATTTGTTCAAAAAACACCACCATTTGCAATGGCTGCCACTTTCAAGGAACTTTTTCGACAATCAGTCAATGGTGGTCTAGCGGTAATAGGATAAAATTGAGAAAAAAAATTAAAATAATAATTTATTTTTCTCACCAAATAATTTTATTAAATATGCTTATTGCCAAAATAATTATCAAATAATATATTATTCCATAGACGTGAATAGGATTGAAATGAGCTGAGTTGAGCCGAATTTAGTATGTTTAGGCTTGTTATTAAGATTTTAACGAGTTCGAACTCGAGTTCAATAAAAATTTAACGAACTGATCTTAAGCCGAGTTAACTTAGACTTGACTCAAACTTGAGTTTGAGCTTGTTCACGAAACTTAACAAGTCAAATAAATTATAAATTCATACTTAAGTATGAAATTAAAGTTATAATTGAAATTTTGATTATACAATTATATATATAATATATATATACAAACATACTAAACTAAAGGTCAACATCTTGCCAAAATAATAATATCTATCACAACTATTATATAAATATATTATTTATAGTTAACTATTGTTTATATATAAATAAATTTAGTTATTATTTACATTTACATTATTTAAATTTATAAATAACATATTTATCTTATTATTTATACATATTTTTACATTATTTAGTATATAGATAATATATTTATTCTGTTATTTAAATGAATATTAAGCGAGCTCAAGTAACGAGTCAGGATTTAATATGTTTGGACTTATTTATTAAGATTTTAATAAGCTCAAATTCAAATTCAAACTCAATAAAAATTTAATGACAAAGTTTTACCAAATCAAGCTCGAATCTATTTACGAACGATTTTGTTTGCTTACAGTCCTAGACGCTACACCAATTATCCTTTTAAAATAATGAGTTAATTACTTAAAAGTCTTATTTACAAATATTATGGTAGCTCAGGTCTTATTTAAGACTTTTTTTAACCAATAAATCCTATTTAGTAAAATTGAGAATATCAATTTTTTTCCAAATTTAAAACTAAGAACATTATCAATTTTGCATAGAAATACTCCAGATAATTATTTCACTAACTAATGAAAAAAATAGAGTATGAGATTAAATGTTTTTACCCCTTTACTTATTAGTTTGATTCAACTATCTGATAAAATCAATAACATTATCAGTTTTTTCCAATTTTAAAACTGTGAACATTATCATTTTTTTCATTTTTAATTTTTTTTTTAGTTTTGCACATCAATATTCCATCATTATGCTCCTTTATAGACACAAAATTTCAGTTTTACAGAAAAAAAAATCCAAATTTTCAAAATTTTCATTTTTTTTTTTGCACATACTTTTAAAAAAAAAATTAATTTGAAAGTTGATATTTTAAAATTTTAAAAATCAAAATAAATCAAATTATCATGTTCCTTTATAAATAATCATAAATAATGAATAATTATTATTTGAAAGATAATTCTAACTATTAAAAACATAATAAAATTTAAAAAATTTAATTAAAACTTAATAAAATATAAATTCATAAATTAAAATTTACATGCAAATGCCTTAAAAACAATTACCTTAGAATTACGGTTGTAAACCCACCAAATTTAGCCGGGAAGTACAACAACATCAACAACTCCGACGAGAAGGACCCACACATGTGTGGTGAGCCAAAGCCAACAGCGCACATCTTTTTCTCCATTTCTTGTCTATACACGCCTTTGTACCCATCCCGACCAAGATGGCATCTCCACTCCAACCCCACTAACAATGAGGCGACCCCCCAAAATTTAAAATAAAATGAAAAACAAAATTTATCATGCTTTTCCCCAAACTACCCTTCTTTTGTGTAAAATTTCGATTTTGATTTTGATTTGTAGCATAAGGAAAGACTCCAACTCATACATAGCGAGTAATTTTCCTACATTATTTCGTTTTGAACAAATAATATACGGAGAATTACATGCAAATGAGAAAATGGAAAAAAATAATCAATACATGAGAGGATATAACTTCCACAGTTTTTTATTTGCATCTCACCACAGATACATTTACATCCTTCATGTGTTAGTAATTTTTTTTTCCTTCTCTTATCTACATATAAGTCTACTTTCTAAATCTATTTTCTAGACCAGTGATGTATAAAAGAGATGATTGATTAATAATTAAAGAATATATGAAAAAAAAAATACCTTAAATATTATAATAAATTATTATATCATTAAATTTAAAATTTGAATCTAACTTGTGAGTTAGAATAATACTATTCTTTTGTTTTTAATGCTTACCCACCAAAATGTTGATGCAATGCATTTTTCTTTTATAACCATACTTTGGACATTTTAGTGTCCAATATAATATTTTTATTATTTACCCCCTCAATATATGATTAATTTATAGATACTACACAAAAGTGTTAATCATGGCATGTCTCATGCAAGTCATTTTTCTTTATATTTAAGATTATATTATAAGACAAAAGTTTAAAAAAATTACAAGACTGAAAGAGGTGTATTTTTCTTCTTTTTTTCCTCTATAATTTATTTTTAAAAAAAATTAATGTTAATCATGGCATGTCCCGTGCAAATAATGTTTTCTTCAAATATAAGAATTGATGATAAGAAGAAAGTAAAATTATTCACATGAATTTTTTTTTATTGCAATGTCTCAATTACTATGACGTAGAATAAAAAATTAAAATCATAATTACATATAAACTATTATAAACTCTTAAAAGTAAAGAAAGAAAGAAATTCAATTAAAATTAGGAGAATCATACTCACGCTTAGATGGGGAGAATCAATCTTCGGACCTCGTGATGAAGTGTGGATCTTGTGAGTATAATTGCTCCGATATAAGATTTTACCACAATATGAAAGCGGTGGTGATACAATAATGCTATTCATTTAATATATATATATATAGTATCTAAATTTTAAATGAGTGGATAAAATTTATTATTACAGTTCATTTATTTGAGCAAAAAAATATTTTCTAGCATTTGACATAATGAAAAATGAAAATCAACCAAAAAAAGTCTACCTAAATAAATAAAAAAAATTCGGCTCTAAAAGATGGAAAACATTTTTTAATCTAAAGTCTTACCAATATCATCGCATTATCTTATTACCATTACTTCCACCATCACCGTTGTTGCCACCACTACAACCTTACTACCTCTACCTTTGCTCTACTCCCACTAATACCTCCACCTCTACCTCCCCCTCCACTTCCACATCCATTACCACCACCACCAACCACTGTTGTCATACTACCACCCTATTATTTCCACATCTGTCTGCTCTCACTACCATCACTACTAATACAGTACATTCACTACTATAATAATAGTGAAAGGTTACACTTAAGGCCTCGTTTATTTTGGGAGATAAATGTGGGATTGGAATTGAAATGGATGTGAGATCCACTATATGTTGTGTTTGTTTTGGGAGATGGAGAGGGATTCATAATCTTATGAGATTAGGATGGGCTTTAGTGTTGAGATTGAGATGGAGGATGTAGAGATAGTATTAGGAAATCAGTCCTATGAGATTAGGTTTTTTTATCTTTTATTTTTTTATTTACATGTTGGGCATTTTTTTAACATTATTGTTTAATGTTTTTGTATTTTTTGTTAAGTAAAAATCATAATTTTATTTGTTTTAATATTTTATATTCTTTTATAGGATAATAATTTAACAATCCCCACATTAACAACTACCATTAAAACAAACACAATTTTACTTAATCTCACTCACTATCAATCCCCTCGCTATTAATTCTCTCACTATCAAGCCCCTCCATTCTGCCTCTGAAAATAAACGGGCCTAAAAATTTTAAAAAATCTCAGTGTATATAAAAATGTGATTAAGGCTTCGTTTGAGAAGCATGGTTGGGACTATTTTAGCCACAAAAAGACAAAATAGACTTTTTAGCTCAATAAGACAAAACATCACATTTAACCCATAATCATTACATTTTTTCTCTCATAAAAAATTAAAAAAATCAAAAAGTCCTTCCTAAACGAGGCTTTTAGTCCCAAATTAAAATAGCCAAAAAAAAATTAAAAAGCTAAAAAACCAACCCACTTTCCAAATGAATCCTAAAAGTGTAAAAGATCTTAGGCCCCGTTTGTTTGGGGTTATAGAGAGGAGATTGGGATTGATAGTGAGGTGGGACTCATTATCTTTGTGTTTGTTTTGAGAGATGGCAAGGGGATTCAGATGGGCTTCCAGCACTTGATATTAGAAAATAGCCCACCAGGCTAATTTTTTTATATTTTTTTATTTTTTACATATTGGGCATTTTTTTTTAACATTAATGTTTAATATTTTTGTATTTTTTGTTAAGTAAAAATCATAGTTTTATTTTATTTTTATTTTTATTTTTATTTTTTTTTACATGATAGGCATTTTTTTTAACATTAATGTTTAATGTTTTTGTATTTTTTTTTTTATATAAAAATAATTTAACAATTCATACACCAACAACTATTATCAAAACAAACACAATTTTACTTAATCTCCGGGGTTGATGGTTTGACGATTTAATATACCCGGGTACAACAAGTTTAAGATTGTTTGATGGTTTGGTGTGTGTGGGAAGTTTGATGGTTTGGTGTGTGTGGGAAGTTTGATGGTTTGGTGCCGAGGTTGGTGTTTTTCTTGTTTAATATACCCGGGTACAACAAGTTTAAGATTGTTTGTGATGATGATGTTCAAAACATGTTGGGGCTTGCGAAATCGTTCGGTATTGGACATATTGATGTGATTGTTGAAATGAGGTGCGATGGGGCCGACGGCCAACACACAAGCAGGGGGGGAGGATTCTGTCAATGCAGAGGGGTGTGAGTCCGTAAGGAGGAGAATATGTGATATGGATGATAAGTCGAATTTGTTGCCATTATATTGTCCACATAAGTCGAAAATGTTTTTGTCCGCTGGGTGGGCATATGGTATTAAACATGTTGGCCAATCATTTTGGGGCGGTGCACACGAATTTCGATCTATACTTTGCAAGTATGCCATCGAATGTGAGTTTCAGTTCAAGTACATGAAGAATGATTCAATCCGTGTCACGGCTATGTGTCGGTTCGCAATGTCAACGGGGTGTTTGTGGTCGGTTCATGGTAGGGTTGCGGCTTTGAATGGGGTTTTTTGTTTGAAGAGGTTTAATAGCATACATTCGTGCAGTGCTGCTGTACGAACATTCAGGAAACCCGCGTACGAGGTCGAAGTTGGTGTCTGATGTCATTGCGGATCATGTACGGGAGCAACCGCTTACTCGTCCTACTAACGTGGTTTTTGATATAAAAAAATGCATATGGACTGGAGGTTAGTTATCGTGTTGCTTGGTTGGGGGTGGAGAAGGCGAGGGGTGAAGTATATGGTGATCACGCAGTGTTGTTCAACCAACTCAGGTGGTATAGCAACGCTGTTATAGAGAACAACCCACATAGCTACATCAATTTGGATTTCGATCAAAAAATGGGTATGTTTGTCAAATATTTTATTTCTTTTCGCGCATGCATAGATGGGTTCAACCATTACCGCTCACTTTTGTTTTTCGATGGAACATTCTTGAAGGGTAGGTTCAAGGGAAATCTGCTCGCCGCGATGGTCAAGAATGGCAACCAAGGTATGGGTTTATTTTTTCCATTGTGGTGTTACAATTTTGTCCAATGTCAACACATTGTCATATGTGACACACTAATCAAGTTTGTAAGTTTCTATGTATTTTTGTACATGTGTAAGTTGCTCTGGTTTCAATATGTTTTTTAATTGTAATTTCCATAATGTAATGTTTGTGGGTTGCACTTTATTAAATGTTCACTCAACAGGGTTGTTCCCGGTCACTTTTGCTATAGTTGATTATGAGAATGCATGTAACTGGGAGTGGTTCTTGCAGCATTTGGCAGAAGTTGTGGACGGTTGTAGGACGTTGACGTTTGTGTCCGATCGTAATGTTGGATTATTATAGTTGATGCCTCCGTATTCCCGCTGGCACACCATGGATTCTGGTTGTTACATCTCCAAATGAACTTGAAAGATTGGATGAGATATATGAATGCAGAGCAAAAAAATTGGGTTGATGCGCAAGTTACGAGAATGTGCTTATGCACCTACTATAACATGCTTCAACCAGAAGATTAAGATTTTAAAAACAGTGTAGTCCAGTGGTGGTGGGTAATATCTTGCAAGATTTGCATCCGAAACATTGGGCAAATGCGTATTTCAGGTAGTGCTATTAGGTTGTTAAATGTATAGTTTTGGTTAAATTAAAGTTCATCCATTCCATATGCCAATTAATTGCCTTTACTTGCAAGGGTTATAGGTATGGTGAAATGTAGTCTAATGCAATCGAGTCATTCAACAATTGGATACGGAAAGCTCGTCATCTGCCCATCACGTTGTTGGTCGATGCAATTAGGGGTCAAATTATGGAGCAAATGGCGAAGCATAAAGCCAAATGTAGTGCTTGGTCGAAGGAGCTTTGCCCGAAGATGGAAAAGAGTTTGGACTCGGAGTTTAAACACTAGCAGATCATGGATTGTTAGTCAGGCCGATGAGAATGTGTTTGAGGTTCGATCGAACCCATCTGTATTGGTTGATGTCGGTGCGCGGGACATGTTCTTGTTTTTAGTGGCAATTGAATGGTTTCTCATGCCCACATGCGGTGGTTGCATTTCGTAATAGTGGCAGGGATATATACGAATATGTTGATCCATTTTACTATGTGAAGGAGTTCATGGCAACATACTGCGGGGCTATTCAGCCAGTACCTACTGTTGGAAAAAACCCAAGTTCACACCAGCAAATTACCTTATTGCACTACCTATTGTTAAGCGGCCACCCGATTGGCCCACACGGAAGAGGATTCCATCGAAGGGTGAGGTCGTCTCGCGAATTCATTGTGGCCGTTGCAGCAAAATAGAAAATCATAATAGGAAAACATGCAAGGAACCAATGTAACACAGTCAAGTCCCCACGTTTGTCATGTTCGATGACGTTGTTTAAGTTCGTAATACGGAAAGTTTATGATATTTGTTCATTTTGGCACTATTTTTTTATTCGTGTGCGGGTGGTACACGTTACTAAATACATGTTATGGTATTTTTACATGGCAAGTTCATGTTGTTGTTGCTGCATATTATCAATCTGTTTGTTGGTCATTTTATGGGTCTGCACACTGCCGAATAAATGCAAAGGGATCTTGGGTTTTTAAACATATAATTACTGTGTTTGGGATGTCAACATGGTAATCATATTAGTAGTGTTGTGGCCAGTTAATGGAACATCATGCTGATATGCACAATCTGTTATGTGGGGAATGGGGTAAAAGTCACCATTTGTTTTCTCTTTTAATTATATATTCTTTGGGTTGTAATGCCAACTAACACAGAAGTACATTGACATCAATGTATTAATTTACTAACGCCGAGTTCAACATTGCGCCACCATTTTTTTGTTCAAATGAAGGCCCATGCTTGGCATGGGGTTGGGTGTTTTATACATAAACAAACTGACATACATTAATCTTCGTGGTCACATTCACGTTATGCATTTTTTCGACGTTGTTTTTGGAGTTCAATGCCAGTCTAACCATTTAATAGACATCACACTTTCTGAATTACAATAGGAAGTGTATGTCATGTTTTTGTTGAACCCACTCATTAAGTCGCAGGCAGGATTGATGTTTTCAATTACTTTTCAGCTTACCAATGTTTTTTCAAAAAAACCGTGTTTGAAGTTACCGTTTTCCCTTTCGAATCCCCATCAAGGTGGGGGCCCTTGCCAAACAAACTGTTCGATATATGCGTAATTTTTTTTAAAGCAATGTTTAGATGCTTGTGTAATGTAATGTAATGTCATATTCTATAATACACAACAACAACTGATAGCACATCTACGTATGTAGCATCAATTAAGGTGTAGCACATGAATGTAATCACCAACACACAGATCATGAACGTACGAAATTTTTATCTCTTATAATAACGACTAAACCCGTACCAACCCAAACCATTGTCATACAAAACCAAAACATTGTCAATCTAATCATACCATTCACAGGGTGTAATAAACAATATCAACCAAAACATTCAGTCTCATCCGTAAAAAATCACTAACCCAGTTTCTAAACCCAAATAAAATGAATAGCAGCCAGTCACGTTGGATTCGGCGTTTTAGGCACGACAGTCCCTATCAAACACCTCCCGTCATCCTCATACGCAGCCCTTTGACTGGGTCATTTATGAACATTTTCACCATCAACGAGCAAAACACTTGTGGCGACGTTCCATACATCCTGCTATCCACTTCAATGCCATGTACGTATTGCCAGAGTACATAACAGACAAAAATTGCACAATTTGGCCTGCAATGTATGGCACCATAGGCCACGTAATTGTCATACATCACGTTAAACAGACCTCAAACCAAGCACAAAACACCATCGGGAAATACGCTAATGAAGTGTTAGCTTCATAGTAAACAACTATGAAGTAATCTCACAAACATCACATCAGAGTTTTAAGGTTGACCCACACTATATATGTTCTTTAAAAATGAAAAAGCGGGACAAAACACACTTACAAATCTGGCCCTTGCTGTGGGGAGTTCCACAACCTGTACAAGCGTTCCGTCAAAATTTTGGGCCCTTACATTCTCGTCCGCCACCCTTAGGTTCACAAAATTTTTATGGTGTGCAACGACCCACTCTTTCTGTCATATCACCATACACCCTTAATTAGTTGCGCACCACAGCTATGTACCCATATAATAATTAACATTAACTAAGCAGCAAATAAGGACGTATCGCACATAATTGGTCGAGATAGTACTGACAAATATCAACACCACAAAACTTAAATAAAACACAATTAATGTTGTTTACCACTTTCAGCGCTTCGTTGTAGTGGTCATCGCGCATTCCTATTCTTTGCCTCATGGAATTATAATGCATCCATGCCCCTGTCTCCGTATCGTGAACCATGACAGTCCAATGGCTAGCATGGTAAAGCGGGAAAATGATGTACCTATGCCCTCGAGCTGCTTTTGTGTGTATATTGAGATACCTCGTTCATGATAGCGAACTCGCATTCCTCATCATGTCCTGTACATGTGATCAAGACAAGTACATATCATTTGAATTAGTAACCATGACAGTGCAAATTCTTTTCAATTTGGTTTGACATGTGGCGTGTTAGTACAGTGTCCACATACCGCGCATACACTACTGTACATGTACACCATTTCACCACCTTTGCTTAGAATATTTGTCTTCTTTTGCATCTCTACGATCATAGCACAGTATGCATCAATCACCTGCACGTGAGCAACGTCACAACACCAACCAAAAAATAAACACTAATTAATATTACCAATTAACTATACAATAACAGGGTCATGACGTTAAACAAAATGATATGTTGTACATACATTCCCATGTATTGAACTTTATTGAACCAACGCTTGGATATCCGTGAAATGCACTTGTATCCTGGTGTCACCACCATTCCATATTATGGACCTGCAATACATTACTTTATTTTCTCAACAACCAAACTACAACATCACCAATGATTTAAGAGGAACAAAATACAGTTGCATGTGTTAATGACGTATTACCCGTCGCCATCGAAGCTGTACATGATTTCCAGTAATCTCTTTTTGTTATCAATCAGCATGTGCCATATAGCGTGCTTCCTACTTATGCCAAACCATTTCCATATCTTCCTATCCACATCCACGTCTTCTATATTATAATTAACCCCAGGCTCAATTCCCCTTGGTTACCACCACTATGCGTCTTTGCCTGATACGCCCCACCCACTCCTTGCATACTCGTAATCGGATAACCTCAATTCGCAGTGTGGTTTGTTTTTAACACGCCGCACCATAGACCCCATTTTCAGCCCTAGGCTGCTACCAGTTGTGCTGTTATTCCGTGCGTAATCAACCCGTCAACAACCAGAACGTTGTTTGCAACGACCTGCAATC
Organism: Camellia granthamiana; assembly: GCA_036172215.1. Taxonomy (NCBI): domain Eukaryota; kingdom Viridiplantae; phylum Streptophyta; class Magnoliopsida; order Ericales; family Theaceae; genus Camellia; species Camellia granthamiana. The sequence goes on along the minus strand of CM069912.1, from coordinate 115,700,545 downwards.
CGGGGGTACCGCCATTCATGTCCGCCCTTTTGTCTAACGTATTATCAAAATGTTCCACCAATCAGTGGTTAAATCTTCGACCTTCTGCATGTCAGCCACATGATCTGTGGGACGCGTTGCTACTTTATGCGTTCTGGAAGGAGTTGAAACAAACTGGTTCGCACTATCGTTGCTTTTACCTGTGCCTGAACTAGTAATTTTTTCTAAAACGCTAGCCAACGGCGTACAATGAGCTCCACCATCGTGCCCAACTGTTTGCGTGATTACATGCGTCTCACGATCGTACACGTGGTTCTCAAAATTTGTTACTATTTGTTGCAATTGCCCAACGAGTTTGGTGAGGCGCACAATTTCAACATCTTTCGACACAATAACACTATCGAATCCAATAAAAAGGGTGACAGACTGCTCTCCCACCATCATCTCTATGGACGCAACTCGCCCCTCCAACTCGCGCACTCTTTCTGATTTCGCACAAATTTCGCTATCTAACTCAGTAATTTTTTTCAGTGCTGCTGCTAATTGTTCTTCTGGACTCTCTGGGTTGTTTCGCACGGGATCACCTTCCTACGTGCTCGACAGGTCCAATAGATCTAGGAATAAGTGTGGCCATACTTTTCCGTATGCCACTACTGTTAGCCCCTCATTTTTTCCCTCTTGCGGTGTCCCAATGGGTTGTTTTGCATTGCCGTCAACTGTGTTGCACTCAACCTTACCACCATGGAGTGAATCCAGTTACCAACAATTCAAACTCGGTTCCACATCTTCAACAATATCCAAATCCACACCAGTCCGATGCTCGACACTCATGCTCACCGAGTCAACATCCAATACTTCATTCCCAAACAGGTTCTGCCCTATGCCTGGCGGCGTGCCATTCACAAAATAGCGCTCGATGATCGTCTCATTAAGTTTACAACAGTTCACCTGTATTAATTGCCAGTGTTAAAACATTAGGCCACCAAGTGTAAGTGATACTAACACCACAGCCGGGTTACGATTGTTCATACCTACATGGAACTCTCAGCCCCTAAGTCCACCGTTTTCAGCTTTGTTATTAGCGTCCCAATGTTCCATTTGCAAAATCTTGGAGATACATTACGTCGCTCTGGCGCAACAATTGACATATGCTCGTAAATGAGGAACTACATACCAAAACCAAAAACACAACAATGTCAATAACTAAGCACAATAGATTAACTTCCTTTTGCATGTAACAATTGAATTCAGCGTTGGGCCAGCCTTATGTACCAGCAACGCGACTACACAACCAGTCACTTTTTCAAGCCTACTGTGCAACTTATTTAGCGAGCTAATTAATGCGTTCTGGATGCTTGCAGTCCAATCATACGTACGTAAAGTCTCTAATTTATCAATCACACGCACGAACGCCCACCCAATCGATTCACCCGTTGTAGCAAAATACAATTTCACACATATATATAAGCACAACAACTTTGCCACATCCTCCTCATCACATTCCGTATCCCCTTGTAACGTTACAACCAAAAAATCTTTTATGACTTTGGACAATATTCAACCAATGTCTTGACTGCGTCGTTGTATAAAATCTGATGGTGCTTTCACCCCGTGCGTTAAATCTAACTTCTCTTTGCCACATTGAACGCCAAAGATCAGTCGTATGCAAGGGTAGGGCACTCCCCTCAATGTAAAACTTCTCATCGACAGGGTTGTATGTCTGAATAATCTTGTACATTGTCGCATCACACTTTTTGTACGCTTTCAGATCCAAATTATGAACCCGAATTGCCTTAATCATAAAACAAAAAGGTGTCTTCTGCAGCTGTCGGATATGACCCTCACCCAACTGTAACTCAATCATAGTCTTGATCACTCCAACCAAATTTGATCGGTACATCAGGCGCGATGGGTCAACTACTGCTTTCCTAACACTGCCAGATGTTTTATTCTTCTTGAAAACAAGCTGCGTTTGTCTCTTCAAGGCTAATCTGGTTGAGGTTTGCGCAGGTGATTGTTGCCGGGTTGTTCTAACTGGAGGACTACGCTTCGCGCTATGCTATCCTGCACTCCCTACCAAATCTAACAAATAATATTAGTTACCATCTTCGCATACATTCCATACAGCTATGAGAATATAACATTGGTAAAATGTACCTAATCGAAACATACAATCAGTCATGCCGCTAACATAAATACTTGCTTGATGGGTTATAATGTTACGGTCCATACCATACAAGTACGATAAGTTAAATACCAACATACGCATTTCACCACGTAATGAATTAGAAGTTACATACATTCAATGTCACTGCACAAATGCAGGCTGGGGAAATGGTATTTCCCCTTAACGTCCTCTCGTTGAGTATCTCAAAACAATAAAACGCAGACTATTTACGACTAGCACGCTCGTGCCATTCTTGCATCCAAGACATTGGTAATGTGTTCTTACGGGTTCAGCTATCGGTCGTACAATTACACCGCAACTTAAAAAATACACAAAACCAAAGCCCACACTACGTGATAAATGGACACCACATATCAAGCAGCACTTGTCAAGACAATAATGAATCCGGGAAAAATGTACAGAGCCACCGTTACACAATTAATTCAATCCGTTACAACAACCCATTCCAACAACTCAAACCCAACGACAAGTGAGGGTACCCAGATGGCCTCTAAACCAACGACGTAATACAATTCAACCAAATAACATGTATCTTGGGTGTCAAACCTGTCTACAACACCATTGAAACATTTTTTTTCATAATTATCGTATGTTAATAATGTTATATTTCTTACCACATCTAACACACGTACAACATTCCCAACAATCCACATTACCCACAGCAAACCAGCCCACCAAAAACACATTTCTGTTGTGTGCCAACCTTCAACAACAAACACACCCACAACAGCATTGGAACTATAGACACCTATGTCAACACATTACAACAAATTTTTGTACATTGAGGTTACATACATGGTAGTGCTTGAATGTGTAATGTGTTATCAATGCAAAAACAAAACAACCCAACCTGATGTTCCACAACAAGCACTACCCTTGACCCATTCTGAATGTACAAAAATTTACGACCATGTATACGAACCTCAATTGGTGAGGGAAACTCAAAACCCTATTGGGACAGCCTAGCAATTTCCACATCACCAAAAAATCCCCATATACCCCTCCCATTTGGTTGCCTCTCACCAAAAATGTGCACAAATATGCCATTTAACATTACATTACGACTTGCATGTTTAAAAAAATAAGGGCCTAATTGGTTCACAAAATCCTAACTTGGGACTAATTGGTCCACATTACGTTGGGGCTCATGGTTTAACAATTCCAACAACCCACATTACGCATAGCAACCCAGCCCACAAAACCCACCTCTACGTTGTTAGTAACCATTCCACTCTAAACACACCCACAACAACATTAGGACCACAGACAACCCTGTCAACACATCACAACAGCACAACATGCCCTGCACCACATTCCCAACATCAAGGCATATTATCAAAAAACACTCACCCCAATCTGATGTATATTGAATTCAAACACTAACCTCAACCTGTATTCGAATGTAAAAAACTTTAATACCATGCATGTAACATTAACATAATATGAAAACTACGAAACAACATCCACAAACATATACCTGACGCCATGCGTTAACAAACACAACCGGCGGTCAACGTGGACAATCATATGAGAAATGCTATTCCACACACACACCTAGCATTGCTCCACACGTCAAAGGATGCAGTGTTCGCTATGGAATGGACGACTAGTATCTCCCAAATGGTATCTTGCAATTTTAGGGTTTCCCAAACGTGAATGTTACCTTTGATTGCACAATTGGTCCTCTAACATTACCAAACTCAACAGACATGAACATTACAACAGGCTGCAACCTTCCATAATCGTCCCTTCCGTTTCCATCGGCGTGGGAAACCCAAAACCGTATTAGGACAATCCAGTAATTTCCACATCATTAAAAAGCTCTATATACCCCTCCCATTTGGTTGCCAAGCTGTCAAAATGTGTACAAATAGGTCATTAACATTACATTGGGACTTATGGGTTTGACAGAAAAAACACAGGACTAATTGGTTCACAATTTTCTAACTTAGGATTTATTGGTACTTTACCCCTTTTTAATATAGTCACTCTATTTGGTTGAGTTTTCAAATTTTATTTCTTATAAAAACTAAAAATTAGTTTAGTCATAAAAAAAAAAAAAAAAAAAAAAGAGTAAAGAAATACTTATTATTTTCATATGATTTTCTTCTTTTTTTCAAAGCAGAATTAACTTTTAAAATAAATATATATTTTTTAGTATTTGTTTTTGTCAAAACAATTTATTTTATATTTTTGGAGCATAAATAGCTTCTTTTCTCCCCATGTTTTTTTTAATATACATATTTAGTTTTTGTTTGACATTGACTTTTTTAATTGGTTTTTTTGTGCTGAGACTTTTTTAGTTTGATTTTTTTAGTCTCGTTTGGTTTGATTTTTTTGAATTTTGTGAGAGAAAAAATATAATGATTATGGTTTAGATGTGATATTTTGTGATGTTTTGAAAAGTTGATTAAAAAACTAATTTTTAAATTTTTTTTTTGTGACTTTTTTATGTAAAAAAATAGAGAGGTAATGTGATTTAAAAAAATCAAAAAACTAAATAGTTGACTTTTTACTAACTTTTCAAAAGGGCTTATCTTATTGAGTTATGTGGTTAATTTTGTCTTTTTTATATTTTTTTTGGTCAAAAATTTAAAACCAAACTAAACTTTAGTGGTGATAAATTGGGGTTAAAAATAGGGTAAATAAAGGGCAGTAGAGTACAAAGCTGGCATTAATTAATATATTAATACCAAAATTCAAAATTTGTTGGTTAAGAAAACAAGAATCAAATACTAGATCATTGTGTTTAAAATAAAATAAAAAAAACTAGATTATTACCTTGATAGAGAGAGAGAGAGAGAGAGAGAGAGAGAGTGAGTATATGAAGATGAGCGTAAATCCAGAAATTTGCTGATATGCGGGGGATGGTGGTGCGGATGGTGGAGCTCCGTGGGCCCCTCTCTTCCTTCTGACGTATTCCCCCCCTCTCTCTCTCTCTCTCTTTTTCCGTAACCACCACCACCACTAGCATCACCGATCTTCAATAACTTGGCACCTTTCGATTCCCAATTTTTCGTTTCAGTTACGCTTTCCTTATGCTTCTCCTTCTCCTTCTCAAATCTCTGCATTTTTCATTCATTTTCACTCAGATCCACCCCATGGATTCTCCAAAATGATCCATCATTTGCAGGTATTTTTCTCCGATTTATCTCTTCTACGCGTTTATGTATTCTTTCTATGATTCATAACTCTGCACTGTGGGATTTACAGGATCTGACACAGTCAATCCATTGTATTTCAGGTTTTTTTTTTTTGCAAATTGTAGTTTATGTTGATGAGTTCTGTCTGATCTAGGTCTAAAAATTGATCGATTCTTAGGTGTAGTTTTGGTTTGTGAGGCTGTTAAACATAAATTCCTTCGTTAAAGACCAAAGTATATTTTTCCGGTTACAATTCTTAAATTAATACCTAACATGTGTGTGTGTGTGATTGTGATCAAGAAGTTCACTAAAGATCAAAACAAGAAAGCAAATCTGAAAGAACAATTCACAATCATTCAAAGATTGTCCAATGTACTGAGTGAGTCTCATAGAGCCTGAACTTCTGATAATAGGTTAGGGAGTGTCTTATGAGACTGATGCATTCATTAATTAATAACCAGATGCATTGATCTTTTTTGTCATTTCATTTGTAATTTTCTTTATATTTATCAGATCACATGCATTGATGAGCTCATTTCTACAACTTTTTTTTTTTTTTTTTTTTTTAAATTTTAGTTGCATCACTTCACATGATTGTACTAATGTTGTTTTTAGTTGTGACTGTTCATTTATTACTTTTGATTTGATGAGTTTGGAGAGGAAACTAGTTACTTGTTTTCTTTTCCTAATTTTTTTGTTGTTTCTTTTAATCTCACTGCATAGGACAGTGTTTGTTTTTTATTTTTTTGATAACCGGAACCGTGTCGTAGGCCCTTTGGACCCATCCCAGGAGCGTAAACCCAAGGATCAAGCAACACCCCGTAATCACATTATCCGGGCGAACTGGAGGGTCTGGCAAGAGTCGAACCTGAGTTAGGCATGTGGGGAGCATACCCATTGACCTACTAGGCTTGCCCCTCAGGGTATGTGTAGGACAGTGTTTAAGATGACGTTTCAGACTTCAGAGGTTTTTTTGACCTTGAGTTCTGTGGCATACCAAGGCTGCCTTCTTTTTTTCAGATGCATATATTTTGGCAGAAAATTCATTTCCATTTAATAGATTCAGAGCTTATGTGAAGAAGCTGGTTAGTATGTCGTGTTTGCATGCATGCCTGTATGCACATGCACGTGCACGCACACGTAGGTTTATGTGTCTGCATGTGCATGTAGAATACGATACGGACGTTTTAAAGAATATACACATGCTAATTCAAGTTAATAGATAGGACAATATATGGCAATTTAAATTCTCTCCCATAAATGCTATATGAAATTAGTAAAACAACTCATTTGGGCACCAATTCACTTGTTATATATCAAAAAGAAGTATAAAGCTACATCAGTGTATTGCATTTTTGTGGCTGTGAAATATTTCATCTTTAAGTTGTGATGATGCTTATGGAAGATATATGGAATGCTTCTTTTGAAGCAATATTCACATAACACTAGGAAATCTTAGTTTGTACCATACATTTCATCACACTTACAGAAGTTTTACTCTTTCATTAAGGCTCTAATTTGTTAGAAATTGTTTCCCTCTATGATGAATGTCGTAGTCTTGTTTATTGCCTTTGACTGCAAAGTAGTCTTATTTGTTACCCATATTTGATACAAATTAACAATGCATCATATCTCTTCAATAATGAGCCAGTGGTTCCTCAATCAGGAATAGAGAATTGAAAAGGATTAAAGGTACCTAAATCTAGAACTAACAAGTTTGATCAAATGTAGTTTTCTAATGCTGTGGCAAGGGAAAGAAGAGAACCCTTTCTAATCTGAATAATGCATTTAGAGACATTCCTGGAAGACCAAAATGATGTATATGGTATTGTATTTGTATGTGCCAACTTTGATGCATAAAGAAAAAATTTGAGGTTTCAAATTTGAACTTATAGGCTTTTACATAGAATTTGTTGGTGCATGGGTTCACTTGTCAATTTGAACTTATACGTTGATGTTTAATCACACATCTCGTGAGGTGTCACCTTACCATGTAAATTGGCCGAGGTTGACATACATGGTGCCTTAGCCTCGAATTGAGGCACTTCTCCAGGAAGCTAAGCACACTCGGTCAAGTTAGATCTCCAGCCGAGCATGCCTCTGATCACTGTTATTCTGAAGCGATTCTATTTGGTGGACTGCATAAATTGCATATGGTGTTACATATAATCTTTTGAATCGGCAGCTTGTGATATTTTATAATTTGACTGCTGCTCATCTTTTACAGGTGAACTGTTGCTGGTCATTCTATTTGCACTTTTCAGAAGCAATAAGATTTGCAGCCAATTTGATTTCAATCTTTGAAAATGTTGGGAGGAAACAACAACAATACTGTGCTTCCTGTTTTTATTGATGAGAATCATTTACAATATCATGCTAATGCATCGAATCAGCTACAGTTATTTGGAAACTGTGAGTTCTGTTTTCATTCAGATATGATATCAGAATCATTAATTTTGTGGGTTGTGTTTGTGTATGTATTTATCCTTGGTATTTGAATGCCCTTAACTTGGTGGGTGTATCCACTTACTATTTGTTTTTCTTGTATGTTATTTCACTAGGATGTCTATTTGGTTGGCCTTTTATCTTTTGGGTTTTGCTAGTCTGCTCTAATGGATGTATTTTTTTGCTCCTGCTGGTTATTGATTAATAGAAACCTGATATGCTTGGACCAATTGATAGTTGCTTCTGTTTAGTGACAATAGTGCATCCTCCCTACTTGAACTGTACATATGAGGACACTCGCTCATCCAAACTGCTGGTTGGGTACTGAAATGGTGAAATTTACTATTATAGGACTCTATTCTTAGAATTGAAATGATACATTTTTTATTGTTTGCTTTCTGGCTTAGAAACTCTTTAGGCAGGCTATTGCATTGGACATTTGCAAAATAGGCATTACCCTGTTGAGAAGAATTTCTCCTCTTCCCATGTGCATGCAACTTAGTTGATCATTCCTTTAAGTTGGGTTCACTGTGCTTCACTTATATTTAATTGAACTTCAAATTATTCTGGTTGCTTGGAAATTATTTTGTAATCCTCTAATCAAAGGGAAAAAAGAAGGTTATGGCTACATCTTTAGGGTTCTGGACTGAGCTTTGTAATTCTTTTTGTTTTTTATATTTTTTGTGGATTGGGGGAGAAGACATGATGTTTTTACTTTGTTCAATCTTGTTACCTCTCTTATAGTTGGACTGACTTTAATGTAACCACTTTGCAATTTTTGCTACAGTGCCAGTTGGATGTAATGTTGATCCAGTAAATTATTTTGGGAACGAGCATAACCCCCCTATGCTCCGGCCTAATAAACAAAGCAGGGGAGCAGAAAATATCTCAAGGCAACAAAAGCTTCAGATTTCTCTGAATTACAATTTGTTTCATGATGAAGCTGATCAAGCGGCAAGCATACCAAACCAAAACCCTGTATCAACTGGGTTAAGGCTGTCGTATGATGATGATGAACGCAACTCCTCCGTTACTTCTGCAAGTGGAAGTGTGACAGCAGCGCCACCAATCATTTTGTCTCTTGGTGACAACATTAGGACTGAACTTGATCGGCAGAAAGAAGAATTTGATCAGTATATTAAAATTCAGGTATATTGAATCATAATGAGACCGATCATTCATATGGTGTCCATAATGAAGTCTTTGGTTTGGTAGCTGTTGTGCCAATTTTCTTTTAGGTTTAACAAATTTTAAATCACAGATGACCAAGTCTGATCTTGCGAAAGAGTTCATAATTAATATTCCTACTAGAGTTTCAGTGAAGAAACAAATTATAAAATGTTAAATCTCTATATGGAAAAACTGTTGTTCGCTAATGTTGAACCTTGGGATCTTCTAGGGTTTCTTATTTTGTTCTCGGAACACCATATTATGATTATTTGCTCTACAATAGTGTGTAAGCTTCATTGCAGATAATTTATGATGATTTTCGTCTTGCTCTTTGCAACTGAACATATATTACTGTGTGAACAGGAAGAAAATCTGGCAAAGGGGGTAAGGGACATGAAGCAGAGACACATGGCATCATTCCTGACTGCAATAGAGAAAGGTATGAGTCAGAAGTTACATGAGAAAGATCTCGAGATGGAGAACATAAACCGTAAGAACAAAGAACTCGTTGAGAGAATTAAGCAGGTGGCAATCGAAGCCCAGAACTGGCACTACCGAGCAAAGTACAATGAATCGGTTGTTAATGTCCTGAAGAACAACCTCCAGCAGGCAATTTCACAGGGTCCTGATCAAGGCAAGGAAGGATTTGGAGACAGTGAAATTGATGATGCTGCCTCTTATATCGATCCAAACAAATACCTCGGTGTTCCAGGTGGGTCGGGGAAGTCTGCTTCCTTGATGTGCAGAGCATGCAGGTCTAAAGAGGTAACCATCTTGTTGATGCCTTGTAGGCACTTGTGTTTGTGTAAGGATTGTGATGGGTTAATTGCTGTTTGCCCTATATGCCAATTGGTGAAAACTGCCAGTGTCCCCGTGTACTTGTCGTAAATTAGTGATCAAATAACTTAAAATTGAAAATATTCTCCACAATCTGTGTTTTATTGAAGTTATTATCTGTCTCTTAGAACTTATGGGAATGTATGTGGATGACTAATTATATTCATGAAATCAAACGAAATTGGGTTCTCACCGTTGCTGTTCTGGTGGAGAACGGGTCTGCCTTCTGTTTTGCTTCCTTTCAAGCTGTTTTGTTGAAATGTCTGTAAAACAGTTTGATCTTAAAATACCTTTATGATTCAGGTTATTTATTTGGATATATGGGATCTCATGGAAATGAGTTCAGTTTTTTGTTGAAAAATGATTTACAATGATGTGACATTGGTATTCTTGTAATTATAAACCATAATATGCAATGTAAAATAAGAATACTTGTCTATATGATACACAACTATACAATGTAGAATATGCAATGAAACAATGAGAACTTAAAACAAAACTTGAAATCAAAATTACATCATCAAAAGATTATATGGGTTAATCTGCAGGTAAAATTGACACACATGTCCATACGCAAATCTTCTGAACCAAGGCGGCTGGCAGACATTAAGGTAAACGGAAGCTGAGTAATAAGAAAGCAAAAGACCAGCTTGTTCAAAAGACCAGCTTGTTAATTATAGTTGTTTTCCAATGTCAAAGTTCATTAGATTCTTCGTCTGTTGTCCACTCGTGTTTTCTTGGAAGGCGCAGCTTCAAAATGCTCGGCATTTGATTGAATCTAAAACAAGGGAAGGAAAACATAATGTTGAATTAAAGCCCATTTTAAAACACTCTTGAAGAGAATCATGCAGTACACATTAACCGTACCTTATTAAGCTTCTCTCTGACCAACTGAACCGTTTGATTCATTGATTGAGATGGAAAATAATCCTGACATTCGGAAATAGCAAAAAAGCATTTGTTAGCCCAGAAAAACTGAAAAAATATGTAATAAGTAAATTTGAAATTTATGAATGAGGAGGTCAAACAAGCAAGTTCACATCAGAGAATAATATAGCTAGTACTACCCAACATGGCAACGTCCCTCACCTAATAAGCATAATTTTGGTTCAAATAGTCTCCACTGGACAACTCTTTCCTTTACAATGAGAAGGACAAAACTGTATAAAAGGTTCTCAAAGGAATTTATTTATTTATTTATTATTATTATTTTTTTTTTGATGATCTAATGATCACAGATATGTGAACATGAAAAAATCATGGTTAATGGAAATTTGGGGCAAATTCACTAGAAGAATTGAACAATCGGCAATAAAAGAAAGCATGTTTTTTTTATAGGACACTGCTACTGAAATAAGCCTCAAAGCCAATATCATTTAGAGTGCTTCTACATTTTGAGATTCCGCTGCCTAACAAGTGATAAACTACACCAGGAGGATAAGGCTATATTTTTTTTCTGCCACAATGAATGTATGAGATGCAAGATATGAATCTATGCTACAGATAACTTTTGGAAAATGAGGGGGCCTGGTTTTTGGAATCAAATCCTGTGGAAAATGTCATGATTTTTGGAACAAAGTGAGTTAATGAGAAATGTCTAGCTATTCACCAATCTTGTCATTTTTAAGTTTTTTTTAACAACTCAAATACTTAAATAGTGCTGTTGTATGACAAAGTTAGCATATATATTTGAAACTGCTAGTCATCACAAAGTAGATCGACATTACAACTTTGATTCATTTAATCCAAAGGGCCTGTGTAAGTGAGAATATATATATATATATATGATGGAAAAATATCTACTTTAAAAAAATTTGGAAGTGCTCCGATTCAATTCATGTAAGTAGGCAGGTGGAAATTAAACAGGCAGATGTGATGCAGCGCGAAACGTGAAATAGTAACAATCTTAAAATCCGTTGATTCAAACAAGAACACCGGAAGTAAGATTCCTCTCTAGACTCGTTGATTCACAAAGAATACCGAGAATAAAGGCTCAACAATGGTTGATTCGCAAGAATACCCAAAGTTGGATCAAAAGAGTATAAAACTCAAAATATATTAATTATCAAAAACTCTCTAGAGCCCTAAGGCTTTACATCCATTATTTATAAGCAAAATATAGACCTAACTTAATTAAAAAACACCCAGAATTGGCAACTACTAAAATATAGACCTAACTTAATTAGGAAACAACTAGAATTGGCAACTGCCATAATGCAATACAAAAATAAGGAAACTAAATAACTAAATAATTCCATAATAATATTAATTTTAAAATAATAAAATAAAAATACTTATTTTCTAAAATTCAATCTGCATCATTCTTCCCCGCTTGAGAAAACTCGTCCTCGAGTTTCTATTGCTTGAAATAACTTGGCACGTCTGCACTTATCCGCATCAACCTTGTATTTGAGGTTAATTTTTGTAAATCTAATCTTCAAAGAAGAGTTTCCGAAAATTAAAGGAACAACTTTCTTCAACAAATTTAACACATCTTCATCAAAGCCCAAATTTGAACGGTTCAAACTTAAATTTGTCAACTCTTCATGAAATTTCTCTTCAAACGGATCATAGAAAATATTCTCCATAATGTAAATCGATTTTGAATGCTCATTGAACTCATGTAAACCAAGTATATGATCTTCCACAAAAATAAAATTAACACCAACCCTTCCATAACTTTGATTTATGCTTCCAACAGACAAAAGATGATTAAACTTATTATTAACTCCATCAATGAATGGTTCATCATCAAAAATCGGTGGCTTACTCCAATCCACAATCGGATCTGGAATAAATTTTGATGTGAAAGGCCATTTAATCAGATCATCCTGTTTAGTGATTTGGTTCACGTGATTTTTATAATTTTTCAATGCATGATCTCTCCTCGGTCTTTCACTATGAAAACTCAGCAGGTTAGAATCATCATCTATTACCTCATCCTCTTCCATAGGAACCTCCTGAGCATCACTGTGATTCCTAGGCATGAAGCAAGAACGTAGCAAGCTCTGATACCAACTGATGCAGCGCGAAACGTGAAATAGTAACAATCTTAAAATTCGTTGATTCAAACAAGAATACCGGAAGTAAGATTCCTCTCTAGACTCGTTGATTCACAAAGAATACCGAGAATAAAGGCTCAACAATGGTTGATTCGCAAGAATATCCAAAGTTGGATCAAAAGAGTATAAAACTCAAAATATATTAATTATCAAAAACTCTCTACAGCCCTAAGGCTTTACATCCATTATTTATAAGCAAAATATAGACCTAACTTAATTAAAAAACACCCAGAATTGGCAACTACTAAAATATAGACCTAACTTAATTAGGAAACAACTAGAATTGGCAACTGCCATAATGCAATACAAAAATAAGGAAACTAAATAACTAAATAATTCTATAATGATATTAATTTTAAAATAATAAAATAAAAATACTTATTTTCTAAAATTCAATCTGCATCAAGATGTCATTTTATAAAATAGTAGCAAACCTTGTCAGAAGTAACCCTTGTCATTGAAGAATCTTTACTGTGAGAAATATGTTGGGACTCTCCAGTATCCCTATGGTAAGAAAAAAAAAACTCGTCTCTTATATTACAATAAAAGAACGTCCACAGAGCTTTATTGACAGAACAACTGCAAATTTGAACTGAATCGCATACTATACCTTTGGCTAGAGTTTATCAATTGGGAAGTGCTGCGTGTTTCTGGTGGAGATGCTACCACGGATGGTTTGGATCTTCCAGCTGAAATCATTGAGATATTGGCATAACAACCAAAAAAAAAAAACACTAGTTTTTCAATTCAACAACTGAAGAACATTTTCCTCTTATCTACCTGAAAATATCATAAATCAGGATTATGCAAATAATAAGAAAAGAACCTTACGATTCAAGCGTGCTAGAACTTCCTTTCTACGGCCTTCTAATTTATCCTTGGTGTCTGACAGGCTCTCGTAATGAGGTGCATATGAGACCTGAAGTCGATTCCCAAGGAAAACAAATTCGTCCAATTTCCTTTTTGCAAACCTATAACCAGAAAGAATTAAAGCTTCAAACACCACTAAATTCGAATAAGAATAAGTATTAACATCAATATATTAGACACAAAATTTAGAGGTTTATACACAGATGACACATCAAAGAATTTTAAGCACCTTGCATTGTTGACTACATAAAATTTGATCCAGTAAACATCGGTGAATGGTTCGCAGTCTTCATCATCCTTTGGTTTGCATCTGAAGAAGGCAAATAAATGAATCAATGTAATGTAACCCACCCATGGTTTTAAAAAGCGGCCGCAACCGTTACGTAACGCCGTTACGTAACGGTTTTGGAGGTTACCGCCACCCGTTACGGCCGCTTTTGCCGTGTGATTGAGATTCACAGGTGTGTCGGCCGTAGCGGCTACCGTAGCGGTCGTAACAGTGCCGTAACATCCGTAACGGCCTGTTACACACCGTTACGTAACGGTTCCAAACTGTTTCTTTCAAAAAAACATACAAAAAAAAGCTGAAAATTGGGGAAAAGAGATAGAGAGAAGAGGGAAGATAAAGAGAGAAAATGGAGGAGCAAGAGATAGAGAGAGAGAAGAGGGAAGATGAAGAACATGTTATTGATTTGTTGAAACTGTAAGACCTATGCTATTCTATTCAGCTACTATCACTAAACCATTTTGTTTGTGTGTGTCTATCTATATATTGTTTGGAAATAATAATAATAATAAATGTGGTCATTATCTATTTGGCTTGGTTAAAATATGTATATATATATATTTAGACTCTTATTTATTCTCTTACTTTTGTCATTATTTATCTTATATATAATAGTTAGCGATTGATTTTTTGTATAATATAAAGTCATCAATTATTAAAATAAAATGTAAAAAACTCAGTTTATAATGATTTAAAAATATGAAATATATTGGATCATACTTGAAAATTTATAAAAATTGATCAATATTTATTTTTAACCCAATAAATATGATCATGGAAAAAAAATATGCGTATCGGTAAGTTTTTTTCAAATTGTGCGAAAAATAAAAAAATTCACGGTTCCGGTTACCGCAACCGTTACACTACGGCCTTTACACCCCGCAACCGCAACCGCAACCGCGTCACCGCCACCGTTACGGCGACCGCAACCGCTTTTCAGAACCTCACCTCTCAAATAACACTAATATAACAATTATGTCAAATAAGTATAAGGTTTGAACACAACTTTCCAAAGCACTAGAAGTGCAATATTCTGAAAATGATGATAACTCCTCTCAACTAAAGAAATTGCAAATAAATTCTGACAGAGTCAAGAAGACAAATATACAGAAATGAATCACATTATTTTTTTTGATAACCTAGTATCTTCTGGCCCATTGGACCGCCTAATCCAGAGGACAAATCACACCGCCCACTAGCGGAGGACCTAATTAAAGTCGGGGCAAAGTCCTGAGACCTTGGAGAGAGCACAGCCTAGGTCAACCCTTGGATTTAATAAATGAATCACATTATATCACCCCAATTCTACAATTCTGGCATAATCAAAAGGAAAATAATAATAATAATTTGATTTAAAAGCAAGAGCAAGGAAACATGTCTGTAATATATGTCAAATCCATTCCTGAATCATTTTACTAAAATAGTAAATTATGAATTGTAAGATTCTCTATATTTAGCATAATATATAAAAAAAAAAAAAATTAAAAAAAAATCAACGTCATTTCATACATTAGGTAAATTGTAACAAATCATAATGAATCGCAATCAATACGTATGAATCGTAAATTCAATAGAACAAATCGAATGAATTTGGTTTAAATTTGATACGTATCATGTATCTATATATATATATATATAGAGAGAGAGAGAGAGAGAGAGCTTACTCTTCAATCTCTCCATAAGATCCAAACAATTTCGACAATTCATCACCGCATCCCAATGCGGGAACGTTCCTCACGATCAAATATCTGTGATGAACACAATTCAATCGTTCAAAAACAACTAAGTTGCAATGGAAAATTCAAATTTATACAACGAATTAGGGTTGCTTTGCCAACAAACAAGATTGATATAGATATAGATATAGACATAGATATAGACTAGATATATAGAGAGAAACAAACTTTGATTCGTCGCAAACTGTATACACTCGAACTGCAGGTGAGTTGTCTCTGTATCGAGACATGTCCGATTGCTGAACTCTCTCTCTGTGACATGAAACACATTTGTTATGAGAAAACGAAGGCGCGCAAGTTAGCAAATGCCAGCATGGGCCTCAACTTTGGGTCTTGTTTTGGGCTTGTTAATGTTTGATCACTGTCTAGCTATGGATACAGAACTTGGGCCCCTTGGGTTGGGCCCAATAAATTTTAGAATGCGGAATTTAATTACGGAACACGACACAAAATGTGTGATTCTCGACAAAAAAAACATTTTAAAAAAAGGTATAGGGGTGTAAAAATGGTCCGCGATCTGTGAGCAGCCCAAAACCCGCTCACAGTCTGGGGTGGAGCCAACCCGTTTAGGCCCGGGCCCAGCCTGAGACCTTAGGCCAGGGTCTAGACTATCATTTTGAAGCTCAACTCAACCTGTGGGCCTGGCCCGCTTAAGGCCAACTTAAGGCCCGGCCGGCGCCGAGGCCCAGTGTGTTTTTTTAGTGAAAAATAATAAAATTTTGGTAGAAAAAATAAAAAATAAAAAATTTGTTCAGACTCACCCAAGCTCGAGCCCAAGCTAGGAGGCCCACCACCCTACCCAAGGCCTAAATATCCCCTGGACCTAATTTTTTGGCCCGTGGGCCGACTTGGCCTGGCTCGAATTTTGGTAAAAGCCTGCGAGGTCCACCATGGCCGAGCCGGGCCAAATTTACACCCCTATGTTTTGTGTTTATTTTTTTAGGATTTTGTCAAAACCCCCTCATAATAAAATTTTAATGTATTAAGGGCAATTACAAAAAAAAATTCTTGAAAAGTCTAACAAATATCACTATTATTAAAATATTAAACTTTAAAATAATACAACCCGTTTAGGCCCGGGCCCAGCTTGAGACCTTAGGCCAGGGTCTAGACTATCATTTTGAAGCTCAGCTCAACCTGTGGGTCTGCCCTGCTTAAGGCCCACTTAAGGCCCGGCTGGCGCCGAGGCCCAGTGTTTTTTTTAATGAAAAATAATAAAATTTTGGTAGAAAAAAAAAAAAAAAAAAATTTGTTCGGACTCACCCAAGCTCGAGCCCAGGATAGAAGGCCCACCGCCCTACCCAAGGCCTGAATACCCCCTGGACCTAATTTTTTGGCCCGTGGGCCGACTCGGCCTAGCTCGAATTTTGGCAAAAGCCTGCAAGGTCCAACATGGCCGAGTCGGGCCAAATTTACACCCCTATGTTTTGTATTTATTTTTGGAGGATTTTGTCAAAACCTCCTCATAATAAAATTTTAATGTATTAAGGATAATTACAAAAAAAAAATTCTTGAAAAGTCTAACAAATATCACTATTATTAAAATATTAAACTTTAAAATGATATAACTTTTAATGTAGATATCAATTTTTAAAAAAATTAATATTTTTAGAATTCTCTCATCAAGGTCTATCAAATAAGATCCATGTTGACTATGAAATTCTTTTTTTAAAAAAAAATTATTACCGGTGAAATTGATGTAAACAGTAACATATTACCGTTACTCTGTTTTACAGTAACATGTTACTCTAGCAATATTGTCCAAAAAATATATATATATATATTATTTTGTCCTTATCCAATTATGTGTTTTTTTCCTTAAGGAGTTTATGAAAAATAAATAAATTGAATTGTCCTTTTCATCAAACAAAGGTTCAATGGAGGGATTTTCCTTTATTTTTGTATTTGTAATAGAATTATTTGAGGCTAGAATAAACCCCGGGGCAACTCACCCAATAATAAGAAGCATTTGACAATTTTTCAAAAAAATAAAATTAAAATGACCACATAATAACACCTCATTAGAAGAACACATAATTCAATCATTCTGTCAAGAAAAAGTCTAGGTGCACAGAAGGTTTGAAATATATATTTGTGCAGTTCCGTTTTGTAGCTCGAATTTCTTCTGGCCCGAGTGGCTCGACTGCCCAAAACGACGTCGTTTTGGGCAGTTTTTTTTTTTTTTGTCCTTTTTCTCTCCGCAGATGAAGAAGAAGAAGAAGCAGAAAGAGGAGGAGAAAGAGAGAAGAGAGAGCTGTGTACAACATATCATCATCAACAACAACAACAAACAACACCAAATCATCTTGGCATCAACAACATATCATCATCAACAACAAACAACACCCCTTTGAAGATCAAAAATCAAACCCAAAAATCCAAAAATTAAACCCAAAAATTAGAGAGATTTAAACCCAAAAATCAAGAATCAAAATCAACACGTCATCATCATCATCAACACATCATCATCATTATACATAGATCTGTACCCAAAACGATGGCAGCGCCGGTGATGGCGTCGGTGATGGGTGCTCCTCTCTCTCTCTCTCTTCCTCTTTCTCTTCTCTCTTCTCCTTCTGTTTCAACGATACACGAGGGAAAGAAAGGAAAAAAGAAAAAAGAAATCCTCAAAACGACGTCGGTTTGAGGATTCGAGCCACTTGGGCCAATTTTTTTTCGAGCTACGAAGGATTATTGATATTTGTGTTATATCTGTGCATTTAATGTGTCATAACTGTGCATTATGTGTTTCAAACCTTATGTCAATTTACAACCTTTAGCCACAACTACTTGTAAAAAACTGTATCAAACAAAGTAAATGATTTAGACTTGAACCAAACAATGCGACATATTGTATATCACGCATGTAAAATGTTAAGAACCTAAATTTCAAATTCCCAAGAAATCTTAGCTATGAGCTTCCGCATGGTATTGAAAACGATCCATGACTTTATATTGAAAAATAAAATAAAATTGTACAAAAATTTATAAACACTTAAAAACTTCATAAAACAATATACTGCAAAGAGAGTATCATGATTGCCAGAACCCTACAAAAAAAATACATAAACAACAATTTTGAGATTCAAAATGTCTGCAAAACTGATCAAAAAAAAAATTATCTGTAAATTAAAATATCATTACTGTGTAAACTAAACTTTCATTACTAAACAAAATGGTATAAATTGTTGAATGAATGCAGAAGCGTCTTCATATACAATCAATGTTGATTCATCATAGACTTGACAAGGTCTAAAATGCGGAAATAATCAAAGAACAAAGAAGACTGCTTTCCCTCAAGCCCGTCTCTGCTGACACGGTTGCCCCCAGCAAGGTTATTGCAAGGGCTCCCACCAATCACGAGATCAAACCCACCAAATAACTTAACCCATTGTGCGATGCTATGAGCATCCACATCTTGCACGTCTTCAATGTGAATTAGATTGCCTTTCTGGTTCGTTTGATCCCACCAACTCTGGAGAATGGTTTGACATATCTCTGATTTCTCAACAGAAACTACATTCTTTAGAGGAATCCCAAGCTTGTGCAATGCAACTTCAGCTCCACCAATTCCAGAGAAAAGCGAAAGGACGTTAATGCCAGCAGGGAACAAAGTCCTCAAGACTGAAAGATGGTACCCCACTGTATCAACCTGCAACAAATTCATTTGAGAAAGGAAAGGAAATGAAAGGGGAATGTAATAAAAATTAGTTTATATTTCATTCACACGTGACAAAAATATAATTTCAAGTTTCTATTTCATTTGCTTTTCTTTACCAATATCGGTGGATGGAAAGGAAAAGGAAAGGGAAACGTGAAAAAAAAATAGTTTCTAGTTTCTATATCATCCGCATGTGAAAAAAAAAAAGTCTCTAGTTTCTATATCATACGCACGTGAAAAAAATTTAGTTTTTAGTTTCTATTTCATTCACTTTTCTCTAGTTACGATCCATGGAGGGAAAGGAAAAGGAAAGAAAACGTAACAAAAGTTAAATTTCTAATATCTGTTTCATTCACTTTTCTCTATCCTTTCCCTCCACAAATCTCGCCTCAAATATTAATTCAAACACAGTTTAAGGAAAAACCAGTATAGAATATACGATCATGATGCCATTGAGTCAAACCTGAAAAGTGTTGCCAAGCGCTTTGTATCTTTCGGTTCTACTGACTCCCCTCGTGTGGTTTCTTGGAAACCCCATCACTATCTCCATCTCATCAGGTTCAACTGGAGCAACCTTGTTCTTCCCAACCCAAACCAAGTTCCATTTTCTGCACTGTTCAAGCACGTATTTCTGGACGTCTATAGGAGGTTCTCCGTCTGAATTTTCAACTGCCTTTCGTATCCTCTCGGTGAGTTTTGCACTTCCCACACAAGTCAGAAGGCAATTCAACTTTGATCTTTTGTCCCATTTAGGCCACCATTTTTTGGTTGAAGGAAAAGCTTCATGTATGGTTAGTGGTGGGACTGGAAGAAGTTGGAATCGGTTGTCAATTGGCAAGTTATGAATATATCCTCGTTTTCTGGCAGCAGCACAGAAGAATTTGGAGTCTACGAACTCTGGCTCAATATCATATAAGAAGCGGGAAATTGTGCTCCAAACCCCTTTGGGGGTGAGTGCCACATTTTCGTAATAAAAAAAGGGAGGACCAACAGCTGCCTTTGGAAGTGTTCTACAAAGTATGCGCCAGTTCACTGGGAACTCCAAATCCTATCATTGGATTTGGAAGATGGCACACCGTGTCGTCTTCTTGATCCATTGGCTTCTTCTCATTTCCCCTTTGCCGTTTACCTTTCCATGCTTCATTGCTCTGAAGTTTCCTCTTGTCTTTCAGAAGCAAAGCATTTTTTGGCTGTCCAAATAATAATAAATAAATAGAAAGAAAGAAAGAAAAAAAGAAAGAGAGAGAGAGAGAGAGAGAGAGAAGAACTTGGATTCATTATGAGGATTCATACACTAACCTTTCGATGTGAAGAGAATTCAACGTCTTCACGAGGTAGTTCTCTATGATGAAGAAAATCAGCTTCCTTTGCCATTTGGGCAGCACAGACGAAATCTGAAAGCTCTGCAATTGGGGTACCTAGACCTGCAATTTTAAATGAAATAGTATAAGGATATGGAGGGGAAAAAATTCATTTTGATACGAATTTAAATATAAAATCAAAAATCTTGATGTGCACGACCATTCTAACCATGATAGTAATTAACTACATTTATATTTTGGTCTAATTATATTTAGCAGAGATGACTGTGAAAAGATGAGTAAAAGTAAAAGCGAATGTTACTTTTGAATGTTTTGAAAAATAAAAACATGGATCCCATTCAAAATCATCAAAAATAGAGCGAACGTCACAAAAAAAAACTTTTCCATAATTTAAGCATTGCACAAATCAATACAACATATCAACACGTTGTATATAAGCTAGCACCTCAGAATTAACCACCGTATTGACACACTATTTACAAGCAATTACATATCTTTGTAGAGCTAGATACAAACCACATCTATCAATTGCTGTCAAAACCTCTTCGGCTTCGTAACCCATTTCCACTAGAAGTGACACTGTGCCGTCCTTCTCTAATGAATCATTTGTGCTTTCCTGGACAAATAAGTAAATCAAACGAAACCACAATTAATTCAATCACAGAAAACATCACCAAAAACTCTGAAATAATTCTTTGAAAAATGAGTAGCTGCTGTCTTTAGAAATAGTTCACAAGAACTTTCAGGAAATTCCAAAAAATTGAAATGCATGTTGTTGAAACTTAATTTTGACAAATAATTAGACGTGGCACATATACGGACACACAACACGACATCGGCACGATATTGACACGCTAACAAGTCGATTTTTAAAAAATACAAGACACGACACTCTTGGGAAACGTTAAGTTTTATATTTTTATAAATTTATTATATATTAGATATATGAATAATTTATTCGAAGATAATAAAAAAATGTAGCACGACACATTTGTTACATTAAGAAGCTATATATTTCATAAATTAAATAGTAAGATTTATTTACATAGTAATCACATTCTAAACAATGCAAAACAATTATATGACATTGAATTATACATAATGTATTCATCATATAAATATTTCAAAACATATTTAGAATGCATAAGTTGTGTTATGAATAATCGAAACCATTGTTCTAATGAAGGAATTCATCGTAATATAGGACGTATTTGGAGGGTTCAAGAAATGTCCGTGAAATGTCACTACTGTGTCCAATGTTATAAATTTGAATTTTTAATCAAGACATGTTGAAGGAGTGTCGGACAAACTTTTTAGAGTGTCCATAGAGTGTCATGTCGGACACGACACACTTCCTCCGTAGAAGTGTCCGTGTAAGAGTGAGTGAAACCCAACTCTGATCCCATAAAAGGAAAAAATGAGAATTGGGCTTCTCTTGCTGATCCCATAAAAAGCCATATTGCCCATTGAGGTTCTTGGGAATTGGTTGTTATCATGTTTCTCTTGCTTTCATCTTCTTCAGTTAGTGCATCAAATTGTATCTGTTTTTCTTTCCTTTGTCCATAAATAGTTCTTCATTGTTCCCATTAAATGTCATTATAGTTCCACGTAAGCTGTTAATAGTTTTTCTGGGCCTCTTACCAAGAAAAGGAAAAGAAAGAAATAGTTTTCACATGTGCTGCAAATATAAGTCAAACAACAGGCAAAGTTGGTAAAGAAGTGTACATGATAAATGAACATGGTAAAAGCATTTAGACGAAACGCCAAAGTAAATTATGGGATTTTTTTTTTTTTTTTTTGAAATAATAAAGAAAATACCTCATCTTCAGGGAAGCTATCCTCGCCTGAGAGGTCATCCAGGCCATTTCTTTCAGAATTGGAAATGCTTGGATCATCAGAAATGCGTTCCTCTTCCTGGGGGAGGTTCTCAACAACCTGCAACACTCAAAACTATTTGAGTAAAGAAGAATAATTTTTTTCAACAGAAGGCATTAAAATGTAATTTGCTTATCATTTGTCTAGTGCACATGCTATTGGAATTCGAGTTTGAGAATGAATTGGACAAGTTGGTGTGGTTTGCGATAACCAATAATCTAAAAGCAGTCCATCAAGATGATAATCAAGCACAAAGCTGACATTTGGAAAAATTACTTTCATATGCAAAATGTAATGTGGATTCCATGAAATGCCATCATAATGCAATCGATAATATGTGAACTCCCAGGAAAAAAATACTTCAACTGTAATCATTGCTATTGACACATTTTTCCTGCTTGAGAAAATAACATATTGCTTGTGTACTGAGGCATTGATCGAATATCTCTGAAAGCTATTGCAATGAACTTCCATCATTTGTCTAGAA
Source organism: Camellia granthamiana (assembly GCA_036172215.1). Classification (NCBI taxonomy): domain Eukaryota; kingdom Viridiplantae; phylum Streptophyta; class Magnoliopsida; order Ericales; family Theaceae; genus Camellia; species Camellia granthamiana. The sequence goes on along the minus strand of CM069912.1, from coordinate 115,677,484 downwards.
ATTGAATATTAATAATCATAAATGAACCAATATTAGTTAGCTTCTCTTTTTGTCTTTTTGTCTTTTTTGATAGAACCACAACAGTTTAAAAGTGCAAACCAAGTCCCACTTCTCACACAACCGTGCCATTGCAGTCTATTCTGTAATTTCTTTTCACATACAATTAAGGATGATTCCACAGAAAAGGGAAACAAATGGCTGAGATTCCTAGAAAAAGTGCTTGTCATGCATTCCTATGATGAAACAAGAAAGCACAAGAACATAGGTAGGCTATAGAATTAACTTAAAATAAAACAAATGGTAACTGAGAAAAAGGAAAGAGTTACCCACCGAGTATGTGAGAAGAGCTTCCAGTATTGCTTCTATATTATTTTCACCTACAAAGTATTGGAACAAATACGAGTTCAACTTGCAAATCACAAGGCAAAAATACAAGAGTAATGTTATTTGAGTGCTAATTTACCGTTTTCTTTCATTGCTCTAACTATCATATTCTTAGAAAATCCCATTCCCAGAAAGTGATGGATCACCCTGAAGCTCGAAGAACCATTAGAAGAACTTGCCTGGATACAGAAAATGGACAGTTATAGCAAGTTTAAGTCAAAAATTAGGCCCTGGTTATCAGTGCCATTTACTGTAAAATATATGTAAGACAGAGCAAAAAACAAATGGAGCATTTCATTGCAGTTGACTAGATATAATATATCTCTTACAACCATTTCTCTAGCCAATATTTTTTCTTCCTTCTCAAAACAAAATTGTGTATTATAATTTATATGCAATTTAGTGCTCTATTGAATTAACCATTATGTATAGTCCTATTTAAAAAGTAATAATTTTAAATCATGAAGAATTATATATGACTCGTAAGTTGACAAAAATTACATTAAAATAACACCTTGGACATATATATATAGATAGATAGATAGAAGCAGAAACAGACACAAAATCACCAACTTCCAGATGATAGTATGGTTCATATTTTATATTCTATTCTTTTGGAAAATAATAAAAATATAAAAAACATCTTTGAACAAGGTCTAGATTTACCTCCCCAGAGCCTGAGAAAACTTCTTGACCAGGAATTGCCGAACCCAAACTAGAAGAATAGGGGATGCTCTCAATCTCAAGCTCATCTTCAGTGTCCCAATCAATACTGAGGCTGTCTTTGCTATCTGTATTACCATCCTATACACAAAATTAAGACATCAAATATGCATCAGGGGGAGGGGGTTAAAAATATAATGTCATCCTTTTTGGCATTTCCAAGTAAACCCAACATATCTACGCCTTTGGTAGTAGAAAAAACTAATACCTAATGATCCACATTTTAGAACATACCTTCCAAAATGGTTCTCATCCAAACAGTTTACCTATTTACTTCCCATGAAAAATATAAACATCAAGTACAATGAATCAAAATCTAGGAGTAGGGTTTCGGCAAGAGAAGATCCAAAAAGAGGTCATAATGCATCGATAGCTTAATTTATACAGAAGGTGCAAAGAAATTTGAATTTACTTGATTAATTTGAATATAAGAATACTTAGAATGTAAAATATAAGAAAGGCACCACAATAGATTTATGTATCTTTAAATGTCAAATTCTTCAAACTAATCACTCTCACATTTTAGAGTACCTTGAGATATGCCAATAATGTAGTCTTATATAAGCCTACCCTTGTTATACCACATTCTAAAGAAATAAGACTATGCTTGCTGCTAAAGACTATACCCAAATTGAAGGGATAGACTTTGATGAGAAATTGCCTCTGTGGTGAGACTTGAATCCATACAGTTGTGTTGCCATAGCTTGTAGTTTGGGATTCAAGCTTTATCAAATGGATGTAAAGAGGACATTTCTCGATGGCATGCATCATGAAGTGTACGTAGAAAACAAACTCGTATGAGTATAAGTTTGAAGCTTGGCAAAGATAATAAAGGCAAAAGCATTAATCCAAAATTGTTTAGGTACTAACTAGCAAGACCTTATCCAGCAAAGCATAAATTAAGTAATCCTCCTTTCTCTGGGGTGGTAATGACTTGAAAAAGAAAATTCACATGGTTAAATGGAATGAGGTAACAAAGGGTGTGGATATGGGTGGGCTAGGCATTAGAGATCTGAGAGTGGTGAATAAGTGCCTTCTTGTGAAATGGTGGTGGAAGTTTGGAAGTGTGGACAAAGCCCTATGGAAAGAGGTCATCTGCAGCAAATATCAGTACTTGGGTAGCAATTGGCTGCCTCCTCTAAGTGACCATCTCAGGGGTTCTAGAGTTTGGCTGGACATTCTGTCAGTTGCTTCATCTGCTCCAGATCTGATTCATTTTCTAAAAGGCAACATCAGAATTCATATTGGCAATGGCCTCAGAAGCTTGTTTTGGTCTGCTAATTGGTTTGGGGAAGACTGCTTCAAGAACCTCTTTCCCAGATTGTACCAGCTTTCATTGGATAAGAATGGAAGTGTGTTTGATTTTTATCTCAGAACTTCTCCTTCTTCAGCTAGGTGGGACCTGGCCTTTAGGAGGGAACTGATATCATGGGAATTGGATCAATTTGCTCTGCTTTCTGATCTGCTGGATCAGTCACCTATGTTAAGATTTGATGTCAATAACAGGTTGCTTTGGAATGGCCACTCATCAGGTCAGTTCTCAGTTAACTCGGTTTTTAAGTGGTTTGAACTGCAAAATGGTGCCATCAATAAGGTTCACCCTATTATCTGGAAGAATATTGCCCCCTATAAGGCCCAATTTCTTGGATGGCTAGCTTGGAAAAATAGGCTAAAAACATCTGTTTTTCTTCAAAGAGTGGGAGTTTTGGATCAGACCACCAACATCTCTTGTGTTTTTTGTGTCTGAGGATGAAACTGCCTTGCATGTGATGCTGCACTGCCCCTTTGTATGGAGAATTTGGTTTGATTTGATGGCATGGTGGGGAGTTCAGTGGGTTATTCCTAGATCTATTGATGGGCTGCTGAAGTAGTGGTGTGGATTCAACTTCAAACAGATCCATGAGAAGATGTGGAAGGCAGTACCATGTGCTGTTATGTGGTCTGTGTGGAAGGCAAGGAATGATCTCAGGTTCCAAGGTACCTCTGTGACCAAAGAGGATTTGGTGGATTTGGAGAAGTTAAGGCTAACTTTGTGGGCTAAATACAAGTGGCAGAAGCTGGATTACTCAGTTCATGATCTAGTCCATAATTTCAAGTCTATTAGGGGCTAGATCTTGGTGCTGCTGTGTTTTGTTCTGTTTCTATGCTTCGTTTTTGGATTCTATTATGGTTGATCTCTCTTTAACCATTGTATTGTGCTGCATATGATTGTGCAAATTCTTTAGTGCCAGCTTAGTTGGGATCAAAGCTATTTGCTATGATGCTTATAGCATGATTCTTGTTTTGTTTACTTTTCATTTTCCTTTATTGATGTATGATGGTTCATTCTTGATTCCTTTTCAATAAAGGTTTCTTTTGCAGATAAAAATAAAAAATAAAAACACAACTCTTGAACAAACATTGCCGCAGGAAAAAATTTGGTAATTAAGGTTTGACTCAATTTCTCCTACATTGGACCCGAATTTATCTTCACCTTATCCTTCAAAAATGTATAAACATTTGTTTTCCCATTGTGAATTACAACCTTCCTAATAATATATGGCATTAGCGATGAAGCCACTAAGAGACTAGGAGGGGCACGTGCCCCTCCTCAACTTTTATGTTGTGTTTGGTTGGGGGATTTGGGGAGAGATTTGGAAAGGGAAATGGAAAAGGTAGGTGAAATGTGAATAAAATATACCTATATTTCACCTAGTTTCACACGCATTTTTCCTTTCCTTTGCCAAATCCCTCCCCAAATCTCCCAACCAAACACAGTATTAGGAAATTACATTTTATGCTAAGGTTTTGAAAATGTTTTCAATTTTTTTTCCCTCTAAAATTATATATATACCCTTTGTTTTTCTCATTCTTTTTCCAACAAACTCAACACATCATTAATTAAAACATGGACATAGATTGACTCCTTTGATTCACAAATGAATCTAAGAAAACATTTCCTTTTATTATGTGTATTTAATTGACATTCTTTTTTTCAAATTTATATTACTTGACAGTTCTATAGATTAAGACAGTTTTATTGTAGTCATAATTTTTTTACCAAACTAAACTTTGTGTTTCAAACCAACCTAACCCAATAATTTGTCTCAGTATTTGCCCCCTCTCAAGTCTCAACTAAAATCTTGGCTCTGTGTCAAGGTGCGCCCATCCAAGGGTCGCCACCTTGATGACACACTCATTTGTGCCCTTTGGAGAGCCAAAATCATGCCCAAGAAGTTGTTGGAGCAAGTGCAAGACAAGACCCAAGGCATGGTGCAAGACAGCCCACGGCATGCCATGAAGCAGCCCATGCCAATAGCTAACAGTAGCTGTAGCAGCAGCCAGCAGCCAGCAGCCAGCAGCCAGCAGCAGTGGCAGCAGCCAGGCCGCAGCAGTGCCAGCAGGCCGGCCGCAGCTTGCAGCCTTGCCAGCCAGCAACCCAGCAGCAGTGCCAGGCCACAGCAGGCCTCGGCCCCAGCCACAGCAGGCCACAGCCTTGCCAGTCCAGCAGCAGCTTTGAAGCACATTTTAGAGGGTCAAATGTAGTACTTTTGTTTGGTAAATTTTTATGTAAATACCTTAGTATTAAAGGTGTTTTGGGACCAAGTATTGTAATTTTTCTCTTTTTGTAGAATTTTGAAAATCCATTATGACTTCCTCAAACATAGTGGATGTTTCCTCTTGCTAGCTAGGAAAAGACTTAACAAGCTATATTAAGGAGGAGGTACCCAAGTGTTGAACCAAACCATTTGTGTCTTTAAAGTATCCCAACCTAGCCAATGGTAAAGCAATTCTTGTAGCACTTTTGGTGCATTGTTCAACTATTGTAATGCCTACTTTTGATCAATGAAAAGTTCATTTAGCCTTTAAATTTTGCAAAGCTTTTCCATTGTTGCTTGCTTTAATTTTAGCTTGTTGCTTGCTATTTTGTGGCTTGTCTCCAATCTTGTGGCTCATCAACTTAACTAATATTGTGTTTGCTCGTCTTCGCAAACCTTTTGAGCTTTATTGGCGGGCTAGTGAAGAGAGTTAACTAGCGCCACACACACTTGCATAACTTTGACGAGGCTTCCGCATTACCGGTGTGTGACAGTTGGTATCAGAGCCAAGTCCATTTGGCTTTCTTTATTCTTGGCTTTCTAAATGGATGCTCCTGGCAACCATCAACCAACGCAAAAGGAGAGAATTGAGCTCTTAGAGCAACATATGGACCACATGGATGTCATGGCAGCTTCATTGGCCAACCTTGAGCAACGGTTTCATGATCTTGAGCAAACTCATAGCCCTACTCAAGGGCAAGATTTTGAGGATGTTGTCACTGAACTCAGGCTAGAGATTGAAGACCTTAGTGGCCGGGTTGGTGTTCTTACCCGTGCCTTTGGCAACGCACCTGGTGGTGTCATGGAATTCACTAGGGTGCGTGTGCCCGAGCCCCGTGCCTACAGTGGCGCCCGAGATGCCAAGGAGTTAGACAACTTTCTCTTTGCTATGGAGCAATATTTCAAAGCTGTGAAGGCCGATGCTGAGGAGACAATGATTTTTATGGCCACAATGTATTTGTCCGGTACTACAAGAATTGGACCTTAAGTTCATGCTTAAAAATCCTTCCCCGAAAATGTTGAGTAAAATGCTCGGCGTGCTTTGCGAGATCTCAAGCACACCGGTACTATAAGAGATTATGTGAAACAATTCTCTGGGCTTATGCTAGACATCAAAGACATGTCAGAGAAAGACAAGCCCTTCTTCTTCCTTGAGGGATTGAAGCCATGGGCCAGAGTTGAACTTCAAAGGCAAAGAGTGCAAGACTTAGCTCATGCACAAGCAGCAGCTGAGTGCCTTACGGACTACGCTGAACCTAAGCAACGGGACAGTGGTTCCCCGCGTAAGAGTAGGGGAGGTGGAAAGTCCCAAGGCCATGGCAAACCTAAGAGTGGGGAAGCCAACACTTCTACATCCAAAACCCATTCGGGTGGAGGACAATGGCAACAGAAGAGCCATGGTGACAAGGCAAAAGCCCCTCAACAATTCTCTACAAGCAAAGCAAAGGGCCCCATCTCTTGTTTCTTATGCAATGGGCCACATCGGTTATCTGAATGTCCACAAAAGCGTGCCTTGAATGCTCTTGCAGCAATGTCTGACCATGTCTCTCAACCAAGTGACGATGATAGCAAAGAAGAGGGCGTGTAATCTAAGCAAAGTGGCAAGGGTTCTAAGGCAGCTGACTCTAGAGTGAGAGCCTTTCATATAATGAATGCCATGGAGAAGAAGGCTTGTACAAGGAGGCCTTAGAAGAATGCCAAGAGTGGCAAAGTGGGCAAGCATTCAGATTGTAAACAACTTGTGGAGTCCAAAGATGAAGGCAAAGGAAGAAACCCATGTATAGTGGGGAATCATGTATAGTGGGGAATCATGTGGAGTCCAAAGATGAAGGCAAAGGAAAGAAACCCATGTATAGTGGAGAATCATCAGGCAAGTTGAACAAGAGCAAGTCATTCAACAAAGGTTTGATGTTTATGGATGTAAGGCTCAATGGGAAGCCCCTCTGTGCTTTGATTGACACCGGGGCCACCCATAATTTTGTTGCTGGGACCGAAGTTGAAAGACTTGGACTATCTTTAGAGAAGGATGGCAACCGCATCAAGGCGGTTAACTCGGCAACGAAGCCCATCTATGGGGTTGCAAAATCTGTTCATTTGAAGGTCAGCACTTGGAAATGAATAGTAGATTTCACCGCAGTATCCATGGATGACTTCCAAGCCATCCTTGGGTTGGATTTCTTGAGAAGCACAAAGACGACAGTCATGCCTTATTCTAATAGTATGTGTGTTATGGGGGATAAGCCATGTCTTATTCCTGCTATGGCCACCAACAACAGTGACCGGTTTGTCTCAGCTATGCAACTCAAGAGGAGTGTCAGGCATGGTGAACAAACTTGGGTTGCCGCATTGAAATTAAATGAAGCTCTTGAATCTACTCCTGTCCCAGCTGCAGTCAAGAAGGTCGTCTTAAGGCAATTTGCAGATGTTGCCTCCACGCCGACGTGTAGATCATGCTATTGCGTTGGTGCCAAGGGCAAAGCCACCAGCTCGTGCACTCTATAGAATGTCTATTCCTGAGTTAAATGAATTAAGGAAATTGCTTACAGAGTTATTGGAAGCAGGCTTTATTAGGCCATCCAAGGCCCCATTTGGTGCACTTGTCTTGTTCCAAAAGAAGCATGATGATAGTCTTCGCTTATGTGTGGACTATCGGGCACTCAACAAGCTGACCATCAAGAACAAGTATCCCCTTCCCCTAATTGCAGACTCATTTGATCAATTGAGCAAAGCGAGGTATTTTACAAAGCTAGATCTTCGATCGGGGTACTATCAAGTAAGAATTGCCGAGGGGGACGAGCCCAAAACTACATGTGTTACTCGCTATAGTTCCTATGAGTTCTTAGTCATGCCATTTGGCTTGACCAATGCCCCAACAACATTTTGCATCATGATGAATGAAGTTTTTCAAGAGTACTTGGATCAATTCGTGGTAGTACATTTGGATGACATTGTCATTTATAGCTCTACTTTAGAAGAGGACGTGGAACATCTCAGGAAAGCACTATCCAAGTAAAGGGAGCACAGGCTTTATGTCAAGCTAGAAAAGTGTTCTTTTGCCCAAGAGAGAATTAAGTTCCTAAGGCACATTGTTGAGCATGGATGCATCAAAATGGACCAAGAAAAGGTCAAGGGCAACCACCCACCAATGTCTCAGAGTTGCGGTCATTCCTTGGGTTGGCTAATTATTATCGCAAGTTTGTTGAAGGCTACTCGAGACAAGCTTCCCCATTGATAGAGTTACTAAAGAAAGGCAAGCCATATGTTTGGGCGGAAGAGTGCCAACAAGCCTTTCAAGCCTTGAAAGAAGCTATGTCTAAAGACCCTGTTCTTGCTCTACCAGACTTAGGTAAAGCTTTTGAGATACAAACTGATGCATCTGATTTTGCTTTGGGTGGTGTTCTTTTGCAGGATGGTCACCCAATTGCCTATGAGAGTAGGAAGCTCAATGATGCCGAGCGGAGATATCCGGCTCATGAGAAAGAGTTGCTTGCAGTAGTGCATCTGAGGACTTGGAGGCACCACATCTTGGGCTCACGGTTTGTTGTAATGATTGACAACACGGCGGTTAGCCATTTCTTAACACAGCCCAAGTTAAGCACACGACAAGCATGGTGGCAAGAGAGGTTGGCAGAGTTTGATTTTGCCTTAGAATACCAGGCTGGTGCCACCAACCACGTTGCTGATGCACTAAGTAGGAAGGCGGAGCTTGCCGTGTGCCATCATGTATGTTCACTTACTTCCATTTCAGCCAGCATCAAGGAGAAAATCAAGGCTCATCTAGACAAGGATGCTATAGCAGAGAATCTTATGAACCTTGTCAAAATGGGCAAGACTCCCCAATTTTGGGTGCAAGATGGACTACTAATGACAACAAGCAACCTCATCTTTGTACCTAGGGCTGGTGATTTGAGAAAGACTTCTTAAGGAGTGCCATGATACACTTTGGGCAGGACATCCGGGTTGGGAGTGAACATTGGCCTTGGCAAAGCAAGGATATTATTGGCCCCAGATGCATGATCATGTGGAAGAATATGTTTGCACTTGTCTCACTTGCCAGCAAGATAAGGTTGAACATAAGAAGAAAGCAGACTTGCTTGAACCTTTGCCCATGCCTAAACGTCCATGGGAAAGTGTATCACTTGACTTCATCACTGGACTGCCTAAAGTGGGAGACATCTTGACTATCTTGACTATTGTGGACCGGTTCTCCACGTATGCCACCTTTGTAACTGCCCCAAAGTATGTTTCAGCGAAGGAGACCGCCCAACTCTTCTTCAAGCAAATTGTTAAATATTAGGGTGTGCCTAAAAGTATTGTTAGTGATCGAGATTCGCATTTTGTTGGCAACTTCTGGACGAAGTTATTCAAGCTTCTTGGATCACAACTTAATACTTCATTAAGCTACCATCCGGAGACGAATGGGCAAACCAAACGTTTTAACTGTATGCTCGAGGAGTATTTGCGCCATTTTGTCAATGCTAATCAACGAAATTGGGTGCAACTTCTTGATGTAGCACAGTTATGCTTCAACTCTCAAATGAGTAGCTCTACAGGCAGGAGTGCTTTTAAGATAGTGAATGAACAACAGCCATTGTTACCCCACACAGTGGATGGACCTTATGAAGGAAAGTCACTCAGGGCTTATCAATTTGCTAAGGAATGGAAGAGGAACCATGACATTACTCATGCCTATCTCGAAAAAGCAGCAAATAAAATGAAGAAATGGGCTGATAAAAAGAGGAGACCACTTGAGTTTAGAGTTGGAGATCAAGTTCTTGTCAAACTCAACCCTGCACAACGCAAGTTCATGAGGAGAAGAGACAAAAGGCTAGTGCGTAAGTATGAGAGACCAGTCACCATTCTAAAGAGAATTAGGAAATGTGCTTACAAGATAGATGCTCCATCTTGGTTAAAAGTGCATCCGGTTTTCCATGTGAGTTATTTGAAGCCTTACTATCCAGACAAGGAAGATCCAACCCGAAATGAGCTGAAACGCCAAACCATCACCGCCAAAGCAGGGAAAAAGTCTGTTAAATCTATCTTGGTCGATCGGATGAAAATGGTTTCCAAGAAGAAACAAAGGCAATACTTGGTAAAATGGAGAGGCCTTGGAGATGACAAAATTAGCTAGGAACGGGAGACGGACTTGTCGGCTTTTCAAGACGAGATTGATGCTTATTGGGCAAAGTCGTCGAGGGCGTTGACCGTTCAAGTGGGGGAGACTATCAAGGTGCACCCATCCAAGGGTCACTACCTTGATGCCACACTCATTTGTACCCTTTGGAGAGCCAAAATCATGCCCAAGAAGTTGTTAGAGCAAGTGCAAGCCAAGGCCCAAGACATAATGCAAGACAGCCCACGACATGCCATGAAGCAGTCCATGCCAATAGCTAACAGCAGCTGTAGCAGCAGCAACAGCAACAGCAACAGCAGCAGCCAGCAGCCCGTAGCAGTGGCAGTAGCCAGCAACAGCCAGCAACCAACCAGGCCGCAGCAGTGTCAGCAGGCCAGCAGCAGCTTGCAGCCTTGCCAGCAACCCAGCAGCAGTGCTTGGCCACAGCCTTGCCAGTCCAACAGCAGCTTTGAAGCACATTTTAGAGGGTCAAATGTAGCACTTTTGTCTTGTCAATTTTTATGTAAATGCCTTAGTATTAAAGGTGTTTTGGGACCAAGTATTACAATTTTCTCTTTTTGTAGAATTTTTGAAAATCCATTATGACTCTCAAACATAATGGATGTTTTCTCTTGCTAGTAGGAAAAGGCATAACAAGCTATATTAAGGAGGGGGTATCCAAGTGTTGAACCAAACCACTTGTGCCTTTAAAGTACCCCAACATAGCCAATGGTAAGGCAACTCTTATAGCATTTTTGGTGCATTGTTCAACTATTGTAATGTCTACTTTTGATCAATGAAAAGTTCATTTCACCTTTAAATTGTGCAAAGCTTTTCCATTGTTACTTGCTTTAATTTTAGCTTGTTGCTTGCTATTTGTGGCTCATCAACTTAACTAATATTGTGTTTGCTTGTCTTTACAAACCTTTTGAGCTTTATTGGCGGGCTGGTGAAGAGAGTTAACTAGCGCCACACACACTTACATATCTTTGACAAGGCTTCCGCATTACCGGTGTGTGACACTCTGCCATAGGCAGAAACACCATCTAGTTGTTCACAAACCGTAATAGGAACACTTTATCATTAACTACACCAACCTTCAATCCTATTCGATGATAAGTTGTGATCTTATATAAAATTGATCATACCATAGGCAGAAACAGCATCTAGTAATTCACAAACTTTAACAGGAACACTTTATCATTACTACCAACTTCAACCTCAAATGCCTAAAGGGTTACAACCCTACAGAAATTACCATTCTGAAAAAGCTCCAGCAAAGATATGCACATTAATGATAAATACCATGGTCTAATAACCAGTTTCCAGTATTATAAAAAAAATAATAAATAAAAACTATTACATTGGAAGATATTAAACTTCAGTTAAACTTAAGTGTCCTCAGCAACAACATATCTTTGCAACATAAAAACAAAAGTAGAAAGGGTTGTTACCATTTCTCAACAGGTTTTAGTTTCCTCTAATCAATGATTCTTAACCTGTTAAAAAAAAACACATTAAAAAATGTAAGTATAGACTAAAGGCAGCTTTATAATGAATCTTAATTGCCAAAGCAGTGGAGATACCATATGAAAACTAGTCATTCTGTGATTGTGCATGGTAAAAGTTTAGTAGTTTACTAAAATAGGAGCACAGAACAAGTGGCTAGTTTACTATCATCATGCCTTGAGGTTGGAGCAAGTGGCTAGTTCAAGTAAAAATACTGTTAACGAGTGTCCTAAGGGCACTTGTTAAGAAACTTGAAATTGTTGCACATTCTTTATGAAAGTGCATACCGTAGAGAATGTACAACTATTTAAAGCATTCTTAACCAAAGCCTTAGGGCACTCATTAACAAGACCCTTCAAACACCACATTGTAGATAACGCATGACAATGTCATAATAAAACATCAGTGTGTACATATGCGCCGTGTAATTAGAACCATATCAGATGGTTGATAATATAGAAGTTTTACAACTTAACCTACAAAATGAACATGAAAAAAGGTTTTAAACATAATTTATCTCATCTATGTTTGGTTGATTTTGAGAATCTGCGTCCTGAAAAACTAATAATAATAATTTAAACACTAGTTTAGTAAATAATAAATAAATAAATAAAACACTATTATTTTCAAATATTTTCTCTTTTTCAGGGCCGAAATAATTTTTGGAAAATCAAAAATATTTTTTGGGTGTTTATTTTTGTCAACCTAGTTTCTAATTTTTCAAAAAAAAAATAAAATCAGAAAAAGTTCTTGAAACTCAACCAAACACTCCTTTAGTGGCTAATTCCTCGCATTTTCTTTTTCCCTTTTTTTAAAATCACATTGTCAAATTCATAGATGACCCATTTTACAATTTGTAACCTGTTAGACAATCGAACCATTCAATTAGAATGTCAAGAACAAAACAAATAACTTGCCTGTAAACAACAGAGAACTTCCCAAAAACAGAGTACCCAAAGTGAGAGACAGCATGAATAAACATTATACAAGAATAATTTCACTTATACAATACATATAACACAGAAAATGGCATTGCTTGTGCTTAAAAATACCGAAAAAATGAAAGCAATTGTGAGACAAATCAACATATACTTGGGTTGCTCACAAAAATGGGTTTTTAACTTTCCATTTTTAGCAAGTAATGGGTTTTGAACTTCCCAAAAACAGAGTACCCAGAGTAAGAGATAGCATGAATAGACATTATGCAGTAAAATTTACACCTATTTACATAAAACAGAGAAAATGGCATTCTTAATGCTGAAAAATAGCAATAGAATGAAAGAAAATGCAAGACAAATCAACATAGATGAAGAACTGTACATGGGTTGCTCACAAAAATGGGCTTTTAATGTAGTTTTCAACTTTTCTTTTTTAGCAAGTAATAGGGTTTTGAACTCCCCAAAAAACAGAATACCCAGAGTAAGAGATGGCATGAATAAACATTATACAATAAAATTTACATGTACATACATAAAACAAAGAAAATGGCATCGTTTATGCTAAAAAATAGTGAGAAAAATGAAAGAAATTTGAAGACAAATCAACATAGTCAAAGAAATGTACCTGGGTTGCTCACAAATTGTAGTTTTCAAATTTTCTTTTTTTAGCAATTAATAGGGTTTTTGAAATTCCCAAAAACAGAGTACCTACAGAGATAGCATGAATAATAAGCATTAGACAAGAAATATTAAACAGAGAAAATGGTGAGAAAATAAAAGAACTTTGAGGAGAAATCAACACAGTTGAAGAATGTAGTTGGGCTTTGCTTACAAAAATGGGATTTCAATGTAGTTTTCAACTTTTCTTTTTTAGCAAGTAATAGGGCTTTAAGGAGTCATTAAGTACAGCAAACTGAGTGGAAAAATTACCAAAGAAGAAAATGCATTGCAGAGAGTGAAAAGAGAAGCACCACAGAGAGAGAGAGAGAGAGAGAGAGGTGGCAAAGGAGCGCCACTGCGAGAGTTTGATTCACATACTGTGGACTCTGCAGCAGCAACCGTAACGCCGCAAGAGGCAGATTTGTATATCATATATGTCTTCGTTTGGAGTGTGGTTTGACTTTTTAACTTTTTGTTATGTTAGGTTTCGTTTGGTATGCAATAAATTTAGTTTAAAAGTTAAACAATTATTAAAAAAAATTAAAAAATTTATAATTTATATAAAAAGTCAAAGATTTTTTATTTTTTTACATCTTTTCGTAAAAAATTAAAAAGATATTCTAAATATACTAATTGTTTTACCTCATATTTTAGTTAAAAAATTAAAAAGTTACTAAAGTTTCGTTTGGCATTGGCTAATATAGCCAAATTTTTTGTATTAAGATTTTTTTAGTCTCGTTTGGTTTGATTTTTTGACTTTTTTGATCTTTGTGAGATAAAAAGTGTAATAATTATGAGTTGGATGTAATATTTTGTCTTATTAACTTATTATCTATTTTATCATTTTGTACTTTTTTAACCCCCAAAATGATAGCTAAATCAGGGCTAAAAGGCCTCGTTTAGAATAGAGTTTTTAGCTTTTTTAATTTTTATGAAAGAAAAAATAAAATAATTATGATTTAAATATTATATTATATTTTATTAATTTTTTAACTTATTTTATTTTATTTTATTTTATTTTTGACTAAAATAACAAAAAGATCTTTGGTCAAATGAAGCCAATATGACAGATGAAGCCCCCTATTCCCTTTTTTTGGTTGGGAAGCAAGTGTTTTTAAAAAAAAAAAAAAATTACAACCCAAAAAAAAAAAAAAATAAATTCTAGAATTTGATTCTTTTAACAAAATAAATATTACGTTTTGGATAATTTTTAAGTATGTACGTACATATTATATATACTTGCGTAAGGTCTTATAAATATACGTTAATTACCTCACAAAATTATAGAAGTTTTTACAAACATATATAAATTAACTCATAAAAACTTAAAAAATCACAACTTAAGTATATTTATGAAAATTTACACAATTTTATGAGTTAACTTATGTATATTTATAAGAGTTTACGCAAGTGCATATAATATGCACCTTGCACACCCAAAAACTTCTCTTAAGCTTTTAATTTCATCAATGTAAACCTTAAATTTTTTTTTATTTATTTTCAATCTAAACCATTTTCCTATTTTCATTAATTAAAATCAATGAAAAATGAGTATTTTAGTCATTAAACTCAATAGAAATGATATTTTAGGCATTTTGTAATGTATACTTATATTGAGTTTAATGGTTAAAATATTCTTTTTTTTATCGATTTTACTAAACGAAAATAGGTGGATGGTTTAAATTGAAAACAAATCAAAATATTAGGGTTTAAATTGATAAAATTAAAAACTCAAGATTTGTCTTGTTACAAGACTCAAATCTTGAGTTTTTTTTTCTTTTTTTTTTTTTGGGGGGGGGGGGGTGTTACGTAATTGTCCCTTTTTTGTAAATTACACTTTGCATTTTTACCAAACTTTCACTTTGGTCTCTTTCCGTCTAATTGTAATAGTCAACCTCTTACAAATTCATTCAAGTTGCAATCTCACCCTCCGGTCTATTTATCGTTAATAAAGCTAAACAGAAATTAAAAGTTGAGAGATTAAAGTAAATTTTTTGTGAAAATGTAAGAACTAAAGTAAGGTTTTAGCAAAAGTGTAAGGGTACAACAAGACAAAAAAAAAAAGTCACATCTTTTAGATGACAAGTTCTGTTAACTTTGTTAACGGTAGATGAATGAAAGAATGATATTATAACTTGACTGAAAGTGTAGGGATTTGACTATTACAATTGAAAATGAAGAAGTCAAAATGAGATTTTAATACCCTTATTTTACACTTTCACCCCTAAAATATGTGAATTTTGTTCCTTCACATCAATTACAGTGAACTCTCTCATGAAATTTAAAAAAAATAAAATAAAAAATACAATAACTTTATTGTAGTAGAATTAAAGTGATCAAAACTAATGCAAATAATACAAAATACAAATATAATTAAAAGAAAATATACATTTTAGTATAAAACATACAACAATATCATTTTTTCCTTCATATAACTGACTATAAGACTTCTTATATTTTTTTCAAATCTTAAGTGGTTAATGTAATTTTACCCAATGATTTTTATATTTTCCAAAATCAAAAACTTTAAATGTTCATATTTTTCATTAGATGATTTTTACAATTTTTGTGTAAAATTTTTAAATGTTCAAACATTTTATTGAATATTTTTGCAATTTCAATTTGAATGTTCCTATTTTTTTATTGAATGATTTAAAGATGTTATAATGTTTTAATAAAATTATTGATTAAAAATGTGAAATTTTGTACTTACAATGTCTATGTCATGGCTTTAAATAAAAATATTCGTACTTACAAGTTTCATATTTTCCAAAAATTTACATTTTTTATTCAATAAAGTATAAATATTCATGCTAATGGTAATTCACATCAGTTTGCAAAGACAAAAAATAATCATGAGAGTTGGGTTTTACTCAAGTTGTCATATCAACTTGAAAAAACATTTGAATTTGGTAAGCTTATTTTGGGATAAATTTTAGTGACTTGAACCGTTCAATTTTTAAGACTCATTAAGTATAATAATAATGCAAAAAATGAAGATGATTAGATATCAGCAACTATAAGTTTAAATTATATTTGTTTTAAAAAAAATAAACGACAAATATATTTAAGAATAGCCATTCATTTTTTATAATACAAATTTGATTTAAATACATAGCTATCAATATCCGATCGTCTTTATTTTTTGCATGAATATTCTACTCAATGAGTCCTAAAGAATGAACGGTGCGGATCATTAAAATAGGTCTCAAAATGGGCCTACCAAGTCTAAATGTTCTCTTAAGTTGAAACGACCAACTTGAGATAAGCTAAACCCTAATTATAAATCCGTGAAATGTTAGCTATAATTGCAGCATAAATTGAATGGTTGAAACGGTGAATTTTTAATTGAAAAGGCAAAATAGCCATTCTATATTATCTTATTCATAATTAACTTTCTATATACCTTTTTGCAAATTTCGGTGGCCGGTACTTGTCGCCGAATGTCACTCAAATAAGCCCTTTTCTAATCTATCCCTGCCATTTTCACGATCTCATCACTTTAGACAAAATCGAGAGAGGGAGAGATATATCAAACCAGATTTAGAAGATCGGAACAAATCTGAACCATTCAATTTTTGATAAATGAGATCGAACAAGACCTGGGGTCGCAAAGAAATGAGGAGTGGTAAACGGCGATGTTGATGTAGTGGTCAGTTCCCGTTTGACTGCAGATAAGGTAATCGACGACAGTAATGGTAATTGTGGTGGCTGTGAATGGTGGTCGGAAGATGATGAAGAAAAATGTGATGGTCTAGAGAGTAATGGCTAGCGATGGTAGCGGAAGGGAAAGAAAATACTTTTTTCTTAAGAGACAAGAAGAAGAGAGAGAGAAGAGAAAGTGAATGAAAATGGTAAATGATGGATCATTTAAAGGGTAGATGCAATTAATTTTAAATCTTTTCGCAATAATGTTAGGTACACATGAGTCTAAATACAAAATGAACACGGATGTCTAACAAGAGGTGGGTCTCACCCTTGTGAAATATCTGTGATTGATTTTCTATGCACTTAGACTTTCTCATATTTTCATGGTTGTTCTAATTTCGGACTATTAAGTTGCAAATAATTCTTCATATTTCAATTTAGGATTTGTTTGGGATAAATTTTTTTAGTTTGATTTTTTGGCTATTTTAGCCTAACTAAAAAAGTGTTATTTGAGATAATTTTTTGACCTTTTTTTTTTGTTTAGATGTGATAGTTGTGAGAGAAAAATAAAATAATTATAATTTATATGTGATATTTTATCTTTTTTTTAATTTTTTAATTTATTTTGTCTTTTATGAACTAAATTAGCACAACCCATACCCTAAACAACCAACAAATGAGTGAAATCATAAATCTAATTTTTAAATTTATTTGGCAATCACTCCAGGCGCTAAACCCTCAAGGACATGCATTTTATATTAGACACACATACCTACCATTGCGTTTGTTTTATGTTAAAAAATTATGGACTTGAGTTCTACAAATTCGTTTTTAACAAAATTGATATATGGAGATTCGTCTTTTCGAGATATTTCAAATAAAATTAATGTTAAATATGAAATTTAAATAATAAAAAAAAGAAAAGTGAATAGATTAATTTTTCGGTCAATTAAAACAATGAAAAACAATTTATTTTTGTTTGTTTGTTTGTGTGTTTGTTGTGAGAATAAGTACTGGAAACCATCTTCGGCAATTTCAAGTGATAAAATCTCAAAAACAAAATATATGAAACAAAAAAAATTTGTCCAAAACAAACTAGTATCCATTTGTCTAAATTATTTTACCTGTCTTCATATTTAAACATATTTGTCCAAATTATTTGAACTTTATGTATTTTCTCTAAATTTTAATTTAAAAAAAGTTAGTTTAATTTCTATTTATTAATTTATTTTTTGGTAGGCAGCAATATATACTACAAACTCAGAATTATCTACCTAAAATTTATCCAAAAACAACAATTAATATTTTAAATTCATTTCACTCGTGGACCTTACACTTCATCAATTTAATTTTCTTCACACATGTCCATCCTGGGTAAATTTTGGGATCCTAATTCTGGGATCCCAGACTTTTCCTTTGGTAGATTGTCTTCATCATCAAATGTACGTGGGTTTTATTCTATGAAACACGAGTATTCCAAAAATATTATTGTACAAGTCCTGAGTATTTATTGGGTGTGAGTATGTGTACCGGATACATTGTATATGGTCTCGGGAAGTTGGGTATGCCATGAATACGCGGTGGGTACACCATGGGTACTCTACAACAGCAGATTTATTTTTATTTATTTATTTATTTATTTTCCAAAAGTTGGAATTTGATGCACATCTACAACATTATTTCTCTTTAATTATCTTCAAAAAATTTATGTAATTTAGAACCACAAACTCTTTACACTGTTATTGAGTAGCTTTGTCCTCTTCTACTTATTGTTGTGTACTTAGTAGATAATTATAATTATACGAGATTTAAAAAAAAAAAAAAAATTTGATGTTTATGAAAATATTAAAAATTATATTGATTTTCATTATTACTTTCATAATATTGATATTTTTAAATTGTTATTTAAATATTTAAAAATTATATACTTGAATGAAATGAAAGAATTCACAAATTATTGTCTTAATGGTTATGAATATGAGTTCATCAAGATTTTACTTTAGTAATGTATTGATATTGTTAAATATTGATGTATTTTTGGTTTTGTAATTTCTCTTTATAGCTATTGTTTTTGAATTTTGATTTGTAGGTGAGATGTTTAGCTACAAATTTTAGAAAAAAATAAATATTTGACGCATCCTAGTCGTACTCGTATCTTATTTTTTTGGAAAAAATAACCAATAAGTCTTGTTTATTACTATAAAGTCTTATAAAGTTTCAATACGGACGATTAAGTCCTATTTTTCATAATATATTTCCAAAAAGTTCATTGTTCCATAATGGATGTTATCTCAATTTTTTCCCTCAATTAATATGAAAATCTTTTTAATCTAAGTAAAATAATGTTTTTTAATTATAAAAATTATGATATTGTATTAAAAAAATCATAAATCATAATGAAAAATTATCAAAAAGTTATATTTTGTTTTAAAAATTATTATTACGTTATATCAAATTTTAATATTAACAAATAAATCTTTTTATTTTTATTTTTATAAATTGTTATACGAAAAAAAATTCAATTGTTCATAATATATTTTATATATTTTAGTCATTCCGCTCGAGCGGCCAATCTTGCGCTTGAGCAAAGATCATGGATCTATTTGTTATAAAAGAAGCGGTTCAATCAGATTTTAGGATACGACTCCCAGATCTTCTTTGAGGATTTTAGGGTTTTTGTGTGGGTGATTTTCCGACCACACTGCCAACTCAGTATTCAACCGGAGAGTACTGACAGAATAGATGACACTTAGCTGACCTGCAATAGAAAGAGAAGATTCCGGCGGTGGTTCGTCCACCCGGGGGCACTCCGACGATCAAGTCAGTACTCAATATCTCTCAAAGATAACCAATAGTGCTTAACTCACTAGACAAAGCATAAAAGACATATCTTAGACCCAGGGGGTGCCTCTCTTTTATAGCCCACATAATCCTAGTCCCAATAGGAGCCTAGCTCTAATGGACTTAGGATTACTGCTAATCTTGGACTCCCAGTAGGATTAGGATAAACTCTCTAAGAGTCTTATCTTTACCCAAACTGAAGTCTTCTCCCATTCTAGGACTCTTGTCCCTTATCCGCTTATCTCAGATTCCGGTTTCTTCGCAGATAACCTCGGCCTAGCCGAGATGATCTCGGCGTCATGACCAGGACACGTGGCACCTTGGCTGGCACTTCGGTGACACCTCGGCCACGTGTTGTCATTCAAAAATTATGTCCCCACAACTGCCCCCTAGGTTCTATTACCTTGACATCCTGAGGTGATGGAACCTATATATTTCATTCCTTTAATCATGAGCCCGGTTAATTTCAACTTGTAAACTTTTCTCAAATTTCAACAAGTGTTAAACGTGGTCTCGGTTTAACATCATCTTGGTTTAACTGTAGCTTGTAAACTTTTCTCAAGTTTCAACAAGTGTTAAACATCATCTCGGTTTAACTTCAACTTGTAAACTTTTCTCAAGTTTCAACAAAGGTTAAACATCATCTCGGTTTAACTTCAACTTGTAAACTTTTCTCAAGTTTCAACAAGCGTTAAACATCATCTCGGTTTAACTTCAACTTGTAAACTTTTCTCAAGTTTCAACAAAGGTTAAACACCATCTCGGTTTAACTTCAACTTGTAAACTTTTCTCAAGTTTCAACAAGCGTTAAACATCATCTCGGTTTAACTTCAACTTGTAAACTTTTCTCAAGTTTCAACAAGTGTTAAACATCATCTCGGTTTAACTTCAACTTGTAAACTTTTCTCAAGTTTCAACAAGCGTTAAACATCATCTTGGTTTAACTTCAACTTGTAAACTTTTCTCAAGTTTTAACAAGTGTTAAACATCAGCTCGGTTTAACTTCAACTTGTAAACTTTTCTCAAGTTTCAACAAGCGTTAAACATGATATCGGCTTGTGAAATTCCAACTCCCAAGCATCATTCTTCAACCCTTTGTTCTATCGCACGTTGCAGGTGGATTTCGAAGCATTTTCATGTTTTTTTTACATAGGCTTCAACTTCCTTTTCAATGTAAGGCTAAAAGAATCCCTACGATATTGCTCTATGGGCAGGGGATCTGCCTCCTGCATGGCTTCCACATACTCCTTTGTGGAAAAAATTCTTTAATCTTAGGCCAAGCTCTTCTCTTTTCGGACTTAATTATCTAAGCCAAGATCTTGTCTTCTGGGATCTGGGATTCCAGATCTAGAATCTGGGATCTGCTTACTTGGGCTAAGCTCTTGTCGTCTCGTTCCAGTATTATCTCGGCTTCACTTCGGCGAACCATTTCTCTTCTCTTGTTTGGACGCTTTTGTCCCCGGCATGTCTTCCTCGGCTCTGGCATACTTTTCTATCCTGGCCATCAGCTCCTCCATGCTTTTGGGCAATGTCTTTGCCAGTGATTTTCGAAGCAGGCAGTCATCCTTCAAGGCGTTTTTAAACGACATGACCGCCACCTCTTGGTTACATCCTGGTATTCGGTTGAATACCTCATAATACCTTTTGGCATAGGCCCTACGGCTTTCATCCTCGCCGATCTTCAGGGCCATTAGGGCGTCCACCCTCAATGGCTGTAGTTTGTTTGTTACGAACTTGGCCACAAACATCTCGACCAGGCCTTCCCAAGTTTTCACAGTTCCTTTCGGCAACTTGTGAAACCAGTCCGATACAATTTCCCTGAATGATGAGGGGAACACTTTGCAGAGCAACGGCTCGTTCCCAGAGTATAATGCCATCGCGTTCAGGTATAATCCGACGTGAAAGTTGGGGTTCGACTTCCCATCGTATATCTGGAACCTCGGCATACTGAACCTCTTCGGGACCTCAACTTTGTCTAATTCTTCCGAGAACGGTGTTCTCGGCTTGACCAGGGAGGTTACCTCGGCATCTTGTTGCTTCCTCTGTAGGTGATCTCCCAGATCTTCTTTGGTTCGTTTAGGAGCTCGGCTATCTCCGGATTTCAGCCTTTTTGGTGCACTACTTCTACTGTCATTGTGAGTCCTTTTGGTCCTCCCTCCACTGGTCGTGTCGAAACAGAGTTCCTTCCTCTGAACATCCCGATGTTCTTTGATGCAGGTTTCTTTTGTTCGACGTGCCTTCTGGGATTCTCCATGCCCGACCTCCCGTGAAGGCCGGTGAGAATGTCTCTTGGTCCCGCCATGCTGAGGGACTGCAAGAACTATTTCCTGCCCCCATATCTAGGCACCTTTCTTGGCCGCTGGAATCGGCGTATCTTGTAGTGGGAACGGTGGCTGCATGACGTTGTTCTGCATCATGAAATTGACGACCGTTTGCAAGTCTGCCAATTTCTCCGCCATTCTCTTTATCTCGTCGTCCCTCCGTAGGCATATATCTTTCCATACCTGGAGGTCGTCCTCATTATAATACCCGCTCCGGTCTGATTTCTTCAGTACGTCGTCCTCTTGGCCGACGTCCTTTCCTCCGTGATTCTTATCACGAGTCACTTCGTTGCAGTTGTCTTCTTAGACGTCAAGGTCAATATGTTTCCCACTTTCAGTAGGGGTGTCATCTCCAACCTTCTCTTTCTGTCCGTCGTTGGCCATCTATTCTCCTTTCTTTCGCACAGACGGCGCCAAATTGTGTGGGTGATTTTCCGACCACACTGCCAACTCAGTATTCAGTTGGAGAGTACTGGCAGAATAGATGACACATGGCTGACCTGCAACAGAAAGAGAAGATTCCGACGGTGGTTTGTCCACCCGGGGGCACTCCGACGATCAAGTCAGTACTCAATATCTCTCAAAGATAACCAATAGTGCTTAACTCACTAGACAAAGCATAAAAGACATACCTTAGACCCATGGTGGTGCCTCTCTTTTATAGCCCACATAATCCTAGTCCCAATAGGAGTCTAGCTCTAATGGACTTAGAATTACTGCTAATCTTGGACTCCCAGTAGGATTAGGATAAACTCTCTAAGAGTCTCATCTTTACCCAAACTGAAGTCTTCTCCCATTCCAGGACTCTTGTCCCTTATCCGCTTATCTCGGATTCCGGTTTCTTCGCAGATAACCTCGGCCTAGCCGAGATGATCTCGGCGTCATGACCAGGACACGTGGCACCTCGGCTGGCACTTCGGTGACACTTCGGCCACGTGTTGTCATTCAAAAATTATGTCCCCACAGTTTTCTTCTGGGGCTATTTTGCAAGTTGTCTTTGATGTTTGATTGAGTATTAAACTCACATGGTTTGACAAGCATACATTAAAGAGTTTGGTTGTTTGAGTGTTCTACTTCAAGAGTGTTCTTCTTCAGTGGGAACCGAAGATTCAAGCATGGAGTATTCGAAGGACTTCGAAGTTGTGCGCAGTCGTTGATTCGACATGGATGTTGTGGATTCAACATCAATCTGATTAATTCCGAGACGAATGTTGCGGTGAAAGAGATACAGATTGTTGAAGACAAATTGATAGAGTTTGGGTAATTTGTTTGGTAAATTTGTATTCTTTCTTTCTTTTATAGTGGATTGATTTTTAGCGTTTAGCCCGTGGTTTTTTAATCACAATTGGAGGTGCTCTAATTGTGATTTTTCCGCATAAAAATCTATTGTGTTGATTTATTGATTTTGAAACAACAATTTAAATCACTTTCGTATGTGCTAGATGATTTAGATTGTTTGTTTTAATTGTTTGAGTATTATTGCAATTAATCTTGATTTGAATCACGAATCACTTAGGTTTTTCAAATTTCATAAATAATTTTAATTTATTAGAATTTTTATAATTAAATTATTTTTAATTGTTCAAATTAAATGATTTTTCATAAACAAAATTATAAGTATAAGATTAATAATTTTTACAATTAAAATTTAAAATTTTAATTAAGTTAAAATTATTTATAAAATTATTGTTCATATTAAATGAGGGGTAAAATATTAAATAGGTGTCACAACTCAAATCTGCCCCTATAGGTTTAGCATCATAACCAGTCAATAATCCGTAGACTACCGAATGCCTCTTAAACAAAAATCAAATTATTAGGGGTTAGCGGAAGCAAATAACAAATATACAATGTCTATTGAGCTGTGCAGACTTATATGAGACAAAAAAAATTAAAACTTTTTATGTACATATATCATCATATATACAGATGAGACAAAATGGGACTTATCCCTATTTATAAAATAAACTTGTTTAACCAAATAAGAAAACAAAACTTAAACTTTAATCGCATAGTCATAACCACTTGACATATCTAGAACCTCCATGGGAGGTATATAGGTTAGCTGACAAAAACAGATTCCAAGCAAACGCCTCTAAGCCTGGTCATGCGCCTGATCACCTACATACATAAATAATACAGTAAGCTGAAATCTAGTGAATAACAACAAAGTAAAGGTTTTATGAATGATGTCCATAACAGATTTAGAAATCAGAGTTCAATTCATAAACAGATTCATATTCATATCAGATTCTCACATATAATCATGTGTGGTACATATGTGGTACATCCAATAGTGCTAACAGATGACTCATGATTACATGAGATAGTATAGATGACCTATAAAGGGACGTACATGGAGTAGATAAACTTATGCATAACCAACCCTGGTACCAGGTAACAGATATCACATGATGCTAAGGATGCTACAAATACATTTCAGAAAGTTGGACAATCATTCATTTAATCATAAGATAACATTTCAGAAAACAAATCATATCATATCATTCAGAAAATACTTATAATCAAACATAACTTTACAGAGTTGTTACTCATAAATAGCTCCAGAAGCATATCAGACAGATTAGACAAACCAGGTAGACGATAGCGCATGACCTACACAAACACATAACATATACACATTGAACCACATAATCACTTCCTTGACCAAACTTGACTTCTCTTGTTTTTTTTTTTGCTGTCTGAGTAATCCGAAATTCTACTACGCGTATTATTTCTTATTCAAATAAACTAAGTTCTTATTTCATATATTCTTTCATTACCAAATCCCTATTTTCCAAATAGACCGATTTCTTACTTGGCTTCTTAATCAATTATTACTAAATCAGTGATTTATTCCTAAACCAACTAATTTATGTTGATTGTTAGTTTATTAATCTTGTTAAGTCATAATTCTTGTCTAAGAATGCTTGGAAAGAGATGAGATTGAAAATATGAACTAAATGCCATTTTTCCAAAATATGCTGAAAAAGAGCTATTTGCTCGAGTGAACTTCTCGTTGCTCGAGCGATTTGTAAAAATTGCAAAAGTACTGAAAGTTTTCAATGTGCGCTCGGGCAGTCTGTAAAATTTTAATTTCTCAAAAATGACTTCCAAATGCATTTTTAATCTTTAAACTCATAATAATCTTGATCAAAACTTTGAAAATACTTTAAAAAACATAAACACTTATATATTAATAAATTATTTGCTAAAAATCTTGAAACACAATATTTAAATCAAAACCTTACTTAATTTCAAAATCAAAACCCATGAACTCATGGTTCTAAAATTCTTTTTCAAAATCAAATGCACAATAAAATTACATGTAATTTATGGAGTTTAATCTATTTACAACTTTCAAAATCAAATCCAAAATAATTAATTTCTAAATTAACTTTCATAAACTTGAGCTCAACTCCAATTCTTCATTTTCATGTTAATTTCTTTTTAATCACATAAAATTGATTTCAAACTCTTTTCCATTTTCTTCAAAGCAAGAAATCAAAGTTGTAAACTTCTTAGAAAATCATTTGCACGTATGAACTTGACATCAAAATTAACTAATTTTATATTTTTATTAATTTTCTTCATATTAAACCCAAATTCAAATTCACAAGTCTTTTAAACATGAATTAAAGTCTAAAACCTTGAAATTCTAAGATGTATGTAAGGATGGGTTTCAAATTTATGAAAAAAAAA
This sequence comes from Camellia granthamiana, assembly GCA_036172215.1. NCBI lineage: Eukaryota > Viridiplantae > Streptophyta > Magnoliopsida > Ericales > Theaceae > Camellia > Camellia granthamiana. Next base: position 115,652,067 of record CM069912.1, on the reverse strand, counting down.
CAAAAATCAAACTTAAACTAATTAATTTAAAATTTAATTCCATAATCTTAAACGTAACTCCATTTTTCTTCATCTTCTTACTAATTCCTTTTAATCACATGATTTTGATTCCAATTTCATCTTTAATTTCAAGTGTAAGATAAAGATTATACACAAATTAAACATAAATTCTATACCTTAAGTTTTAATTTCAGGAAATTTAGTTGATTTCTTCCTTAACTCTTTATTTCATCTTCAACTCTTAGCACAAAAATGGGTTTCCCTTGAGTTTCTTCAAAAGTTTCCAACAAATTGAATCATTCTTCAACAAAGAATTGAGCTCTCTCTCTCTCTCTGTGTTTGAATTCAATGCTCCCATAAAGAATGCTCCAGCACCAAGAAAACAAACACACACACACCTATACTTGTTTACACCACATGCACATGTGCACATTGTCTACGGGTTCCAACACAACACTCACATGCACGCATACACACACATGGACACACACAGAATTTCTCAGTATATCCCCACCCACATACACTTTCAATTTTAGATTTTTCTATAATCCAATTTATATTTAGAATTAATTTAATTAAGTTACACTTAATCTTAATAAATTTTGATTAATATACAATTAACTTAATCATAAGTAATCTCAAATCCCACATAATTTAATTAATCTATTTGACTTCCATTAGAATCCAATTAATTATATTTAAATTTATTAGTCTGAATCAGATTTTTAATCAAACTCCCAAAAGGCTCCAAACATCAAATTAAACTTATTTTCATCATCAATTTTGGTTCCTCAAATCATTTATACTTTCGATTTTAGATCCAACTCAAAATCTCTGTCAATAAATTACACATTCAAATTGGGCCCTCATAAATAAATTTAATTCATAATAATCTTAATTCCCAATTCGTATAACTTAATTAATGTAGCAATCCCAGTTTTGATCATTCTTTCATGTTTTGCCACTTCGACTAGGCCGGTCGGGGATCAAGCTACCCGGTCAGCTCGCGAGGGTCCAGGAGACAGCGCCCCTTGGCGGGTCCAAGGGCAGCGCCCTGGCGGGGTCAAGGGGTAGCGCCCCGAAGCAAAAAATACAAAATGCATTCGAAGTTGCTTGTCCGCTCGAGCGGCCATTTATGCGTTCGAGCGGAGAATGTTTGGTTCCAGAAGTTTGATCTGTCTACAAAAGTACTGGGAAGGTGTATTCGACGCTCTAGCGGGGCATTCCACGCTCGAGCGGACCATGTTATATCAGTTCGTGAATCTGATATTTCAGATCACTTTTGTATATCTCTCTCTCTAAAAACATTTTCTCTCCCTTCTCTCTACTTTTCCCTACGCCAAATTGGATCAAAACCTTAATTTCTCAAGATCCATTAGAGTTCTGCCATAGGTTATTCATCAAAGTTGGTTAACTCTCTCAAGGGTTTCGTTGTGTGCGGTGAAGATCGAGTTTCGACACCGTTGATTTTGGGGGTTTCATCTCATTTCTTCTTCAAAACTTGAGGTAGAAATTTTTTTAGAGTTATATATATGTTTTTGCAAGATCTATATGATTTTCGAAATCATCTTTCGATAGCTTTGAAAATTGATTCCTGATTCAAGAAGTTGAGTGATTTTGAAAGTGGGTTTGTCTCTTGTTCTTTTAAAATGATCTTATGGGTTTTGATCTTCGTTGATTGAAGAAAATATGATTTTGGAAAGTTTCTTTCAAAAGATTTGAGTTGTATCGTTTTGGTGAGAAAACCTAGAATTTGGGAATTTTTTTTAAGGGACTGAAAATCCATGAATGATATTGTTATATTTATTTTGTGTGTCAAAATAAATGGATGTTTAGAAATTTTGTTATTTATATTTATATAAATGATGAATTTCAAGGAATATGAGAATTATTGTTCATTTTGAAAATTATTGTTCAAAACGTTGACATAGTCTTGAAATGACTAATTGTTGAGGATACTTGAGAAGAGAGACTTGTGTTATTCCTTGGATAATGAATTGAAATAAAAATATTTATATTCATCTTGTGTTATTGGCATATCAATTCATTTGATTACATTAAACTTTGAAAGTTGATTTAAAAACTTGCATTGAGAAAAGAATGTTGAGAAACAAGTTTTCATGGAATGGTTTTGGGGTAAATACATTGGTAAGTCTTGATAGGTGGTGTAGATGATATTGAATAAGTTGGCCTGAGAGCCCGGGGTGAAAGACCGAAAGCCCGTGCGGATAGGTGTCGAGCCTTCCGGTTAATACCGGTAAAAATGACAAATTGGTAGTAATTGTATCGTCTACTTGCAGACACCGACCTAGGGATTACCATAGTCGTATTTGTCGCTCTTGAAATGAATTGTTAAGTTTTTGAAGAATTGAAATTGCATGACATCATTGAGCATGAGGGTTTTCAAAGATGAAGATGTGATTTTCTTTTAAAAGAGTATAGCATGGCATGTGCATTTTATCTCTTGAGACTTGTATAAAATGTATATACTTTGTTAAGGATTTCCTACTGGGCTTTATGCTCACCCTATGGGATTTTTGTGCAGGAAAAGATGTGGTGATGCCGCCTAACTAAAGGCGAGAAAATGTGTGTTGAGAGTACGAGACTCTCATTTTGTTGTGACTCTGTGTGTAAGCCAATGGCTGTATGTGTGTGGGTTTGAATAACCGTTTTGTATAACCAGACTCAAGTCTTGGAAACTCGTAAATTCTTGAGGGTATTTATTTGTTTATTTACTTGTTGTTGGATTAATGTATTGTTGCATGAAGAACTATTGTATTATGTAATGTAAGTTTGGAGATTTATATTCGGTTTTCCTTGAAATAGTTATGATTATTATATTATCATTTGTGTTAGAAATTTGGGGCGTTACAATTAATTTCAATTTGGACCCGATTAATCAAATCTCAATTTTACAAATTTGAACCGAATATTTAATTAAACTCCCATATGATCCGATACTCGAAATTAAAATAATTCAATTCACCAATTATATTCTTTTAAGCCATTTAAACTTTCAATTTCTATTCCAAAATAAATCCTCAATAGAGTCATATACGAATCAGTCTCCACAATTTTCATAAATCCCAATTAAATAAGAATAATGGACAATTAACATTTAAATCTCCTTAATTAATTAAATGCTGATTATTATACGTGGTGGGATCGTCACAATAGAAAAACTTGAAAATGCAATAAATATATGTACCTAATGACCAAATTATCCTTTTTTCTTTAATTGTCTCTATTTTTATATTTTTATGGGTGAATTGCACTAACAGTCTCTATAGTTTAAGGCTTGTGTCACTTTGATTCTTGATTTTTCAATTGTGACACATTTGACCTTATATTTTGAATCTTGTTTCAAATAAGAACAATTGAAGATACCATTACTTAATTTCAAAACAAAATTGTCAATTTGATAAAATATAAATTAATTTGACAAAAATAAATGTCAATTTTTTTAAAAATTTTTTAAAATTATTTCTACCCACCAAAGATAAAATTATGCAAAATTGATAAATCTTTTAGACATTTATTTATTTATTTATTTTACCAAATTAATTTTTATTATGTGTTTGGATGATGATTATGTAATAGATAGTTGTTAATATTTTAATGTGTAATCAATATATTTAATATATGAAATGTTTTTAGTTTTAGATTTCTTAATTTAATGAATTGAATTAATAATAATATCAAAGTTGTCGCTATATTTGACTTTTGGAAAAAATAGAGACTAATTTAGTGAAAATAAAAACAACCACCCATTACATGATCATCATCCAAACACATAATAAAAATTAATTTGGTAAAAAAAAAAAATGTCTAAAATATTTATCAATTTTACATAATTTTATCTTTAGTAGGTAGAAATAATTTTTAAAAATTCAAAAATATTTTTTTCACATTTATTTTTGTCAAATTAATTTATATTTAATCAAATTAACGATTTTGCTCTTGAAACTAAGTAATGGTATTTTCAATTATCCTTATTTAGAATAAGATTCAAAATTTAGGATCAAATGTACTATAATTAAAAAGTTAGAACCAAAATAATATAAGTCTGAAATTATAGAAATCGTTAGTGTAATTCGTAATATTTTTATATATTTTTCCTAATCTTTGTTTTACACTGTCACACTCATGTCTTGGGGAAAACAATATGCATGTATAGGTATATATCAATAAATATTGTCATTATCATTTTTTACCATGATATTACACTAATATTATTATATTAATAAATATATATGTAACGCCCTCAAAATAAACCCATTACATCATACGTTCACGATAAAGAAAAGATTTCATATTACAATCATCAGAGTATTCTTACAAAATGTATTACATGTTGACAACAAAAGTAAATGCCCTATAGGCTTACAACTTTCCAAGTCAATACTTGGTTACAAAAAGGAGAGCACTAGCTCAAAAAAAGCCCTTGGCTTGATATACATGTAATATAACAAAAATAACAAAAAGAGTCTAGCAGCCTCAAGCCTCCCAAGCTATGTCCTTGGAGGTGGCATGATACCTGAACCTGAAAATGATGTCCCATATAGGGTGAGCCAACGCCCAGTAGAGATATGCTAAACATAATATGAGCAATAACTAAAACATTAGCATTTGATAAATGTTTAACCCACATAAATCAATTCACAACCCATTTCAATTACACGACAAATATGTCCATGTTTCATTCCTCTTTCCTTTACTTAACCAATTTTCAATTCATAAATGTGGCTCAGAACCTGGCCAAACAATTCCCATGAGACCACAGCTCATATCAACAATACTACCATATTTCACAATAGATACACATATTTGCTGTATCAATATCACATAAAACACTTCCATACTTCACAATAGATACACATATTTGTTGTATCAATACTTCAATAGATACACATATTTGCTGTTGTAACAAGCCCGCGAGGGACCTCAATGGTGTTACAGTTCGGACTCGATTTGTCACGGTTCTTAATCTTGAACCAAAGAGTCCAAATTCGGCAAATCGTTTTGAGAAAAACAGATTTTTTTGAAAGAAGTGCCAAACATGGACTGCTTTGCCAGATACAAAGTCGCCACCTAAATATTTTATAATGGGGAAATTTAGGAAACCCTGACTCGGTGCCAAAGGCCACGTGTCCGTCATCACCAAAGTTGCCTCGGCTCGGGAACTTGGGTACGATTGGGGAAGGTCAGCTATGAGCACCCCCTCTCGCCCGATCCGAAGATCGGCCTCTACTAACCATGATATCTCGTTTTTGAAAACACATGCGTTCTTATTCCGATTAATTAGCTAGAATTACTATGTGATGCGCACAGCAAAACAAGTATAGACTAGATCGCCTAATTTGGAACAAAGCATTGCATATCCGTTTGTTTGGAAATGTTTTAAGATTTGCTACTCGCAAGTAGGCTAAAACACGGATTTCAACGAGTTGTTCCAACTCAAATAATCCAACCTTCACCCACAGGCATTCAGGCAGTTATATCAACTGAGCATTTAGCCACATGGTAAGCATGCTGTCATGTTAACATTCACACTCATGCGAGATGCTAAAACATAAATACTTACATCGTACTCCGTGCCAAAACAATGAAGCTAGTTAGCAAAACATGCATGACCCTAGTCCATGTTAAGTGGCTAATGCATCACATACAAAATGCAATCTAGAATAGGCTCGGCTAATCCTAGGATGACATGTGGAATGTGACAATTGATACACGTATTCAAATTGAATTTGAAATACAATGCAGTTAGCATGATGCACCGAGCCTGGTGCATGCAATACAAATGAATGAATGCAAACATGCGAAGCATAAGAATGCTAATTGAGATATGCCCTAAATCTAACCATTGTAAGTGGTTAAATAAAAGGGAAGAAAGACGTGAAGTTGGAAGACATACACACACCCACGCACACTTATTACAACATTGGCCCTCACTCGGAGGGTCCGAATAAATAATACAAGCCACCTAATTAACTAACTCACGAGCTAATTAAATATTACAAAACCAAATTAATAACTAGCTACAACTAATTATTACACAACTTAATTAATTAACGAATCAATTAACTAATTAATGAATGACAGCAAGCAAATAGGGAAAGCGGTAAATGATGCTATTCCAGCTCTGTTTGAAGAAGGGAGGCATGCATGCTCGCTTCGGTTCCTCGCTTTGGAAGGCCTTCCGGTTGCTCTTTAGAGGCTCTGTTTGCAGGGTGTCTTCCAGTGCTTGTTGTTGCAACTTACCAAAACACTGCAGGGGGAAGCTACCAGTGGCTTGCCGGCCATGAGAGGAGTACTGCCGGCCAAGGGTGACACACTGCCAGCCATCAATGGCAGGCTGCCGGCCACTGGTGTGCTGGGACACCAAACTGCAACGAAGCACAAAATAGAGAAAAGGGAGGGTCTCCCAAGGGCATGTACGCACCATGGCACTCCAAATCACCTCAAAACATCAAGGGAGAGGCCAAATCGGATCCACGACCATCAATCACGCGTCCCGATGCATGATGGCCAAAGATCCAACTTGTACAAATCAATATGAAAATGAATGCACAAATAAAGCAAATAAAGCCTAGAACTCTATCATGAATCATCAAGAGCTTCGGCGACCGAGAATTGAGACACGTTCCATCACTTGAAGTATGAAACGCCCCTCGTTCCTCATGCTCAGGTTAACACTTAATCCAAGCAATGCAATACATAAGCATGGCAAACATGCAATGCGAACAACCTAACAAGGCTAATGACATGCAACAAGCACATAAGCATGATGTGAGGTGACAACCTTGGACAACATGACGAAATGCAACATGAACATGTGAACATGCAAGGCATGTAAAGCTAAATAAGTATGCAACAACATACTACATGTAACAAGCATGCGACAACATGATAAGATGGGCTTACACCAAAGATGGACAGCTCTCAACTAGGTCCAAATCAGTAGCCAAAGGCAATGAATTGATGGCACAAAAAGCATGAAATGTCAAGATAAGCATGCATACCAAATGGCTAAAGTATTAAGACATAAAGGGGTCAACTCTTAAGCACACTTAAGGAGCAACAAACATGGATACATGGCAATGAGGTAAGCTCTGAAATATCATGTAAAATGATGCCAAATCAACTCAACGATGCAAGCAAAGCATGTTAGGATGCTTAAAGCTCAAAGTAAGCAAAGGGACTTAAGCCATGGACACACAAGGCAAGCCCCAAAGGGCCAAGGGGACCTAAAACAGTCCTAGGGCAGGTCTAAGCAAGATCAAAACCAAGCTCAAAGCTAGCCAACACGGGCTAGAACACAAAGCTAAACACAAGGAGCATGCAAGGCATTAATGAGGCAATGCACTACACCTATTGAAATCAAACATGGCATGACTTGGACAACCAAAAACAGAGTTACATCATGGTATAATAGGACCCAAAATGCACTGAAATGATGAGCCAAAGGCTTAGGCTTAATGTCATGCACAAAAGTCCATTCTTAAGGCATAAAGCACAAGCTATATAAAGCATTCAAAGCATGTCAAATGCAAGTGAATGACAACATTTCATGGACTAAAATAGCATGTGGAATGAGGGCGAGGGATGCAAACATCACATGTATGGCATGGTAGGGGTCTCAAAACCCAAGACTAGCCTAAGCATTTACACTATACCTATACAAAGCATGAGTGATATGGCCATGGCAGCCCAAAACAGTCCTAGAACACTTCGAAATAAGCATAAAATCATGTTTAAGCAAAGCCAAAATATGCTAGTATGATGAGTCAAAACATAATGCACAAAGAGTTAGGAAACAAGATTTGTTCTACACCTATATGGAGCATGCAAAGGATGATCAAACCAACTATGGATAGGGTCATATCATGCCAAATGATGACCAAATACATGCTGAAATGTAAACCAAACAAGCTAAAATGACATGGCAACGCATGGAGCATATAAAGCTAGTTTAGGGGATTTACACTACAAGTGCATCATGCAAGCATGGAGTAACAAAACCAACCCAAAACAGATTCATGGCATGGTAAAATATCACCAAAAATGGACTGAAATGGACTCAACAAAGACTATGCACACATGCCACTTTGATGAGCTATGAATGGAGTTACATTACACATGCTAGATGCAAGCAAGGCATGACTAAACCAGCCTTGGATAGGGCCAAAGAAGGTCCTAGAAGTCACAAAAAAGGGCCTGAACCAAGCCTCAAAAATGCATAGAGGGTTGGTCCTTTGGAAGGCCAAAAATGCAAGCAAAGAGGAATACAAAGAGAGGGGACTACCCCCTCTGATTAAGGACCTCAAAACCACACCTCTACCACTGAGAATCCACTGGATTTTAGTGGTAGGAAGTCCAAACCAAGGCTAGCTCGGATGCCTCCAAATATGGCTTAAAACAAAGCCAAACAAAGCATGCAAGGGGGCTACACACCCCAAACAGCAAAATAACCTTAACCAAACTTAAAAAGCACTTAAAAACAAGACTTTTTTCAGTTATAAGCAAAGCCTAAAACAATATGCAAAGAGGTCTAAAGCAAGGTACAAGAAAATGCAAAAATGGGGGAAATGCTCACCCTTGAAGACCCTCTTCAAAATCAGCAATTTCAGGGGGTGGAAACTGGTTTTCAAAGCTCAAGAATCCCTCCCAAGAAGCTTGATCAATGGTGGTGGTGTATATCTAGGTGTTGTAGTGTAAAAGTGCAAGGAAATCCAACTTCTAAGTACTAAACACAAGCAATATAGAGAGAAAGGGAGTTTTTTGCTCTTCAAAAACTCTGAACCTGGTCTAAGGAAGAAGCCTCTTCCTTATATAGAAGAATGAAAAGCCAAAGCTTCTTGAACAAGCTTTTCAAGGCTTTCATCCCTCCATACACGTGTATGGAGAGGAGTAAACAAAAATCCACCTGGCTTAAAAGATCTGCCTGGAAACCAGCTGAGATAGGGGGTGTACCGGCCATCAGTAATGGCCGGCAGTGCCACATTGATGGCCGGCAGGGGCAAAGCCATGGCCGGCAGTGCCATGCCATAGCCGCAATACACCAAGAGGGCCACTCTGAAAGGACCAAAACAGGGTCCTAAAATGAGGCAGAAAGGATACAAGGTCCGGGAAACTCGAACCAGTGCCGTTCCGCCGCAACAGTCGAATACTGGGCGAGCAATCGAACCAGTTGTTGGGTGTACCTACAAGCATAACCAAGTCTTGAGGACGGTCAAAAATGGGGTGTCTACAGCTGTATCAATGGAGTCCATCCCCTATCTCCTCTCAAATAATATCCGGTTTAGGAGTCCATCCTCCTATCTCCTCCTAAACCGTGGAGTACATCCCTTATCTCCTCCTACATAACACAATGTATATAAGCACAAATCATATATACAATCAATCAATACATAAATTTGACGTATTATTCCAACCGTTGTATTCAATGACATATTCAATTGATTAGTTTTAATTCACCTAATCATCATACAAGGTCTACAACATTCAAGTCTATCCTCCACCGATAGCCCAAAGCAATTTATTTCTAAATAGATAATAAATGCATCACCAGATAATTTGACAACACTTTCATAAGTGAGTGATTAATAAATCCAACTCCACCATTCCCTCTTATGATGAGCCAATTTCATTATTTTCAACTCAATTCCATATTTCCATAACATTCTCGAATTAATTATATAGATTAATTCATACAACAATTTAGGCCTTCTCCCCCCTTTTTCTCTACAATGACCCAAATGTCCCATATATCATCAACAACATCAATACCATCATTTTAAGACCCAAGATACACATATATGAGTCAAAATAACAAAACCCCTCTTTATTCATTTTGAAACCCTAACACCCAAAATTACCCAATTTCAACATTACATCAAAATGACCAATAGTTTATGTCAAAGACCATAGAAATGAGTAGTTATCCTTACCTCAAATTCGGAGCTCAAAGGAGAAGATGAAGAAATTTGAAAGTGCTCCAAACCCCAATATTTTCAGATCAAAATGTAGCCCTCAGCAAGTCCCACACTTTTTACAAAGGCCCAAGGATAGAAGATCACTCCTACTAGATCAAACCCTAGAAAGAAGTTGAAGTTTTAGAGTGAGGTGCTCTTCAATGGAGGTTTTGAAAAGTAAGAGAGAGAAAAGGAGTTGAAAAAGTGATCCAAAAAGTCAGACTTCGGACTGATATACTGCACTCCCCGCTCGAGCGTCAGACACAGACTCACGCTCGAGCGTCAAAAGCGCCACTCGAACGTCGGATGCACACCTCCAGAAGTTTTACAGACCAAGGTCCCCGCTCGAGCATCAGACTCCCCGCTCGAGCGTAGGAACAAAACCAAAAGGGCCCGCTCGAGCGTCCGATGACCTGCAGAGAAAAATACTGGGAGATGGATATTCACGCTCGAGCGTCCAAACTCCCGCTCGAGCGGAGAAGCAACAACAAGGGCCCGCTCGAGCGTCAAAAGCCCCGCTTGAGCATGAAGGCCAAAAACTAGGCATCAACCTTTGGTTTCTAAACACAACCAACCTGTTTCAAACCTGCCCAACACAACCCAAGACTCAAATATAAGAGTAAAGGATGGAAAAGAGAATACGACATTAACACACTCACGGAACCAAGTCCGGAATACAATAAACATAGGAAAGGAAAACCGGGATCGCTATAATATATATATATTTTACCACAATATTACATTAATATTATTATATTAATAAATATATATATATTTTTTTTGCCCACATGATGTTTTTTTGACAAATTTTTTTCCCCACCACATTCATAACTATCTATTATATTTCGGGTTTATATTTTTTAATTTTTATTAAGCGACATAAATAATATTTCTAACAGTGTGTTCTTTTTTAGATCAAATAATATTTTTCAATCACATTAACAAATCTTGACCATTCTCGTATATTTCGTATTCATTTTATGTTCGTACGAACTTTTTTTTTTTTTTTAATATTCTTAATTGAATAAAGAAAAAAGAGTTAATTACTTAAAAGTCTTATTTATAAATATTATGGTAGCTCATGTTCTATTTAAAATTTTTTAAATAATAAGTCCAATTTAATAAAACTGAGAATATTATTAATTTTTGCTAATTTTTAAAATTAAGAATATTATCAATTTTGTATAGTAATGTTCCAGAAAATTATTTCACTAATTGATAAAAAAAGTGATATCTAATAAAACCGATAACATTAATAGTTTTTTTCAGTTTTAAAACTGATAATATTATCAGTTTTTTATTTGGAAAAATTAGTCTAAGGTCCTTCTCCCATTTTTAGTAATGGAAAAGATCCACAATATTATTTTTTGATGTCTAAGGTCCTTAGACTCACACCCATATATCATTTCAGAGAAATTTGACTCTACTCTTCTTCTTCGATACCCAACTCTCAGAATCATCATCCCTAGACTTAGACCCAAAAAACCCTCCTCTCTCTCCTTGGCGGTTCGCTCTCGTGGACCAGTAGGAAGCAACATCAGATCTATGGATGGTGAAGCGTTTGGCAGGGGTAGGGTTGTTGAGCGCAACTACAACATCCCAAAGGAGTCCACCTTCCACTTGGTGCTCGCCTCCGCAGTGACACAAAGAAGAGCAAGAAGAAGACCTACACCAAGCCCAAGAAGATCAACTACTTCACCACTTCTACATTCATCCTCTTTCTGATTGCTTGAGATTTTGTCAACCACTGCTTCCATGTATATAACTTTCACTTCTCTCTTCGGGTTAATGCAGTGGGCTCTAGCAATTGCCTGGTCCTCATTTTTTGGGTTTGGATCGGGAGCATATATGATGACTGTGTCACCAACAGAGATCCTCCACGCACCTGACCTCGAAGCAGGCTCCGCAGATTTGCCCTCTCTCGAACACTGTGCTGCTCAGCCCCGCCGTCGCCATTCCGTACCCACCCTTCACCAGGTCACCGTACCCACATGCTCTTCCCACCGCGTCACGGGGGTTCGCCGCCGCGTAGTAGGTGGCGTGTGCGGATCTCCACTCTGTAGAAGTAGAACTAGTAGTAGTAGCATTACTACTACCACCCCACCAGGATGATGATGATGATGATGATGATGATGATGATGATGATGATGAGGGAGATGAGTCGGATGATAAGGAATAGTGTGCGATTACTAGTAATAATCCTGATACTAGAGTTAATAGGAGAAGGAGTCCCAGATTTTGTATCAGATTAACAGACATTTTCAAAGCCAGTTAGAGAGAGAGAGAGAGAGAGAGAGAGTGGTAGTAGTGGGCAAGGTCTCAAAGCATTTGATCCATCTTTAGTCTGTCTTTTTACTTGAAGTTGGAATTTTTTTTTACTAAGCAAGAAGATGAAGCAGTCCGTATGGGGGCTATTATAGTCCGCAATAGCTGATTCACGGTCTTCTATTGGAAATCCTTGAAGAAGGTCAAGCTTGCTGTCTTGTTGTTCTACAAGGTTGATAACTCCGGTAAGGTTCAGAGGTCGAGTATGTAAGCAAATCAGATTGAATTTTTTCCAGATTGTGTGAATTTTCTCTTGATGTGTGAATTTTCTCTGGATTATGAATTTTCTCCAGATGTGTGAATTTTCTCTGGACATATGAATTTTCTCTATGCCGACTTGCAGTTCATAGTTTTCATACCTGTGTTGACATGTAACAAAAATACCCAGCAGAGAAAACCTAAAAGGTAAGAAGGTGTTCAATAGAAACCCATATTCATGTTTCTTTTATATACATATATATCCAAAAATTCAAGCCTTGTATTTTTGTTAATATGATACAAAAACATTTAACCAGTTCAATTTGTCAAGATTTTGGATTTTCTCTGGTAAAGGATTTGAATTTTCTCTGGTTTCACAGAGAAAGGATCCTATACAAAAACAAACAATTTTTTTCAGATAAATTTCAATTTTCTCTAGAGAGAAGGGAAATTTCTCTGGAGATGAGAGAAGGCCAGAGAAATTTCTAGAGAGTAGATCAGAGAAATTTGAAAGTCCAGAGCGTAAGATCAAGAGAATTTGAGTGAACCTTTTGGGAATTTCATTGATTTTGAGAGAATTTCTTTGGCTTCAAGTGATCCAGAGAAATTCTTCATTCATTTTCTTTGGAGAAAATTTCTATCTAGAGAAATTCTCTCGGATTTTGGCCATTGTGTAAATTTTCTCTGAGAAATTCTCTGGGAGGTCTAGAGAAATAGAGAAACCTCCCAGAGAAATTCTAGTTCTGTAGAGAGAAATTCTTTCAGAGGTCCAGAGAAATTCTCTCAGAGGTCCAGAGAAATTTCTCTGGGTTGGAGAGAAGCAGAGAATTTCTCTGGAGCAGAATCTCTCTGGATCAAATTGAGGGACCTTAGACATTATGAAAATATTAGATGTCCTTTATACTATAAAGTCTTAATACCAGGGATCCTAAAAAAAAAACCCTTTTTATTTTTAAAGTTTTTTTTCAAGTTTGCACATCAATCAATATATTTGGTTTGAGTTTTCTGGGTTAAGTTTTTTGGAAATTGAGTTTTTTGATTTTCGTGCTTTTTTTTTTTTTGTTTTTAGTGAATATTTTTAAAATTTTAAACGTTTTTTTTTTTACTTTTTTAGATGCACCTTACTTAGATGTATCTAAAAAATAAAAAATTTGTGAAAAAATATTTTAAAAAATTAATAAATACATAAAAATACAAAAAATATACTAAAATTCTTGTATTTTTTTTTTGTATTTTTGGTATTTAGTGAATTTTTAAAAGATTTTTTTTACAATTTTTTTACTTTTTAGGTGTATTTATGTTAGGTGTGTCTAAAAAGTAAAAAAAAAAATGCTTAAAATATTTTAAAAACTTAGTAAAAACAAAAAAATACAGAAAATAAGAAAGTAAAATTTTCTGAAAAGTGTTTTTGGGAAAATGGAACCAAGCAACCTGAATGTTTTATTATCATATTCTTTTATAGACACAAAATTTTTTAGTTTTGTACAAAAAAAAATAATTCAATTTTTTTCAAATTTTTCAAAAAGAAAAACATTCAGTTTGTTTGGTTCTGGTTTTCAAAAAATAATTTTTAGAAAATTCTAATTTTTTATTTTCTGTATTTTAATATTTTCAATGATTTTTTTTAATATTTTAAGCATTTTTTTTTAATTTTTAGACATACCTAACATAAATACACTTAAAAAAATATAATATTTGTGAAACAAATCTTTAAAAAATACACTAAATAGCAAAAAATAAAAAATAAAAAAATTCAGTACATTTTTTTTAATATTTTTTTATATTTATTAATTTTTTAAAATATTTTTTCTCAAATATTTTACTATTTAAATACATCTAAGTAAGGTGCATTTAAAAAAGTAAAAAATTTGCTTAAAATTTAAAAAATATTCACTAAAAACAAAAAAAATACGAAAAATAAAAAATTAATTTTCAAAAAATTAAATTCAGAAAATTGAAACCAAACACACTAGTTTTTTTTTTTTTTTTTGCACATAAATTTTTTTCTTTTTAATTTTTTCAATTTGAAAGTTGATGTTTTAAAGTTTTGAAAATCAAAATAAATGTCAAATTATCATTTTCCTTTATAGATAATCATAAATGATGAACAATCATTATTTGAAGGGTAATTTTGATAATAAAAAATTTAATGGGATTTGAAAGTCCAAAAAATCTTAGTTAGGATTTAATAGAATATAAATTCATAAATTAAGACTTGTGTGTAAATGTTCCTTTTTTAAATTTAACTTTCTAAAAATTGAGTTTTTTTATTTTTCATATTTTTTTATTTTTAGTGAATATTTTCAAAATATTAAGCAATTTATTCACTTTTTTAGATGCACCTCACTTAGATATATTTAAAAAGTAAAATATTTATAAAAAAATTTAAAAAATTAATAAATACACAAGAATACGAAGATGTATTGAATTTTTATTTTTTTTTGTATTTTTGATCTTTAGTGAATTTTTTAAAGATTTTTTTTCTCAAATATTATACTTTTTAAGTATATTTATGTTAGGTATATCTAAAAACTAAAAATTTGCTTAAAATATTAAAAAAAATTTAGTGAAAACAAAAAAATAAGGAAAATAAAAAAATTGAATTTTCTGAAAAATAAATTATGAAAAATAAAACCAAACGAGCTGAATAAATTTTTTTTTTTGAAAGCTAAAATAACAACAATTGGTTTTATTTATTTATTTATTGTTATGGTGGTTGTTAAAATAACAATAATGTTAAGAACATAAAAACTAAACACAGGATGTGATATAATCCTCTTACAAGAGATGGGTCTCACATATGTAGGTCCCATCCTTGTGAGAAGGTTGTGTATCATTCTGTATTTAATTTTTGTCTACATAGACTTACTCCTAAAATAAAAGGCATGCTTGAATTGATTTTCATAAATTTGTTTCAGAATAAAAAAAAATTATAAAAAACATAAAAAAATATTATTATTTTTACGTAGTTTTATCTTTTAGATGATACGAATAAATTTTAAAATTTTTAAAAATATTTTGATGTTTATTTTTATCACACAAATTCCTTTTTTTTTAAAAAAAATATCAAAAAAAAGTTTAGAAAATCAAACAAAAATGGCCAAAATGCCCTTAATTAGAGTGAATATTACTTGTTTGCCACTGTTTTTTTGTCTGATTTGGATTAAAGTACAAATTTCATGTCATTGGACTTTTTTTATGGGCAAATTACTTGGAAGTCCTATTTAAAATAAAACAAGTCTATTTAGTCCCACAACCTTCTCAATACTATCAAAAGTCCACTATGTATTTTTCTTCTTCATTCTTTTCTGTTCATTTGTTTTTCTCTACCTCTTTCTTTCCATGATTTTCTATGACCGGTGACCATGCCTTACTTCTCTTTCTCTTTCTAATATATAGTCACCGGTGACCGACGACCATCATTGCTTGGGGTTCACCAACAACCACCGACTATCGACTCCTTACTTTACCCTTATCGACGGCGAAAGAGACAAATTTTTGGCGAAGAAGATGAGTAGATTTACTCAGATTTGATGTAGATCTATTCAGATTTACATCAGATCTGAGTAAATATACATGAGATCCGATTAGATCTAAACCAAAAATAGTTACTGAAGTACAATATTCTCTTTATATCTGTTTCTCTGTTTCGATTTCTCAAATTTTCTGCCTTTTCTTTGCTACACATTTTTATTTTCCTGTTTTAATGGAGAAAATTTTCAAGTTCTGAACAAGTTGTTTTTAAATTTTAGTTGCAGGCGGTGAAAACTGTAAAATTTTACAGTTTTAGTTTTTTTGGTACTGGAATGAATCATGCTTTAAAACTGTAAAATTTTACAATTTTATAACATTCTTTAGAACTGTAAAGTTTTACAGTTTTATAATATGTTTTCCAATTTGACTAATAAGAATAAATACTTAATAGAATTATACTTTGAAACTGTAAAATTTTACAAGTTCAAAGCTTACTTTTCAGTTTAATCAATATTGGAGATTATTTGCTTAAACCCTACAAAAATTTAAAAAATAATATATACTTTTTCCCATTGTTGTTTGTTGTTGTTATGTTTTTTTTTTTTTTTTCCTTTCAGTTTATCAATATTTAGCACATTTTGCTAAGTTTTTTACTATAATTTTTTCATTTATTCTTTTTTTTGGGCTAATATTCTGGGCATTTTGGCGAGTCTCCGATGATATTCTTGACGTTTAACGAACATTCTGGACATTTCGGGAACTTCCAGCGACGTTCAGAACGCTCCGGCGATACTCTGGCAAACTTCTGACAATACTCCAGCGACTTCCCGGTGATGTTGAATATTCCGATGAGTCTCTAGTGACTGTTTGATGGAAGTCTGGTTGTGGTGAAATGTAGTAATGTTTTTCAAGTTATAAAAAAAATTCGTAACAATTAAAAATATTTAGAACTAATTGGTATTCGTGTTTTGTTTTAGAATTAGATGAATTTTAAATTTTGTATGCGCAACTTACTAGTATCCCTTTTATAAATGGTGGGGATGGGGACGTAATTAGATGCGCATAAGCCTACGGTGGTGCCGATAAATATTGGGTTAACAATGTTTAAAGTCAAAGCTAATCCAATCAAATATTGGAATCAACATTCCCCAAGTTTCATAAATATTGTATGAAACGTGGGTCGATAGGGTATATTGATACGTTAAAATTTAAAAAAAAATAAAAAAAATTAATAAATCTTATTTTATTTTTAAGATTACTACTACGTCATATGAAATTTTAATATAGACAATTAAATCTTATTTTTCAGAACATATTTGTAAAAAATTTATTGTTCCATAATGATGGATGTCATCTCAATGAATTTTGTTAACAAGTGTCCTTACGCTGTATTTAGTTAGAGAATTTGAGAAGAGATTTAGAAAGGAAAAGAGAAACAGAAAAGGTAGGTGAAATGAAAATAAAATATACTTATATTTCACCTAATTTCACACACATTTTCCTTTTCTATTTTTAATTCCTTTTCTAAATCCCCCAATTTAGATACTTGTTAAGAATGTATTAAATAGGCCTATCTAACTCTACTCTACTTTTATGAAAAGTTAAAAATGCGAAAACTATTGAAGACCAAATTATTCTTTTATTTAAGAGTAATGTTAGGGATTATGAAAAAAATGTCATAAAAATGATCGTAAAAGATTCTCTACCTTTAGATTGCACATACAATAAAACACCACACACTAATCAAATGATGAAAAATCTTCATGATGTATTCCATGATATTTTTTTATGATCCCTAACATTACTCTTTATTTAATTGTCTCTATTTTGATATTTTGATATATTTTTTCTAATATTTGTCTTACACCGTCCCATGCATTGCATGGGAACAACAATATGCATGTGTATATATATCAATATATATATATATATATATTTTTACCACGATATTACACCAATATTATTATGGGAGACTTACATATAGGTCCTACTAAGTGGACTTATTATTCAATAGGTCCTATGATAATTAATGACCTTGTGTGAGTGGTTTTCTGATCACACTGCCCACTTAGTAACCAGCTAGAGAGCACCGGCAGAATAGATGGCTTCAGCTAACCTGCAACAGAAAGAGAAGGCTCCGGCGGTGGTTCTTCCACCCGGGGGCACTCCGACGATCAAGTCAGTATATTTCTCAAAGATAATCAATTATTCAACTCACAAGCTTGAGCCTAAAAAGCATACCTTAGACCCATGGGGGTGCCTCTCTTTTATAGCCAACATAAACCTAGTCCCAATAGAAGCCTAACTTCTATGGACTCAGGATTACTGCTAATCTTGGACTCCCAGTAAGATTAGGATAAACTCTCTAAGAGTTTTATCTTTGACGTCTTCTCTCTTTCTAGGACTCTTGTCCCTCATCCAGGTTGAGTTCCCTTTTCATTCTAGGACTCTTGTCCCTTATCCACTTATCTCGGATTCCGATATCTTCGGAGATAACCTCGGCCTTGCCGAGATCACCTCGGCGTCACGACCAGGACACGTGGCACCTCGACTGACACGTCGACGTCACCTTGCCACGTGTTGATACTCAGAAAATATATCCCCACAACTGCCCCCTAGGTTCTATTACCTCGGCATTCTGAGGTGATGGAACCTACACTGTTTGTTCATCTGTGTCCCTCTGTCCGAGATCAAACTCGCCGACCTCAAAGTTCCCTGGACTTTACTGTCCACTGGTGTCAAGAATCAAGTTTCATGCTTTCCAAGCTACTTGAAATCGCACCTCCTAGCCGAGGTTCTGGTTCCATTAATTCCTAAACTCCAAGAGCTTTGCAACTGCTCCACTCACACTCTCTGGTGAGTTCCTGATTTCCAGTCATCTATTTGACTCCGACGATTTTCATATCGGCGTTCATTTCACTTAGTAGGTTCATAAACTCTTTACTTGCTATTAAGCTCAATCTTTCATAACTCTTCTGAATCTGTTTACTTGCCATCTGTTGCCTTCTTTTTTCGTCTGTTTTCAAGTTTTGAATTGTTTGAATGCCTGGCACTGTTCTTGTCATATCCGCTTTTTGTTGCTAGCATCGTGTCGGGGTCATTACTTTCTTGTTCTTCACATACTTACTTAGTGCCTGTGTACTTGGCTTTATTCTTGAACTTTGTCGTCTTCTTGACTATTTTTCTCTTTTTTCATTTAATCCTCTGGCTTTTTCTCTTTCTAGCTCTTTTGCTTAAATCCGTCATTGTTCCAAGCTTTCAAGCTTCTGCAACTATCTTCGTTCCTTTCCTCCTGTGAAGCTTACGTCATTCTGTCATTGTCGTCAGACTTCGGCAATTCTCATTTCGGCTTCCCTCTTTCTGGTAAGCCACTGTTCCTCCTGGTTTTATTTCTTGTTGCTTTCCAAGAAGCTCTACTTCATTGTTAATCACCATTGCTGTTTTACCCGTTGTTTCTAAATCATCTTCTGTTGATTTCTACCACTGTTCTTGGCTTGACACACCTGTGCAATCTTTTTGTCTTGATTTCCTGATAGCTTCATCACCATTCTTGATTACGAATTACATTCTTGTTTCTATTTTCTGTGTCTTTTTCCAGATTCTTGCTTTCAATCCTTGCCTTCAAACTCTGAGGTGCCAATCGCCGAAAAGAGTTTTGATCAAACTCTTCGGGAGATCGATGCTGAGCTCGAGGCCGAGAAGGCTGCTGAGAAGTCTTCCCAACTGTCTTCTATATCCTGCCATTGATGCCGAGTAGTTTTGTTTCCTTCTTTTACTCCTTGTACCTTGTACCTTGTACTTTGTCCGTCTTTGTATGCTTTTAATTTGGCCGACGTGCCATTTTTGTAGTCTGAATAATTTATTTTTCAATATTCAGGCCGAAGTGCCTTCTTTCTTCTTTAAATGCATTTCTCTGATTTCTTCTTTGAATGTATGTCTTCTTTTTTCTGCTCTTGTATGATTCTATACTTAGAATAACTTGCATGTCTTCAAAGTACACCTTGACTGTGCAATCTCTTCGGGTAAAATACCTCTGTTACAACTTCTAATCTTGCTCATCTCGGCCTTGTCCTAACACTTGAAAATATTGTAACAAATATTTTCACAAGTGTTGCTTAGGACTTGTCACTTTCTCAATGTCTTCTATCAAGACTTCAGTTTTCCATATTTCAAGTTTTGACAACCTGGTAGTCTCGGCAAGTACGCAGATATTGCTTGAGCTTGACTTTAACTTGTAAATTTTTCTCAAAAATTTCAACAAGTGTTTAACCATCATCCTTTATCATAACCTCGGCTTAACTTCAGCTTGTAAATTTTTCTCAAAATTTCAACAAGTGTTAAACCATCTTCCTTTATCATAACCTCGGTTTAACTATAACTTGCAAATTCACACAGAATTTCAACAAGTGTTAAATATGACCTCGGTTTAACTTCAACTTGTAAATTCACACAGAATTTCAACAAGTATTTAAACCAATCTTCTTCTGATACGACCTCGGTTTAACTTCAACTTGTAAATTCACACAGAATTTCAACAAGTGTTAAATATGACCTCGGTTTAACTTCAACTTGTAAATTCACACAGAATTTCAACAAGTGTTAAATATCACATCGGTTTAACTTCAACTTGTAAATTCGCACAGAATTTCAACAAGTGTTAAACATCATCTCGGTTTAACTTCAACTTGTAAATTCGCACAGAATTTCAACAAGTGTTAAACATGACCTCGGTTTAACTTCAACTTATAAATTCACACAGAATTTCAACAAGTGTTAAACATCATCTCGGTTTAACTTCAACTTGTAAATTCACACAGAATTTCAACAAGTGGTAAACATCATCTCAATTTAACCAACTTGTAAATTGCTACAAATTTCAACAAGTGGTAAACATCATCTCGGTTTAACCAACTTGTAAATTCACACAGAATTTCAACAAGTGGTAAACATCATCTTGGTTTAACCAACTTGTAAATTGCTACAAATTTCAACAAGTGGTAAACATCATATCGGTTTAATCGTCATATCGGTTTAACTAACTTGTAAATTGCTACAAATTTCAACAAGTGGTAAACATCATCTCGGTTTAACCAACTTGTAAATTCACACAGAATTTTAACAAGTGGTAAACATCATCTTGATTTAACCAACTTGTAAATTGCTACAAATTTCAACAAGTGGTAAATATCATATCGGTTTAACCAACTTGTAAATTGCTACAAATTTCAACAAGTGGTAAACATCATATCGGTTTAACCAACTTGTAAATTGCTACAAATTTTAACTAGTGGTAAACATCATCTCGGTTTAACCAACTTGTAAATTCACACAGAATTTCAACAAGTGGTAAACATCATCTCGGTTTAACCAACTTATAAATTGTTACAAATTTCAACAAGTGGTAAACATTATATCGGTTTAACCAACTTGTAAATTGCTACAAATTTCAACAAGTGGTAAACATATTCTTCTTCTCTCTACCCCCTGCATGGCTTCCATATACTCCTTTGCGAACCTTATAAAAGGTCTTCAACCTGGCTAACTGCAGTCCAACCTTGTGTGTTTTCTTTTTTATCTTCTGGGATCTGAGATTTGCTCACTGAGCTCTTCTCTTTTCGAACTTAAGTGCGGAGATCTTATCTGCTAGAATCTTGGATCTGCTCACTCAGGTTGAGCTCTTCTCTTCTCGGACCTACTCATCTAGGCCGAGATCATGTCTTCTAGGATCCGGGATCTGCTCACTTAGGCTGAGCTCTCGTCTTCTTGGGCCTACTTGTCTAGGCTGAGATCATGTCTTCTCGGATCCGGGATCCAGGATCTGGAATCCAGGATCTGCTCACTCAGGATGAGTTCTTCTATACTTGAATGTCATCTTCTTGGCAGCGCTTATGCCCCCTGTCTTTGCATCCCTTCTGGAAGGGTCTTCATTCCTCCGTAGGTATCTATCCTTCTATACCTGTGTAGACACCCCATTTTTGACCGCCCTTAAGACTTGGGCGTTACTGATGGTTTACTTGTTGGAGAAAGGTGTGCAGGGCACAGGTTCGGTTTCTTCGGCAAGGAGAGAGGCGAATCTCAACTTCACACCCCATTTTGAACCAAAATTATTTTGGATAGTTTTGAGACCTTAAAACCCTCTCTTTCAAAACATTTTTGAAATAAAATTCCCACGATGTTCCGACACTTGCATTTCGGTAAATGGTGCGCTTTTCGGTAAATTGAGCAAGGACAAAGTGGAGATGAATGAAAGAGAGATGAAATCTTTGAAAAATCTTTCAAAACACCTTACTTCGGGGTTTGAAGTTGAAGAGAAGAGGAGAAGAGGGGAGAAAACAAGTTGGAGAAGAGGTTCGGCATGAATCCGGGTAGAAGAGAGTCGAGCAGTCCTCGCTAAATCAAGCTCATCTATCTATACACTTGGAGTTAAGCTATGAGGCCATAACCATTGGAAAGAAGACTTCCGGGGCTTCATTTTGCACTGAAGAATCTCTCAAAACCAAGTCCGGGTGGGGGAGGTATGATTGGTTGAAGTTGGGCATCATCTCGGTTGGATCGAGTCTGCGCGGCTTCACCAAAAAGAGCATAACTTTTTTCACAGAAGGAATTTTAATGCAAGGTTTGCCCCATTGGAAAGCTAACTTCCGGGGCTTCAATCTGGAAATCCACCGGCACTTTTTGACCTCACCAGCCACCCATCGGCACTCTATTTAGCCGACCGGCCAGTACAAATTGCAGGTCGGCAATTTTTTGTGCCGACCGGCAATTTATTTGGCCGATGACCTCTTTTTATGGCTGATTTGACCCTTTTGACTCTTGCAGGCATGGTGCATGCCAGCTGTGCCAGCTGGAGTGCACAGACCCGACCCCCCATGCACATGTGTGGTTGTTTTGCACCTTTCCACCCTTTTGGCCCTAAACCTCTTCTAGAAGGTTGACCCTTTGGCCAAGCTTCTTGGAGAAGCTTGGCCAGCTGTATTGGCTTCCTCTAGAAGCCTTGAACCTCCTGGCCCCCTTGACCCTTTCTCTTTAGCTTAGCCATTAAGTTTCTTGGCCTTTGCTTGGCCTATATAAGCATCCCACCTCCTCCATTGTAAAGGGTTGGTGGCTTGAACAAAAAAACCAGAGATATATAGATATATATCTGATATACATACATACAACCCTCCATCTCTCTCTATATCTCACTCCTTTGCCTCCAAAACTCCATAGTTCTTGGCCTATTGCACTACAACCCCTAGCACAACACCACCATCATCCATTCAAAAACCTTGAGGCTGATCTTCAGAGGCTAGAAGCTCAGATTTTTGGACCAAAAGGTTGCTAAAGACTTGTTCTTCAAGGGTAAGCATCTATTTCCCTTAAACTAGTCTTTCTTTGTTTCATTTCTAAGCCTTGCTTTCAAGCATCTTTGAGCTCCGACCAAAACTGAAAGTGGCATTTTTTTGAGCTCTATTTCATCTTTCATTAAGGGCCTCTCACTGTTTGGGACCCCCATCTTGCACTTGCTTCATTACCCCTTTGTATGCCATAATCTTGCATAGTATTTTTGGCTTATGTGTAATCTGTTTTGGAGCATGATGTAAACTGTAGATAGGCTTATTTTGAGCCCTTCTTCAACATTGAAGAAGGGCTCACCACTGTTTGGGACCTCCATGTATCACTTGCCATTGTACCCCTCTTTGGTCCCCATTTTTGCAAGGTTTGTTAGCCTTTTTTGCTTCTGTTTTTGTGGCTTGGTCTGAACTGTAAAAAAGCCATATTTAGGGCCCCTATACAACATTGTTGAAGGGCCCTTACCTGTTTGAGACCTCCATGTATCAGTTCCTTCTTTGACCCTCTTATGGCCCATTTCTTGCATAGCATTTTGGCCATACTTGTATCTGTTTTTGGGGCTTGTCATAAACTGTAAAACATCATATTTTTGGCCCCTCTCTAACATTGTAGAAGGGGCCTCCTGTGTTTGAGACCAGCAGCTGTGACTTGCCACATTACCCCTCTTGCGGAGCCATTGTTGCATGCTGATTTTGCCCTATCTATGTTTGCTGTTTGGCCTTGCTTTGAACTATAAAAATGCTTGTTTTGGGGCTGCCTTACTTCTGTCTTCATGCTTCATGTCCAGATTATGCATGTTTGATATAGCTATAGGTCATTTCATGTGCCTAATCTTGGGTTTCGGGGCCTATAGCATGCATTGGGTGACATATTTCCATGATTTGGGACCATTTGGCATCATGTTCTAGAGCTGAAATTCACATGCTTGTATGCCATCTTGCATCCCTTGCCATGCTTTGGTAGAGTTGCATTTTTGTGCCTTAGGTTTGGTTAATGCATTGTGCATGCATTCCATGTATTGTGTTGCCTCACTTGCCTCATTATGGCCACTGATTTTGGCATGCTTGTGAGCTATCCATGTTAGTTTAAGTCCATCGTTGCATGTTGTTGCATGCCATGTTTGTTTACATGTTTAGGTTGCGCGCCTAGCATACATTGTTCATTTGCATGTTCATGTTGCATACTTAGCCTCTATGCCTAGGTTGCATTTCATTCAGCATGCATCCCTTGCCTCTTGATCAATCATGATAGAGGTTGGGGCTCTTTGATGTGTTTTGTGCTTGCATTTCATTTGATATCAAAGTTGCTAACTTGGCTTTTGGGCCATCATGCATCGAAATGCGTGATTGATGGCCCGGGGGTCGAGGGCCATGCTCCCTTGAGTCCATTGCATGATAGAGAGTGTGTCCATGCACACATTTGCTTGAAATTCCATGCCATACACTGTCTGTCCTTGTTGCTGTCAAAAACCAGATTCTGCAGGAATTGTTTGCCGACCGGCAGTAAAGAGTGCCGACCGGCAACGTATTGGTGGCCGACAACATCATAAGCAGCCGACAGGCATTTTACATGGCCGGTGGCCATTTCATCCAGCCGGTGGTGTCCCACAGTACTCAAAGAAGGTACCCTGGGACTTTGGCAGTCTTCAGAGGGGCAGGACAGTGAAAACAGAGGCAGCAGTGGTATGGTGCGGGTTTTCCGGGCAAGACGGATCGAGCATGCATCATTCACGCATCCCGAGGCGGGGCTGTGGCCACCTCCTTTCTGCGTTCAATTTGTTAATTAATTAGAAATTATGCAATAATTAATTTAGCAATTTGTTATTTGGACTGTATATTCTTTTGGTCCCTCCGAGTGAGGGCGTATTTGTAATAAGCGTGCGTGAGTGTGTGTATGTCTTCCAACCCCACGTCTTTCTTCCCTTTTATTTACCTGCTTATGATGGTAGATTAGGGCATATTTATTTTAGCATACCTTATGCTATGCATGCGTGCGTTCATCCATAAAGTATTGCATGCACCGGGCTCGGTACATCATACAAACTGCATTGTATCTTCAAATCTAACTTGAATACGTGCATCGAATGATTACATTTCACATGCCATTTTAGAGTTAGCCGAGTCTATCCTAATCACATTCTGTATGCGATGCATTAGTCTCTTAACATGAACTAGGGCATGCATGTTTGCTAACTGGTTTCTGTTTTGGCACGGAGTGCAATGTGAGTATTTATGCTTTAGCATCTCGCATGCGTGTGAATGTTAACATGACAGCATAATTACCATGTGGCTAAATGTTTATATGAGATAAACTATTTGAATGCCTGTGGGTGAAGGTTGGATTGCTTGAGTTGGAAAAACTCGTTGAAATCCGTGTTTTTAGTCTACTTGCGAGTAGCAAATTCCAAAGCACTTTCAAAACAAACGGATATGCAATGCTTATTTCCAAATTAGACAATCTAGTCTATACTTGTTTGCTGTGCGCATAACATAGTAATTCTAGACTAATAACCGGAATAAGAACATGTAATGTTTTCAAAATCGGATGTCACGGTTAGTAGAGGCCGGTCTTCGGACCGGGCGAAAGGGGGTGCTCATAGCTGACCTTCCCCGATCGTACCCAAGCTCCCGAGCCAAGACAACTTTGGTGATGACGGACACGTGGCCTTCGGCACCGAGTCAGGGTTTCCTAAATTTCCCATTTTAAAATATTTAGGTGGCGACTCTGTATCTGGCAAAGCAGTCCATGTTTGGCACTACTTTTCAAAAAAAATCTGTTTTCTCAAACGATTTGCCAGAGTTGGACTCTTTGGTTCAGATTAAGAACCGCAACAAACAAAAGCAGTAGCATCGAGGTCCCCCGCGGGCGCTGTTACAGTTTCTGGCGACTCTGCTGGGGATTTTAGAGAGCTTGACTCGAACTCGTGATATCCTGTTTTGACCACACTTATGTGTTTCTTTGCATTGCATGTGCATTGGTGCGCCTAGGACACCGTGTTGGCCATCTGCTATTCCTGAGCGGTTTGCTGGAGGCTTGTCTTGTCAAGGCATGACCATAAGGCTGACCGGTTGCGGGCTCTGCCAGTATGGGAACACAAACCCCGGTTTTACCGGGGCACCCCTTTTTTGACCATTCGACCTAGTGCATATCGAAATCCATAGTGACCATTCCAAACTAGGACAGGTTGCTTACCCGATATAGGTTGTTTGAAACCGCTGCGTGCGTAGTGAAACCCTAGCTCCTGACAAAATAGGACAGGGAAACCCTACCCCAACATAGGGGTGTATTGGCTCTCTTTTACATGCTATGTGCTTTTAGAGTGTATCTCTACAGGAATGCGCATATCAGTTTGCAAGTCTGGGTATCAGGCCTGCGGGCATCAGTATTTGGGGAATCAATTTTACCTGAGGGTATCGGTTTACAGGCAGAATTTTGGGGCAGAATTCAGTAGAGAATACAGTCGTTCAGCTTTGCTCATATTCGTTCCAGTGAAGTTGAGCTAAGATGCTGTCTGTTTTCTCTTTTGCTAGGTAGTCCTGGAACTATAGCTTCAGAAGGCTCCACTATCCCCCGGGTACATTGGATTTGCGCTGATAGACTTTGTCAGGTCAGAGGCTCAGTTCAAGGGTAATCAGGGCCAGAGAAGGCTAGTCAGACATAGACCACCAGTACCACAGCTACCAGATCAGTGATCTTTGAGCAGTTGGGTAGAGATTTTCGAACTTACAGCAGGCACAGATATACCGGTTGCTTAGTTAGACCAGGACAATATGTCGAGTCTGGAAGAGATGGTGTGCCAACTCCAGGATGGTATGAAAGCCATGCAGCAAGACGCTGTCCGTCAAGCGGAATTCGCCAAGCAACAGGCTGTGGTCATAGCCCAACAGGTAGAGACAATTGCCAGGCTAGAGCAGCAAACTGGAGTATCTACTTCACACCAGGCTTCTCCCCCGCCAAGGGTTCCGATACCCGAGGAGACACCAGATGTCCAGGCAGATACGGACATTCCAACAGGGCCGGCTCCGCCCCCGGTTCTACCCCAGCTATCTAAAACACCCATTAACTTGCCAGACTCCCCCTTTGAGTTCAAGACGGACCCCACAGCGTTGAAAGTGAGCAAGCTTGAGAAATTGTTCAAAAAGTCTCAGGGGGCTCACTCTATTCCTGATATAGAGGATAGTTATACCGACTCAATGGTGACATTACCGGATCGGTTCAAAATGCCACATATTGATCGATTCGATGGTTCTGGAGACCCAACGGTGCACCTCCACCTGTTTTCTGATATTCTGAGACCAATGGGTTTGACCACAGCCCAGAAATTGTCACTATTCGGCCGAACCCTGTCTGGGATAGCCGCAATCTGGTATGCGAAATTGGAGAACTCTGTGAAACAGAACTGGGAAGAGATGGCTGAGGCCTTCAGTGATCAATACTCCTACAACACACAGATTGAGGTCATCACTCGTGATCTTGAAGTCACCCGCCAAGGGCCAAAGGAGGGTTTCTCAGAGTTCGTGACGAGGTGGAGAGCAAAGGCCTTAATGATGACTACAAAACTTTCCGACAAAGATCAGATCAGGATGATTGTTCGGAATCTGCATGGCAAGTTGCTGCAAAAGATGGTCGTTCTACCTCTGTTTACCTTTCCAGCCCTTCATGAAATGGGGGTTCAAATCGAGGATGCCATCAAACAAGGGATCTTTGCAGAAGATAATGAGCCTTTGAAGAGGAATGTTGCTCGTAGTCCCAATGCTACTACTGATGGTAGCACAGCTGCGAAATGCTCAGAAGTAGGTACTATCACCACCTCCCTCAATGGCCAAAAACCAACCACTTCAACTCAGCCCCAAACCCGAAAATTCCATCCTCTTTACATGAGTCTCTCTCAAGCTTTGAAAAAGCTGTGAGAAGAAGGGCACCTAGAACTCCTAGAACCCCAACCCCTTCCAAACCTACTCCCAGCCAGGCATAACCCTTCCAAGTACTGTATGTACCATCAGCAGCGCGGTCATGGCACCGACCGTTGCTACCGCCTTCGTCATGAGATCCAAAATCTCATTGACAACCAAACGATAGCTCCACCTTCAGACCCCAATGACCAAATACCTCATCCACATCTCAATCTAATCCACACACTGGCCGTCCCTTACGACCCCAGCGTATATATCACCCCAGCCCATTTGCCCAAACCGAAGGTGTTTATCCCAGAGAGCCTGGACTTATGCATGATGGGTGCATCTGAATCCCAATCATCTCAAACCCATGAACCCACTACTTCTGAGCTGATGAGGATGATCGAAGATCTTCAGAGAACTGTGGCAGATCTGGCCTTTGGAGTTTTGGCTCCGTCATCAACCGCATCACATACTAGGGAGTTCATGTCAAAAGGCTCCTTAACCTTGGGACGGGCTGCATTGGGAGAAGGCCAATCTCTTAGCAAAGTGGAGGCCAGTGATAAGAGCAAGGCAGGGGCAAGCATTAGTCCCCATCAACATCTTCAGTTGGCTGTTGAGGCTTTGAAAGCCGAAGGATTGAACGAAGAGCAAGTCCTCGCAGTTATGGCAAAAACTGTGGATGACACTTTCGCCACTCAAGTCGGGGGCAGTTTGAATCAAGGGGCAAGCCGGGAGAAGGGTCGTCATGTCAGGAATGTTCCTTTCAGCTCTAACCCTACTCTCGAAAAAGATCAGCAAACCCAGCTAGCACCTGCCGACCTCTTTGTTGGCGTATCTTCTTCAAACCCCCGAACATCGGACTATCTACCTCGGGGCTAGAGGGTATTCACCCCACTGAACATGTCTCTATCAGCGGCCTTGAGGGTCCTGATTAAAAAGGGGTACCTGAAACCCCTGGAGCCGCGACCACTGCCAGATAGACTTCCTCCCTCCCATGATTCGGCTAAGTACTGTGCCTTTCATCAGCAAGTCGGTCATGTCACTGATAGTTGTTTCCGTCTTCGCCACGAAATACAAGATCTGATTGACAATAAGGTCATCGTCGCACCAACTCAGCAAAGTCTATCGGCACTTGATCAGTGAACCTCTGGGGGATAATGTGATGTGATCGGGAGATGAACCACCTGCGGATGGCGCTCGATTTACTCCAGATGTGGCGTTTGGCACGCACTATTTTGAGCATTTGCGAATGCTAGTTTTGTAGTTTCTGACTTGGGCGTTGAAGTCAGTTCTGTAGTTTTGTTTTGAGTCTGTCTCTATCTTGTTGTATCGAGTCAGTCCTGTTGTACAAAGGTCGGGTGATTCCGGGGATGTTACCTCGGGCATCACCCTTTTGTTTTGCGTTTGTCTTTTCATTTTGTTTTGAGTCTGTTTCTGCCTGGAGCCAGTTACACCAACAGATTTGAATGAACAGCAGTGATTTTCACATTCTTGTGTTCGCTTCTGCCTTGTGCCAGTTGTACCAGAAGTTCTGAATGAGATGACAGTATTTGACTAAGAACTCTGTCTTTTCTGTGCCTTGAAGTTGTTGTAATGACCTGAGTTTTTCAAAACTTTTTGAACACTACGGTGAAAACGAAGAGGAGGGAATTCCTCGGGGTTTGTAAAAATTTGATCAATTGAGAGAAAGAGAGACATGCTAAACCCTTAATGATTGAGATCATGCTTGTTAATGTGAGTATTGAGAAGGATCCTGGCTTGATCCGGATTGGCTCCACACTTTCTTCAGCGCGAGCGACTAGTCGCTTTCTTAAAATTTTTCAAAAAATGTTTTTGCGCGGTCCTGCGAAGACATGTGTGGAATCGCTCTTGAGATTGCGCAGCTTAGGATCGCTCTCAGCCTC
The DNA here is from genome assembly GCA_036172215.1 of Camellia granthamiana. Lineage (NCBI taxonomy): Eukaryota > Viridiplantae > Streptophyta > Magnoliopsida > Ericales > Theaceae > Camellia > Camellia granthamiana. The sequence goes on along the minus strand of CM069912.1, from coordinate 115,621,959 downwards.
AAGACTCGACCCTTTTGCTTTCAAACCTTGAACTTGGATTCAGAACGTTCAAAGGTCAATCATGATGTGAGGCCTGTGTGGTCAGATTTGAAGCAGCCCGCAGACTAGGGGCGAGAAAAGTCAGATCAAGAAGCTTGCGAAGCTAGATCAGGAGCACTCCTCGAACTAAAAAAAAAAAAATGTCAGATGCGCTCGAAGAGTCAAAGATGAGTCACCAAGTTCCTATCCACAACACTAGGGGCAAATTCGGCCCCCATTGGATGGACTCCTACACCGTCAGCAAACATCAGCCATTCTCCTGGATTCAGATGACTTCAGGATCTCAAAACCATTTGGCACGGACTTGTTATACTTTTACCCTTTGAGAGGCTCGCTGGGCCGAAAACCCGGAAGGGCGACCCAGGCAAAAGTTAGAGCGAAGAAAAGAATGAAGAAAAAGAAAAAAGAGAAAAAATGCAAAGATACAAAAAAAAATGCAAAAAAGAAAAGAAAAGAAAAATGCAAAGAAGAAGAAGAAAAAGGAATGAAAAAAAAATGAAAAAATTGAAAAGAAAGAAGAACAAAGCTCGCAAGGTCGAAAATCTGCAACAGGCGCCTTAGCAAAAGTTAGAGCATAAAAAGGAGAGGTTAATACCCGAGTGTACCTTAACCCCGAACTACGTAAGGCTTGATTCCCATCTTTGGGATACGTAGGCAACTTCATTCTGAAGTCCGGGCCGCAAAACACTTCAAATTCGATTATGTCCATGTGATGGTTCTGGTCTTTGTCTTCACTGTATCCTAGGGTTTGGTTGTGTTCATCACTCTGAGGACTGCCTACAATGCGCTGCGGTGCCATTCAAACAAGGGGCAACTTTCTGTTGCCATTCAACGCGCCGTGGTGCCGTTCAAACAAGGGGCAACTTTCTGTTGCCATGCAGCTCTCTTCAAGCAAGGGGCAATTTTCCTTCAGATCCGAGGTGGTGCATCTCGAGAGTAGGTTTCATGCTCGCCCAGCAGTGGCCGTTTGCAAAAACAATTTTTGAGAATTTTTACTAAAGTTGACTATTTTCTCGAAAATTGTTCTATCTTTTTCAAAAACTGGACCATTTCTTGGACCCAAAAAGGAAAATTTTCAGTGCTCATAGCCTAACTTGCATGATCTTCAAATCAAAAATCGAACAAACATGTTAATCTAACTCTCATGTCGGTCAAAATTACTTTAGCAAAAGCTCAAAAATAAAAAATGGTCAAAATGATGAACTAGGGGCATAGTTGAGTCAGGCTTCCTGCCTTTTCCCCATTGTCAACATACTCGCCAAGAAGGGCACTCTACCTGCCAGAAGAGGGCACAACTGAAGTCAACAACAAAGGGCAGAAAGCTGCCTCATCCTCCAAACAACGAGGTATCAAGCCAAGTGCGAAGCACGCACTGGAATGGGGCCAGATATTCCATTCCCTCATCTGGACAGATCTAACCACGCCCAAACTCCCCAGCAGGGCATCATCAACCAATGTCAGCCACAGATTTGCTACACACCCAATCGTAGCGCAGCCCTCTGTGGAAGAATCTCACTGTTGTGAACAAACGAAGAATCTATCTGAATGCTAGGGGCAAGAGCCCGCAACTTCTTGTTTATCCACCAACCAACCAGGGGAGGGATGAAAAATGAAAGATTGAAGAATAGAGAGATGTGCGATGAGAGAAAAGGTGAGCAAAAGGGTTTTTGAGAGAAAAACCGAGCCTGAGGGCCGAGTGATGTGAGAATCACAAATGAGAAAGGGTGGGAAATAATACCTGGAGAAACTGGCTCCTCGTGTATTGAGAGGTCTCTCGTCTTTGTAATACGTCTGTGTGTCGTGTCTTTTGTTTTGTTTGTCTCGATTCTTGCTTTGAGTCATTCCGAGCGTGTCTCGATGTGTCTAGGTTGTGTGCCTTTTATTTCCTTGTTAAGTCATTTTGCTGTGTTCAGTCGTAGGCTCAATACCTGGTCGAAAACTCATCTCTCGATTTCAAAAATAAAATAGTTTTGTGCTCAGAGTGCTGTGACATTCTCCACATTTGTGCAAAAAGGAATTTGTTCTTTCAAAAACTGCAGGGTTCAACCCAGGTCGTGTGAGAACAGTAGAACCAGGACCTATCTGAAGCTATAATGGTTCCGGACTGCCAAGCAAAATAAAAGAGGGAAAATTGAAGCATTTGAGTGTGTTTCACCTTCAGCAAATTCCGTGATTGTACTCTGGATGTACCTCTTCAAGCCTTGTCAATGCTACCGAAGTATGAGTGCGCCTCTACCTTAAGTGTAAGCCTGCTTCAAGTCAGAACGGCAATTAAAGCAGCAGCAGATGTTATCTCTTGCCAATATGAATAGGATATACCCTTTTCGAGCTGAGTGTGTTGCAAAACCCTCTGAGAGGTAAATCGGAGACACCAAAGTACATATTTGATGCTCCTCTATTGCATAGAATATGAACTTTTATATACACTGTTGTTGCATGTGCGCCGCGCATCGTTATGATTCATGCATAAAATATCGCGCTATCTTGTGCATTCGCACTGTCTTGTGCACTCGCGTTGTCTAATGTATTGCACTGTTTAGCGCATCGCACTATCTTGTGCATTCGCACTGTCTTGTGCACTCGCGTTGTCTAACGCATCGTGCTGTTTAGCGCATCGCACTATCTTGTGCACTCGCGTTGTCTAACGCATCGCGCTATTTAGCGCATCGTACTGTCTTGTGCACTCGCGCTTTCTTGCGCATCGCACTATCTTGTGCACTTACATGCTATATCTCACTCGCACTATCTTGTGCATTCCATTACACTCGCGCTGTTTAGCGTATCACACTGTTCTGTGCAATTCACTTTCGCGCTTTCTTGCGCATCGCACTGTTTTGTACATTACATTGTTTCATTCGCGCTATTTTGCGCATCGCACTATTTTGTGCATTTTACTTGCATTGCACGTGCATTTTATCGCACTATCCTGTGCATTTCATTACATACTCTCATCTTGCATAAAGGAAAATGCTTGTATCTTTCGCTTTGAACTTGCATCGCGCTTTCTTGCGCACCTTACCTGCACTTGTTGGTGCATTACATTTCATTCGCGCTATTTTGCGCATTGCACTGTTTTGTGCATCTATGCCACATCGCACTCTCTTGTGCACCTGTATAGCACTGTTTCGTGCATTCACTCTTGCATTGCACTGTTTTGTGCATCTTGTTAGCACTATCTTGTGCATTCCAACCTGTTTCGCACTATTTTGTGCATCTCCTTAGCATTGTTTTGTGCATTCACTCTGCATCACATTGTTTTTTGCACACTGTGTTTTTGCATAAATCTTGGATTTTCAAACCGGCTTCGCGTAGCGTATAAGTCCAATTATCAAAGTTTTCCTACATATCGTTTGCATCCCGCCCCTGAACTACGCTGGTTTGATTCCTTGCAAAGGAATACGTAGGCAGCCTGCGGGCACAACCACTTATTCATTTGTATTTTTGTTTGTCCAAGCCTTCGGCCTCGTCAAAAATGGGTCGTCTTTGGGCTTTGACACTCACTCCCGTCATTGTTATGACTTTCGAGTTTTGTCAAAGAGGGGCAACTGTAGACACCCCATTTTTGACCGCCCTTAAGACTTGGGCGTTACTGATGGTTTACTTGTTGGAGAAAGGTGTGCAGGGCACAGGTCCGGTTTCTTTGGCAAGGAGAGAGGCGAATCTCAACTTCACACCCCATTTTGAACCAAAATTATTTTGGATGGTTTTGAGACCTTAAAACCCTCTCTTTCAAAACATTTTTGAAATAAAATTCCCACGATGTTCCGACGCTTGCATTTCGGTAAATAGTGCGCTTTTCGGTAAACCGAGCAAGGGCAAAGTGGAGATGAATGAAAGAGAGATGAAATCTTTGAAAAATCTTTCAAAACACCTTACTTCGGGGTTTGAAGTTGAAGAGAAGAGGAGAAGAGGGGAGAAAACAAGTTGGAGAAGAGGTTCGGCATGAATCCGGGTAGAAGAGAGTCGAGCAGTCCTCGCTAAATCAAGCTCATCCATCTATACACTTGGAGTTAAGCTATGAGGCTATAACCATTGGAAAGAAGACTTCTGGGGCTTCATTTTGCACTCAAGAATCTCTCAAAACCAAGTCCGGGTGGGGGAGGTATGATTGGTTGAAGTTGGGCATCATCCCGGTTGGATCGAGTCTGCGCGGCTTCACCAAAAAAGGCATAACTTTTTCCACAGAAGGAATTTTAATGCAAGGTTTGCGCCATTGGAAAGATAACTTCCGGGGCTTCAATTTAGACATCCACCAGCACTTTTTGACCTCACAAGCCACCGATCGGCACTCTATTTAGCCGACCGGCCAGTACAAATTGCAGGTCGGCAATTTTTTGTGCCGACCGGCAATTTATTTGGCCGATGACCTCTTTTCATGGCCGATTTGACCCTTTTGACTCTTGCAGGCATGGTGCATGCCAGCTGTGCCAGCTGGAGTGCACAGACTCGACCCCCCATGCACATGTGTGGTTGTTTTGCACCTTTCCACCCTTTTGGCCCTAAACCTCTTCTAGAAGGTTGACCCTTTGGCCAAGCTTCTTGGAGAAGCTTGGCCAGCTGTATTGGCTTCCTCTAGAAGCCTTGAACCTCCTGGCCCCCTTGACCCTTTCTCTTTAGCTTAGCCATTAAGTTTCTTGGCCTTTGCTTGGCCTATATAAGCATCCCACCTCCTCCATTGTAAAGGGTTGGTGGCTTGAACAAAAAAACCAAAGATATATAGATATATATCTGATATACATACATACAACCCTCCATCTCTCTCTATATCTCACTCCTTTGCCTCCAAAACTCCATAGTTCTTGGCCTATTGCACTACAACCCCTAGCACAACACCACCATCATCCATTCAAAAACCTTGAGGCTGATCTTCAGAGGCTAGAAGCTCAGATTTTTGGACCAAAAGGTTGCTAAAGACTTGTTTTTCAAGGGTAAGCATCTATTTCCCTTAAACAAGTCTTTCTTTGTTTCATTTCTAAGCCTTGCTTTCAAGCATCTTTGAGCTCCGACCAAAACTGAAAGTGGCATTTTTTTGAGCTCTATTTCATCTTTCATTAAGGGCCTCTCACTGTTTGGGACCCCCATCTTGCACTTGCTTCATTACCCCTTTGTATGCCATAATCTTGCATAGTATTTTTGGCTTATGTGTAATCTATTTTGGAGCATGATGTAAACTGTAGATAGGCTTATTTTGAGCCCTTCTTCAACATTGAAGAAGGGCTCACCACTGTTTGGGACCTCCATGTATCACTTGCCATTGTACCCCTCTTTGGTCCCCATTTTTGCAAGGTTTGTTAGCCTTTTTTGCTTCTGTTTTTGTGGCTTGGTCTGAACTGTAAAAAAGCCATATTTAGGGCCCCTATACAACATTGTTGAAGGGCCCTTACCTGTTTGAGACCTCCATGTATCAGTTCCTTATTTGACCCTCTTATGGCCCATTTCTTGCATAGCATTTTGGCCATACTTGTATCTGTTTTTGGGGCTTGTCATAAACTGTAAAACATCATATTTTTGGCCCCTCTCTAACATTGTAGAAGGGGCCTCCTGTGTTTGAGACCAGCAGCTGTGACTTGCCTCATTACCCCTCTTGCGGAGCCATTTTTGCATGCTGATTTTGCCCTATCTATGTTTGCTGTTTGGCCTTGCTTTGAACTATAAAAATGCTTGTTTTGGGGCTGCCTTACTTCTGTCTTCATGCTTCATGTCCAGATTATGCATGTTTGATATAGCTATAGGTCATTTCATGTGCCTAATCTTGGGTTTCGGGGCCTATAGCATGCATTGGGTGACATATTTCCATGATTTGGGACCATTTGGCATCATGTTCTAGAGCTGAAATTCACATGCTTGTATGCCATCTTGCATCCCTTGCCATGCTTTGGTAGAGTTGCATTTTTGTGCCTTAGGTTTGGTTAATGCATTGTGCATGCATTCCATGTATTGTGTTGCCTCACTTGCCTCATTATGGCCACTGATTTTGGCATGCTTGTGAGCTATCCATGTTAGTTTAAGTCCATCGTTGCATGTTGTTGCATGCCATGTTTGTTTACATGTTTAGGTTGCGCGCCTAGCATACATTGTTCATTTGCATGTTCATGTTGTATACTTAGCCTCTATGCCTAGGTTGCATTTCATTCAGCATGCATCCCTTGCCTCTTGATCAATCATGATAGAGGTTGGGGCTCTTTGATGTGTTTTGTGCTTGCATTTCATTTGATATCAAAGTTGCTAACTTGGCTTTTGGGCCATCATGCATCGAAATGCGTGATTGATGGCCCGGGGGTCGAGGGCCATGCTCCCTTGAGTCCATTGCATGATAGGGAGTGTGTCCATGCACACATTTGCTTTAAATTCCATGCCATACACTGTCTGTCCTTGTTGCTGTCAAAAACCAGATTCTGCAGGAATTGTTTGCCGACCGGCAGTAAAGAGTGCCGACCGGCAGTAAAGAGTGCCGACTGGCAACGTATTGGTGGCCGACAACATCATAAGCAGCCGACAGGCATTTTACATGGCCGGTGGCCATTTCATCCAGTCGGTGGTGTCCCACAGTACTCAAAGAAGGTACCTTGGGACTTTGGCAGTCTTCAGAGGGGCAGGACAGTGAAAACAGAGGCAGCAGTGGTATGGTGCGGGTTTTCCGAGCAAGACGGATCGAGCATGCATCATTCACGCATCCCGAGGCGGGGCTGTGGCCACCTCCTTTCTGCGTTCAATTTGTTAATTAATTAGAAATTATGCAATAATTAATTTAGCAATTTGTTATTTGGACTGTATATTCTTTTGGTCCCTCCGAGTGAGGGCGTATTTGTAATAAGCGTGCGTGAGTGTATGTATGTCTTCCAACCCCACGTCTTTCTTCCCTTTTATTTACCTGCTTATGATGGTAGATTAGGGCATATTTATTTTAGCATACCTTATGCTATGCATGCGTGCATTCATCCATAAAGTATTGCATGCACCGGGCTCGGTACATCATACAAACTGCATTGTATCTTCAAATCTAACTTGAATACGTGCATCGAATGATTGCATTTCACATGCCATTTTAGAGTTAGCCGAGCCTATCCTAATCACATTCTGTATGCGATGCATTAGTCTCTTAACATGAACTAGGGCATGCATGTTTGCTAACTGGTTTCTGTTTTGGCACGGAGTACAATGTGAGTATTTATGCTTTAGCATCTTGCATGCGTGTGAATGTTAACATGACAGCATGATTACCATGTGGCTAAATGTTTATATGAGATAAACTGTTTGAATGCCTGTGGGTGAAGGTTGGATTGCTTGAGTTGGAAAAACTCGTTGAAATCCGTGTTTTTAGTCTACTTGCGAGTAGCAAATTCCAAAGCACTTTCAAAACAAACGGATATGCAATGCTTATTTCCAAATTAGACAATCTAGTCTATACTTGTTTGCTGTGCGCATAACATAGTAATTCTAGGCTAATAACCGGAATAAGAACATGTAATGTTTTCAAAATCGGATATCACGGTTAGTAGAGGCCGGTCTTCGGATCGGGCGAAAGGGGGTGCTCATAGCTGACCTTCCCCGATCGTACCCGAGCTCCCGAGCCAAGACAACTTTGGTGATGACGGACACGTGGCCTTCGGCACCGAGTCAGGGTTTCCTAAATTTCCCATTTTAAAATATTTAGGTGGCGACTCTGTATCTGGCAAAGCAGTCCATGTTTGGCACTACTTTTCAAAAAAAATCTGTTTTCTCAAACGATTTGCCAGAGTTGGACTCTTTGGTTCAGATTAAGAACCGCAACAAACAAAACAGGGGAGTCCGAACTGTAGCAGTAGCATCGAGGTCCCCCGCGGGCGCTGTTACAACCTGGAGGTTATCTTCGTTGTAGTATCCGCTTCGATCTGTTGTCTTTGGTGCGTCACCTTCCTGGCCGGCGTCTTTCACTCTGTGACTCTAATCACGAGTTTCTGTGTTGCGGTTGTCCCCTTCAACGTCGAGGTTGATAGGTCTCCCATTCCCAGCAGGAGCGTTGTCTCCAGTTCGATCCTTCTGTCCGTCATTGGCCATCTATTCTTCTTTCGTTCCCACAGACGGCGCCAAATTTTGTGAGTGATTTTCTGACCACACTGCCCGCTTAGTAATCAGCTAGAGAGCACCGGCAGAATAGATGGCTTTAGCTAACCTGCAACAAAAAGAGAAGGCTCTGGCGGTGGTTCTTCCACCCGGGGGGACTCCGACAATCAAGTCAATATATCTCTCAAAGATAATCAATTATTCAACTCACAAGCTTGAGCCTAAAAAGCATACCTTAGACCCATGGGGGTGCCTCTCTTTTATAGCCAACATAAACCTAGTCCCAATAGAAGCCTAACTTCTATGGACTTAGGATTACTGCTAATCTTGAACTCCCAGTAAAATTAGGATAAACTCTCTAAGAGTTTTATCTTTGACGTCTTCTCTCTTTCTAGGACTCTTGTCCCTCATCCAAGTTGAGTTCCCTTTTCATTCTAGGACTCTTGTCCCTTATCCACTTATCTCGGATTCCGATATCTTCGGAGATAACCTCGGCCTTGCCGAGATCACCTCGGTGTCACGACCAAGACACGTGGCACCTCGGCTGACACGTCGGCGTCACCTTGCCACGTGTTGGTACTCAGAAAATATATCCCCACAGACCTTTTTCATCATATACTATTAAAAAATGTCACTAATTTTTAATTTTCAACGATAGTTTAAAAATTTTATCACAAAAAAATATTACTAATTATAAGTTTTAGCGACAATTTTAAAAAATCGTCCCAAAAAAAGTCACTAATTTTCAACTTTTAGCGACAGTTTGAAAATTTTGTTACAAAAAATGTCACTAATTATATTTTATTGACAATTTATAAAATTCGTAACAAAAAAAGTCACTAATTGTTAATTTTTAGCGACATATGTAAAAAAATATCACAAAAATTATTTTTAGCAACAATTATATTATGATTTATTTTCACTAAGACTTGATGAGAATTAAATCTAACTATTAGGACCTATTAGTAATTTATCCTATTATCATAACAATATTTTTTTTTCTGGCCACATGATTTTTTTGACAATTTTTCCCATCACATTCATAAGAGAGATACTATAGTTCAGGTGTATATTTTATAATTTTTACTACAAAATGACATAAATAATATTTTTAAGAATGTGTTCTTTTTAAGATGTGTACTATAATTTTTTTCTTTATTCAATTAAGAATATATTAAAAAAAAAAAAGGTTTGATATGAACATAGAATATAATATTATCCATTAACAAATCTTAAGGTGTGTATTATAAAATTTTGAGTTAATTATCTAAAAGTCCTATTTACAAATGTTATGGTAGCTCAGGTCCTATCTAAGATTTTTTTGAACCAATAAGTCCTATTTAGTAAAATTGGGAATATTATCAGTTTTTCTCAATTTTTAAAACTAAGAATATTATCAATTTTGCATAATAGTGCTCCAGATAATTAAACAGAGTATGAGATTAAACCTTTTTGCCCTGCTTATTGGTTTGATTCAACTATTTAATAAAGCCATAAATATTATCATTTTTTTCCAGTTTAAAAACTGAGAATATTATCAGTTTTTTCATTTTTAATTTTTTTAAAGTTTTGCACATCAATATTCCATCATCATGATTCTTTATAAACAAAAAATTTTCAGTTTTGCACAAAAAAATAATTCAGTTTTTTTAATTTTTCAAAAAAAAAACTTAGTTTTTTTTTTTTTTTTTGCACATATTTTTTTTTAAAGTTTTTCAAGTTGAAAGTTGATATTTTAAAGTTTTAAAAATCAAAATAAATGTCAAATTATCATGTTCCTTTATAGATAATCATAAATGTTGAAGAATCATTGTTTGAAGGGAATTCCGACTATTAAAAATTTAATGGGACTTGAAAGTCAAAAAAATCTTAATTAAGACTTAATGGAGTATAAGTTCATAAATTAAGACTTGTGTATAAATGTCCCTCTAAAAAATTGAAACCAAACCTAATGTCGGCACCCCATTTTTGACTGCCCGCAAAGCTCGAAGTTTTACTTGGAACACTCGATGATGAAAGTGGTATTATGCGTGGTTCAAGATTTCAACGAAAGAGTCTTGTTCAAGTTTCGAAACAACCCCAAACTTTCCATATTTCCACTGATCATACCCAAGAAATTCATCTTTACACCTTGTGCCACCCTGTGTTAAGGCTGAAACAGAAAAAACAAGGAAATTCATTGAGGCTCAGCCGTGGCTATTGAGGGTCGGCCAGCATTCAGTAGCGAGAAACACTGTTATGGGCGGGAGGCCGCCAGTTGGCCATTTTTGAAGATATTTATGATGTTTCTTGCTCAAATTCTATAAATACGACCATATATCTCTGTTTTGGGGGTTGAACAATTGAGAGAAAGTCTATACACATAGAGAGAGCTCCTTCTTCCTCCTTCTTCCATTGCAAGCTACCTTTGAGTTAACCTACCTTCCTTATATCATTTATATACACCATACACAACCTTGACTCATCATCTTAGAGCCTTGGTTGACCCTTGAGAAACATAATTCAAGCTTGAGAGTGTGTCAAGAGTGAGTTTGAATATCAACCAAAGCTTACTCCATTTTGAGAGGTATAAGTTTTTAACTTTTGTTCTTACTTTTGCTTACTTCATTTCTACTTATTTCTTGTATTCTTGGGCTGTTTTGCATCCATTTTAAGTACTGGAACTTGGGTTTGGATAAGCTACTAAAGGTGGTAAGGTTAACACCCTTACTTGCACCTATTTTTATAGCTCAACCCTTGGCTCCTTTACATGCTTTTTCTTTGATTTTTGAACTGATTTTCAGAGTTGAACTAAGGCCAAAAAACATGATTTAAAGTCTTGAAATTAGAGAGGTTGGCCACCCCTCTTTATTTTTGCTTACATAGCTTTAGTATCTTTACTTTTTGTTTAGCTTTTTTGAGTTCTTTTCTTGCATTTTCAGCCACTGTTTTGGCTTATTAGAGACTGTTTTAGGGTTATTCTAATCTATTTAATTGATTTAAGCTTTGATTAGTTCCTTTGTTGTAGCATTGGTCTTCATACATAACTTGTATTATGTTATTCTTAGCATTTCTTTGTCTAATTTTCATGGTAATAACCTCATTTTAAGAATCAACTTGCAACTCTTTTCTTTCATTTGAGAGTTGTTTCAATCGGTTGATGGTCATTCAACACATGAACTAGAGATTTACGCTTAATGTCTTAATCTCTACGGAGATTCATTGTCAACGGCATAATCTCTCTTTCATGTTGAGAATTACTTCTCGTTTGCCGTTTCTCTCCTTTTAGAAGACTTAATCATTACTTCAGACAAATGGACTAAAGAATGAAAATGACTAAAAGAATTGGTTTAAAAGCAACCAACACACATAAAGAAAATGAGTCATCTTGCTTGGGCTTGGCCAGACGTTATGCCAAGTTTATCGAGTCAAGAGTGGTCATACGCTAATTCATGGCGTTTTAATAATTCTTGAAGCATCTCTACTTCTTTTTTTTTTTTTGAGTTTATTCCATGATAAAGAGGGAGAAGTGGTCATAATCATTGCATTCATTGATTTTTTTTTGTCCAAATTGTATTCGAAATCATCAAGCAATCAATTTGCTCGTTGATGGTTTTGAAAACAATTTTAACCTTCTCCCAAGGCTTTTCCATGACAGAAAAGGAAAAGAGGGACAAACATAGCTTGAACAACTCTATCTGCACTATTTTCACTCTAGAACACAAAACAGAATTTTGCACAAAATTGAGGCACGGCCAGCCTTCTTTAGGCCTGGTTGGGCTTCATTGAGGGTTGGCCGATCCTCATTATTTGGTCAGCAAGGTATTTTTGCAAAAAATAGAGGGCAGTGGCTGAGGTGAAACAGAGCAAGCCTAGGACAGACAGAGCTGTTCTTGAACATTGTGCATGCGTATGCATGCAATTCTTACGCATCCTCGCTTACATTATGATTGTTGTTGTAATTAATTTAATATTGTTTATTGTAATTAGTCTCGTTAATTATTAAATGTTGTAATTATTATTATTGTCCCTTTGTAATTGTTGTAGTTACTTAGTTTAGAGAGCTAATTTATTTATTGTTGTTATCCCTATTGTAATAGCATAGTTAGCTAGTTAATTAGCCTTGTTTATTTATTCATTCGATTTTGTAATAGTTAGTTTAATTCAGACTTTTGGACTTTGATTCGCACCCTCTTGCGCGAGGGCAATGTTGTAATAAGTTGTATATCTTCTAACCCCACGTCTTTCTCCCTTTTACTTATTCGCTTGCGATGGTTAGTATAGGGCATCATGTTTCATTAGCATTCTTATGCTTTGCATCCATTGTCTTGCATGCATCCAAGGTTCGGCCCATCATGCTAACCCAATATCAAATTGTTCAAACTTATTACTTGAATACGTGCTCTCTCGTATGTCTTGAACGCAATCATATGTCATGCTCATAGCTAAGCCTATAAAAATACATAATGTGTGCGTTGCATTAGTCATATTGCATTAATTAAGAGCATGCATATTTTTCTAATTATTTTGCTTTGTTTTGGCTCGGCGTACTAAGTGAGTTTTTTTTATTACTTTAGCATCTTGCATCGAATGTTTGTGTTGCCATATACAAAACATGAATACCATGAGGCTAATTGCTTAAATGATATAATTGTTTGAATGCCTGTGGATGAAGACTAGTTGCTTGAATTGGGATGGCTTCATTAATGTCCATTTTAAGCCCACTTTTTCAAGTGGCAAATTCACAAAACAAATTCGAACCAAACATAAGATCAAGTGTTCCAATTTTTACAAATTAGTCTATACTTGTGTGAGTCACATAGTAATATAGCTAATAATCGAAATAAGTGCATATAATGTAAATAAGAAACACATCATGATTAGTAAAGGCCGATCTTTGATCGGGCAAGTGGGGTGCTCAATTCATGACCTTCCCATCTCGTATGTAAGTTCTCGAGACTTTGGTGATGACGGACTAATGGCCTTTGCCATAAGTCTCGGATTTCCTAAATTTTCCAAAAATATTTAGGTGGCGACTCTGTAATCTGGTAAAACAGTCCATTTTTGACATTTGATTCAAACATTGATTTTCCAAAAAGAATTACCAGATTTGGATTCTTTTGTGTTTTTACTATTTCACATTGCACTCGTGAAATCAGATTCAGAACCACAAGTGAAGTCCGAACTGTAGGGCTATTCGTCTTCCGAAAGGAGCACGAAAAGTCGGGCTACAGTTTCTAGCGACTCTGCTCGGGAAATTAGAGAACTTGACTTGAAACTCATGATATGAATTTTTATTTACATTTATATGTTTCTTTGCATTTGCATTTGCATTGGTGCACTTAAGTCACTGTGTTTGCTGACTGCTATTCCTGAACGGTTTGCTGGAGGCTCACCCAAAAGGCTTGCTGAAAGGCTGACCGGTCATGAGCTCTGCGATGTTAGAAACACAACCCTTGGATCTGGATTACTGCTGTACCGTTTGATCCACCTTTCACTTCTCGGTATTAGGTGTGAGAGGTATATCAGGTATTCTTGCTGAGGTACTATTTTGACCATTCAACCTAGTTCCATATAGTGAAACTATAGTAACTATTCCAACTTAGGACAGGATGCCACCCATTTGTAGGATGTTGTGAAACACGTTGCTTGAAATAGTGCAGCCTAGATCATGCCAAAAATCTAGGACAGGGTAACCCTACCCCCTCATAGGGGTGTTTTGGTTCTTATTACTTGATATGTGCTTTCATAGTGAGATTGTACAGGATGGTTCAAATCAGTAAAGTTTGAAAATAGAGTTCGGCGGGGATTACAGTTCAACTATGTGTTTTGACTGTTGCGAATTAGGGTCGAAGTGCTATTCGATTTTGATTTTGTTTTTCTTTCTTTCTTTCTTTTTGCTAGGTAGTTTACCATCATAGCTTCAGAAAGACCTGATATTCCCCAAGTTGTGTGGAGTCGTTTCAACAGGTTGTGTAAAGCTCGAGACCTTGTCGGTGGTCAGCCCGTGCTAGTCTCGCTTCCTCTAGTCATTCGATGGGGAAGAAACAAATGGTCAGTAACATCAGTACAAAGCACTTCACAAACACCTACCCGTTCTCAATCGATCAATTCACCAACATCTAGTTCACCCGAATTAGCAATGGCACAGAACATAACACCAAACGCAGAGGAATTCGCTATGACTGCCATCCAAAGGACTATGGACACTGTAAACCAGAGGATGGTTGCACAAGCCGATCTACGGTGTACATCTGGGGCATCAGCATCAACCATGTATCCGATCCCTACTGCTCAACCAAACCCGGATCTACCCTCACCAGCAGAAAATCTACCAGTCCCAAATCCTCAGGACATATATCCTCTAGTTCTAGCTTATCGTCCTCCGGTTCAATCTCCCCCACAGATTTTTCCTTTCTAAATCAATGAAATTGATCCAGCCTTGGTCAAGATTGCCAGATTAGAGAAAGCATTTAAGAAATCTCAGGCTTCAACTCCATTCTAGATATCGAAGATGGGTACACAGAGGGCTTCGGTTAGATTACCGGAGAAATTTAAGACACTCTACATCGACAGATTCGATGGGAGTAAGGATCCAATCGTGTACGTTCGGTTGTTTTCGAATGTATTGAGGCCCATGGGTTTGTCTCGGGCACAAAAGCTTTAGTTGTCTGCGAGAACCCTGTCTGATGTGGCGGCCATCTGGTACACTAAGTTGGAGGACTCTACAAAACGGAGTTGAGAGGAGCTATCTGAGGCGTTTGTCAATCAGTACTCATATAACAACCAGATAGAGGTAACCAATAGTGAGTTGGAGGCTACTACCCAGAACTCCAAAGAATCATTCATTGATTTTTTCGTCCGGTGGAGAGCCAAGGCCGCCTGAATGACAAATAGGCTTACCAAGAAAGAACAAGTCTAACTAGTGGTCTAGAACCTTGAGCCAGACATGCTGCAGAGAATGATAGTGGCACCGTTGTCCTCGTTTGCTTCCTTACATGAGCTGGGGGTCTAGATCGAGAGTGCATTCAAAAAGGGCATCATCCACAAAACAAGTGAGCCTGCAAGAAGGCCATTCTCCCGGAATCCCAATACTAGCAGTAACACTATTCTGCGGCCTGCAGATGTCAGCAATGTCGTCATGACGGCTAAGATAGCTGATCCCTTTGCTACTACCACCATCTCACAACCTTCACAAAATACCGGTCCATCCCGAAACTGTAGAGTCTTTACCCTCTCCATATGAGCCCAACCCATGCCCTCAAGCTGTTAATGCAAAAAGGGCATATCAAGCCCCTTGATCCTCGTCCACTTCTAGACCCATTGCCACCCAAACACGACCCTATCCAGTATTGTATCTTCCACCAATAACATGGCCATCCCATAGACATGTGATACCGTCTACGTCATGAGATCCAGGATCTCATTGACAACAAAGTCATCGCCCCACCTTCCAAACCCTATGTAACAACTAACCTACTTCCTATACACAACCAAGTCCCCCCGCCCAGAAATATTAACCACATCCATACATTGCTGCCCACCTTCAACCCTAGCATATACATTACCTCATCCTACCTACCAAAACTGGAGGTGGTCATTTCGGAAGGCACATGCATGTGCATGATGGATCTAACACCACAAATCCAACCCAGGCCTGTCGCAGTAGAATTAGAGAAAGAGAAGAATACACTAAAGACAGGGTCGTCTAATACCCGTGTCATAGAGAAGGGGATCTCGCTCGCAGAGGAGTATGATTCCAATTTATACATTGTTGCCATCGATCAGCCAAAGCCAGTGGTCATACTACCGAATTTTCTCAGCATTAATGCTATTAGGGAAAACCAAATGGCGCAGAATCAGAATGAGTGGCCCGAGCAAAGGCCTGAATGACTTAGCAAACCTAGAGGAAGATCTGGTAGAGTTAGAACAGGATCTAGAGGATCTTTACTTCTTTGAGGAAGAACATAAAAATTGTGTGCAGATGGGATGGTGGGACCCAAGCCAGCCAAAAATAAGCAATGGGTGGTCGAGTGAGAAAGAGTCCGATGTGGAGGAATGGACAGGAAAGTCTGGGGAAGAAGAGGAAGTTACTGTTAAGGGTAAGGCTAAGGCTGCACCTCTTACTGAAGAGGAACAGGCACTGGAACAATTTCAAAAGGAAATGATAGAGGAGATCCAAGTGAAGATAGCTCTAGAACAAAGCAAAGGAAAAAGGAAAGAAAAACCTGAAACAACGGTAGGTAATGCCCATATAACCAAAAAAGTTGAATGGGATTCTAATGATAGAAAAAGGATGTTGAGGAAACTCATAAAGTACCGGGAAGTTAAAACCCGAGCTGTGGTAGAAGAAGAATGGTATGATGATGAAGCGCGTGATGTTAATATGCTCTGGATGGAACCCGATGCCAGTCCGGTCATGACTTCGGAAGAGTGGTGGGAAGACAGCGACCTAAGTCATGCGTACATTGACGAAGGTTGGAAAGCTGATACCCCAGATGACACTTGGTATACCGATGAGATCAATCACATGACCCGGAGCGGTCGGTACTTCAAACCTGTAGTGGTAGACTAGCTAGAGACCTCTAACAAGGAGGCTGAGAGATCAAAAGAGAAGGATATTGAGGAAAACATGGTCTTAAAATAGCTCAAGAAGATTCAGGCTGACATATTCATCTGGGGACTGATAATGGCGTCTCGGGAGCATAGGTAAGCCCTGCTCGAAGCAATGAACCGAACCAAACTGCCTATTGACACCACCGTTGACCAATTGGTGTCGTTGGTCACCTTTGGGGATGTTATGCCGGTAATATCCTTTACGGATAAAGAATTGCCTCCCGAGGGCGCTAACCACAACAGGCCTTTGTATGTAATCTTGGAAAGTCGAAAAAAGTGGATTCCGGTAGTATTAGTAGATACCGGATTGGCGATCAATGTATGCCCACTGAGAACTTCCTATGCCATCGGTTTGAGGCCGATTGACTTTACACCCACGACCCAAGCTATCCGGGCTTTCGATAATACAAGCCGAGATGTCATGAGAACGTTCAAGAGCAATATCCTAATCGGCCTGTTCGAACATGAGGTGGAATTCCATGTCATGGATGTTCCGGCCACGTTCAACCTACTCCTGGGAAGGCCCTGGCTACATCAGATGAACGTTGTATCATCAACAGTCCATCAGTTAGTGAAGTACCCCTTCAAAGGTGGGATCGCCATTATGTATGGTAACTCTACGATCCATCCTCCCTAAGGAACCACTGCACCATTATTGGAAATCATACATGGGGAAGAAGACGTGTTCCTTTCCGACTTCTCTTTGGTAGAAGCTCACTTGGTCCAAACCATCATAGTAGAGGGCAATGGAAATTATGTGAGTGTGCAATCCATATACATGATGAACAAATAGGGGCATATGCCCGGGTCGGGACTAGGCCGAAGTGGCAGACAAGAAGGTACTGTTGCTAAGAAGCTAAGTCATAACCCCCATGCTTTCGGGTTGGGATACAAACCTACCGCTGCAGATTGGCAAAGGAAAATGCAGGAGTTGAGAGAAAGACTGAAGGCAAAGAGGACTGAGAAGTAGTATGAGTTAGTCCACAAACCTATACGGGGAACCCTGAACGGACACTTTGTCCGCCAAGGGGAAGATTTCCCATTCTGTGGATTCCTGAAACCTTGGTATGACTGGGAGACAAAGACTAGGTATCCTGGGTTCGAAATCTTCTTCGGGCACCAGTTATCGGACGAAGAGGATGAGCAGGCAGATCTAAGCACTGGTACAAATCGAGACAGGGCTGTAAACCTGGACATTGAAGATGAAGAACTGTTGGGAAAAACACTGGCTGACCTACTGATGAGTTCTACTGCTAGAGTTGAGACCACCAACTTGGGGGATAGTTTTGCTATCTCAATGATCGGGGATACCCCAGCAACGAATTTTTCCAATCTTATCGTGGATGCATCTAAGGGCTCCATGCTTGGTTTGGAAGTTTGAGCAAAGCGTCATCAACAGTTCTAAATCGGATAGTGAGTTCGGATCTAATTCCACTGAGTCTGTGGAGTCGGAGTGAGATTCGAGTTTCTCTGAGTCTGGTACTTCTGGGAGTGGTAACCCGGATACCAAAGTCCTGTCCAGGTCGTCTTTTAGCTTTTCTTTTGAGTCCACTGTAACTGAAGATCTAGACTTCTTTGAATGGGAATGCTGTGAACTTTGCCTACTTCTCTGTGCCTTTGGTTTGTTGTACTGATCTTAATTTTCAAAATTTTGACATAAACGAAGAGGAAGAAATTCCTCGAGTTTTGAAAATTTTGGTTGATCATGAGGAGGAGAGGCGTGTACAGCCATGTATAGATGAAATCGTATCAATTAACGTGGGTACTGAGGAAGGTCCTCGTTTGGTGCAGATCGGGTCTACGCTGTCTTCAGAGGAACGCGAGCGTTTAATCGCTTTATTAAAAACTTTCAAAGAAGTTTTCGCGTGGTCCTACGAAGACATGCCTGGAATCGATCCTGAAATTGTACAACACTGGATCCCTTTTGACCCTGAGGCTCAGCCAGTTAAGCAAAAGCTGCGTAGAGTTCGCCCGAATTGGGCTTTGAAGATCAAGGAAGAAGTTACCAAATAGATTGATGCAGGGTTCTTGCTTGTATCTAAGTATCCGACATGGTTGGCCAATATTGTTCTAGTCCCAAAGGAGGATGGCATAATCAGAATCTGTGTCAACTTCAGGGATTTGAATAAGGCTAGTCCGAATGATGAATTTCTACTGCCGCATATTAATGAGTTGGTAGACTTCACCACAGGCCATGCATTGCTTTTATTTATGGATAGATTTTTCGGGTATAACCAGATTCTGATGGCACCCGAGGATAGAGAGAAGACTGCTTTCACTACTCTGTGGGGACCTATTGTTACCGAGTCATGCCGTTTGGGTTGAAGAATGTTGGGGCCACTTATCAAAGGGCTGCAACTACCATTCTGCATGACATGATCCACAAAGAAGTTGAGGTGTACGTGGACGATATGATTGTCAAGTCCAAAGATCGAGAGGGCCACTACACCGTCTTGGAAAAATTCTTTTAGCGGATCAGAGAGTATAGATTGAGGTTGAACCCACAAAAATGCACCTTCGGTGTAACAACAGGAAAAATGCTAGGATTCTTAGGTAGATCCTTCCAAAATCAATGCCATCTTAGAAATGCCACCACTAAGGACTGAAAAGGAGGTGCATGGTTTTCTAGGTAAAGTGCAATTCATAACGCGGTTTATTTCAAAATTAACCTTGACTTGTGAACCACTATTTGGTCTCCTAAAGAAAGGAAAGAAGTTCCAATGGGACGATCGCTGTCAGTTCATTTTTGAACAGGTCAAGCAGTACCTGCAAAATCCACCTATGTTATCGCAGCCAGAACCGGGAAGACCGCTGATCTTGTATCTATCAGTGACAAACTCAACCATGGGGTGTATGTTGGCTCAGGATTCGGAGGCCAAGGTGGAGAAGCCGCCTACTACTTGGTATGGACTACGCAGAAATTGAACCACTACCTGTTAGCTCACTCCGTAATCCTAATTTCGAGATTAGATCCCATCAAATATCTCTTTGAGAAACCAGCACTTACGGGTAGGCTAGCCCGTTGGTTGCTTCTTCTCTCCGAATTTGATCTTACATATGTTACACGCAAGTCTGTTAAAGGGAGAACTGTAGTAGAATTCCTGGCAGATCACCCAGTAGAGGGGGATGAAGCGGTGGAGTACTTGTTTCTAGATGAAGATATTCTGCAAATAGAGGAGAAAACGTGAATGATGTACTTTGATGGAGTAGCCAATCAGTACGGTTATGGGATCGGTGTGTTGCTGATAGCACCCAATGATTCCCATATACCCTTAGCCTTCAAACTTCGGTTCAAAGTATCCAACAATGAAGCAGAGTATGAAGCATATATTGCTGGTTTAGAAGTCGGCCTAGAACTAGAGGCAAAAAAGTTGGACGTCATCGGAGATTCAAATTTGGTTGTGTTTCAAGCCAACGGAGATTGGTGGGTTAAAGAAGAAAAAATGAAGGTTTACCATCAGGTCTTGGATATGCTAATTCCAAGGTTTGAAAAGTTGACATTTACCCATCTGCCAAGAGAGAACAACCGATTCGCTGATGCCCTAGTAACTCTATCTTCTACGGTAGACATTCCATTGGGAGTCAGGATGCATCCGATTATTATTGAACAGAAGTACACGCTGACCTATGAAACCATTGCCGTAATAGATAAGGCTTCAGACAAGAACCCCTGGTATTATGATATTTGGAATTTTCTAGAGAAGAAGGCGTATCCGCCAGGAGCAAATGCTAAAGACAAAAGGAGAATACGGTGTCTGGCTATTCAATTTATCAACTGCGGAGGTAAACTGTACAAAAGAGGCCATCTGGGAATGCATAAACTATGTGGTGAGGAAGAGGAATCAAAGCGCCTTATGGAGGCCATTCACGGAGAAGAGTGTGGAGCCCACATGAACGATGTGATGTTGGCCCGGAAAATCTTTAGACAAGGCTACTACTGGTCAACCATGGAAGAGGATTGTATTGGTTTTGTTCAGCGTTGTCACAAATGCCAGATTCATGCCAACTGCATGAACATTCTGCCGTTAAAGCTCTACAACATGCCTTCACCATGGCCATTCTCTGTTTGGAGAATAGATGTTATCGGCGCAATTACACTAAAAGGGTCAAACGGGCATGAATTCATTTTGGTAGCAATCAATTATTTCACAAAATGGGTGGAGGCCCAGTCCTACTCCGTGCTAAAAGCATTGCATGTGGCTAAGTTCATCAAAAAACAACATCATATACCGGTATGGTGTGCCCAATGAAATTATCTCCGATAATGGGTCGCACTTCAAAAAGGAGGTGATAGACTTGCTTGAGAAATATAACGTGACTTTCCATAAGTCATTAACCTACAGGTCGCAGACCAATGGAGCTGTCGAAACTTCAAACAAAAATATCAAGAGAATTCTACAGAAAATGGTGGAAACCTACAGGGACTGGCTAGATAAATTGCCATTTGCACTTTGGGGCTATAGAACCTTAATCCGAACATCTACAGGGGCGATCCCTTATCCTCTTGTCTACGGGATAGAGGCTATTTTGCCGATCGAAATTGAAGTGCCCTCACCACAAATTATGGCCGAGTGTCAAATAGTAGAGGCAGATTGGCAGCAAAGTAGGTTTGAAGAGTTGATGTTGTTTAATGAGAGAAGACTAAGTGCATTGTATCATGTCCAGGGCTACCAACGTCGAATTGCCAGGGCTTTTAGCAAGAAAGTGAAGTCTAGAAATCTCCAAGAAGGGGACATGGTACTGAAAGACAACCGAGCTCCCATTCATGACCCTAGGGGCAAGTTCAAACCTAACTGGACTACTCCTTACATCATCAAGTCAATCTGGTCAGGAGAGGCGATTATTCTTATGGACTTAGATGGCTTGGAATTTTCACAGCCAATCAACATGGACAAATTGAAGAAGTATTACCCCTGAGTGGCTCGCTGGGCCGAAAACCCAAAAGGGCGACCTAGGCAAAAGTTAGAGCATGAAAAATTAGAATTAAAGAAAAACTGAGCTTGCAAGGTTAAAAAACCTAAATGGCAACTTTGGTAAAAGTTAAAGCGTAAAAAGAGAGAGTTAATACTCGAGTGAACCTAAACCGAACTACGTAAGGCCTGATTCCCATTTTTGGAATACGTAGGCAACTTCACCCTGAAGTTCGGCCGTAACTATCTCCAGTTCAACTGTCCTATCCGTTTTCTTGATCAGGTCATCCTTGTTCATCATTTATTAGTTTGGTTGTGCTCTTTATCTCAGGAAGAAAAATTGAGTACAGTACAGAACGACAGTGATATGCAATCAGGGGCAGTTATGATTTCTTTTGATTCGGGCTTGTACATGTTGAGGATCGACTCTGCGCGTGTTAGAAGGTGATCATTTCTGAAAATTGTTTTAAAAAACTTTTAATAAAAGTTGATTTTGTTCAAGATTTTACCCTTTTACAATTTGGACCATTCGAAAGGAAAATTTTCAGTACTCGTAACTTTAATTTTATTAATTTCAACACAAGTACATTCTCCAAACTCTTTGATTCAGATCAAAGTTGCCTTTTACATCTTAAACTTGAAAAGAAAATATCAAAGCAGTAAAACTAGGGGCACAGTTAAGTCAAGTGGCTCTATACCAAAGATGGGCCTAACCTCTGCCTTTTCTTTAAGCGAAGCCAAACACTCCTTAGATAGGGTGTAACCTGAAACTAATGGCAGGGGCCAGAACCTTTCTCGTCCTCCAAGCTGCAAGATACCGGGGCAGGTACGAGGTGTGAACTAGAAATAAAGCTGTGTATTTCACTCCCTCATTTGGTCTGATCTGATCATGCCCGAACTAGCGTCGGAACTGGAGAGAAAAAATGGAATACGCAATGTGTCAGGGCTAATCAACCCTACACCCGACTGTGGGGACATGCTGTAGCTCATCTCTACCAAATTAAGCCAAGGACAAAGCCAAGTTATGTCAGCTGCGGACCAGCTGCACATCCAATCACACCATAAACCCTTTGAGGGGAATTCTACTAGTCGTTGACGAAAAAAGTAAGCTCGAGCCTAAATACTCGGGACGAGGAGCAACTACTTGTAGTTTATCCATAAGCTATACCTAGAGTGGGATGAACATAAGAAAGATTAAAGAATAGAGAGGTGTACGATGAGAGAAAAGGAAGGAAGGGGTTTGAAGAGAAAAACAGAGAATGAGTGTTGAGTGCTCCACCGAAACTAAAAGCAAGGAGGAATTGTGCAAAAAGACATAAACAGAGAGCATGTTGCCGGCGGCTTCGCCAAAGAAGGTCACTTCTGTCTCCAATAATGGAAAATCGATGAACTAAACCGAGGATGTCTAGCTCTTCATCATGTGCCAAAGACCGAGCGTCATGTAATATTAACCCCACACATCCGTCCCAAAGCTTGGGCATGGCCAAAACGAGGCTGAGGTATGATTTCTTCGTCGTGCCGAGACTCCATCAAGGCTTGAAATTCCTCGAGTGTCAGACACACCTCTTGTGATTCGAATTGCAACACATATGTGATCGGATTCTAACATCGAACAGCAGCATGAAGGAATGGAAAGCAAAGAGAAGTGCAACTCAGAGGAAAAAGGGCATTTAGGCCAAAACCGCGAAAATTCACCTTTTCCGAGCCGTCCTAAGTGGCTATCCAGTCTCGGAGCATATTGATGCATAATGTCTCCATTTTGAGAGCAAAACATCAAAAACTTGCTATTTCTACCAAAAAATAGCATGGGAGCCTTATTTATAGAGGATAAGAAGGAACAGTGCATGACAGCTGGGCAGCACTGACCGATCCTCACATTGAGGCCCAGCCGTGCCTCAGTGAAGCCCAGCCATGCATATTTAGGCCTGGCTGGGTCTAAATGATGTTTCAAAATTAGTGCAGTTGCAGGAAAGGCCAGCCTTTGCCATGACATACCATAGTTGTATTTTGAGTCTTGTTTTGTTTTGTACCAAGTGTTTTTTGAATTTTTGAGTTCTTTTTTTTTCTTCCTATTATCGAGTTGTATTTCATAATTTTGTCCCGGTTATGGGTAGTTATCCAATTCAAATGAATGCAAGAGCAAGTCTTATGTGAAGTTATTGTCACGACCCAAACCTGCCCCTAAAAAGTTTGGTCCGTGACCGGCCTGTACTTAGGCCTCAAAACAAAATTTCAAAATAATATTTATTCAAATATGGGGTCTTAAGCGGAAGCAGATACCAAAAATAATAACGAACATCCATTGAGCAGCTTAAATGCTAGGATCTTAAACATTATATCATATATACAAATATCACATACGCAGTTCATGTATATACATCTCAAGACATATAGGTATAGGCAAAAGTTCACAACACCAAAATTTACATATGAACCTAGTGCACAACAAATGCCATCATAGCCCTGAACAAAACTAAGCCTGGTGAATTATACTACGTCGCTACATGGAGTTTCATGACCCGAACCCGTCCCTATGGATTAAGGTCATAACTGGCCAGTAATTAAGAGATTACTTACGGCCTCAAACCAAATAAAACATATCTTATCAGAGTTTAGGGGCCAAAACGGAAGCAACTTACAAATTGCCCATAGAGCTGTGCTTACATGGTGTAGCAAAATCATTCCAAAAGTATTTTATAATAACTCATACATACTCATAGAGTTAATCTATATCTAGGAACTTTCATTCATACAGTCAGCCAAACAAAACGTATATACAAAGGTGAGTCAAACATTTTTGCCCACATAGCAAAGATATAACAAAAGAACAAAAGGGTGAATACAAGTCTCGTGCATGAGACATTAGGGCTGACTTCTCAAAACTTTGACTGTTTCTCACATACTTCACCGAGGCTAGGTTTGAACATCTCTTGGCTCACCTGCATACACATGAATGAGAGTGAGCAAAAAGCCCAATGAATAATATCAAATAGTGAAGGTACATGAATGAAATTCGAAATAGATATACATATATCAGACGGCCTTGGACCCATTTATGATTCTATCTAGTACATTAAGCGACTTCAAGCCCGAACATATCCAACGCCTTTGGCCCACTTTGTTTTTAATAGACGGCCTCGGGCCCAATTCATTCATGTCTGACGGCCTTTGGCCCAGTCACTCATGTCTAACCTGCCTTTGACCCAATCATTCATGTCAAACGACCTTTGGCCCAATCATTTATGTCTAACGGCCTATGGCCGAATCATTCATGTCAAACAGCCTTTGGCCCAATCATTCATGTCTAATGGCCTATGGCCCAATCATTTATGTCAAACGGCCTTTGGCCCAATCATTCATGTCAAACGGCCTTTGGCTCAATCATGTCAAACGAATATTTGTCCACCATTCAAATTAACAAACTTATGAAACTCAAATAGGAGTAAGCAATCGGACAAATAGCATATTTCAAATTATCTTTACTAAGGTATTACTCACAGTGTTCTGCTAGTAGATTCGTCCTTGTGCTCAACCCTACATAATACATAACACATATCGGGTCACAAACGATTCAATCCATTCTTAACTCAAACATTCTTCTTAGGCTTCTTTCTTTTCTTCTTAGTTCATTTGTAATGCTCAATACATGCCTAAGAGTGCTTAGAAATGAAAGAGAACAGAAAATGAAACACTAAACATCCATTTAAAATTTCAAAAACAGGGCTTCCCGCTCGAGCGTAGCTTTGGCCGCTCGAGCGGGACCCCCTTTGTCTGCAAAAGTACTAGTTGCCTCATTTTTTAGCTCTAGCGTGACTTCGGATGCTCGAGCTAAAAGTCAAAACATGTGTTCGGACGCTCAAGCGTAACTACTCTCGCTCGAGGGGATATGAATGTCTGCAAAAGTTCTGGAAGCTAACATTTCAGGCTCGAGCGGCGGTTCCCCCGCTAGAGCGGACATGTCGAATTCTGGAATTTCCAGAATTGTTCTTGAAGCTCAAAATTGATGTTCAAAGGTTCAAAACTCATGTTTTTGACAAAAAAACAGGGAAGGACATCATATAACACAAGAACATGAGTAATTTAGAACCAATTGACCAAAATCATGGTCCACCTCGAAAATTATTTTGAATTCTTTTCATAATTTTCAAAACCCATGTACTTAACTTCATACAAATTCCATATCCTTATCTATCATGCATGCATGTCAATTCTTGACTTCATCTTTATTTCAAATGATACAAATGACACTTATAATCATGAAACTCATGAAAATTATGCATGCATGTGAGATTTGGTGCTCAATTCTTCTTGTGCAACATGATTCATGTTTGAATGTATAAAATCATGGCAATTATGCACATGCATGTACATACAAGCTCCAAATTCATCAATTTCAACTCAAATTATGTTCTTGATTACCATCTAACTTGAATTCACAAAATTACAACCTCAAACTTATGAATTCATAACCAATTACTCACCTAGAAGCTCAAATCTTTCAAATTATAGTTAATTCTTGAGTTAATCTTCAAGGTTTCCAAGCTTCTTGATCAAAGCTTTAATTGCCTTCACTCTCTCTCTCTAACCGACCCTCTCTCTCTCTCTCTCTCTAGAGTGATCCCAGCCAAAGAAGAGGAAATGAGCTCAAAACATTGCTCATAAATACAAATAGGCCACTTATATATGTTGGCCTAATCAAATTTGATTTAGGCTAAGTAATTAAGCTTAATTTAATCGTTCAGAATCTAATTATTTCGTTCTGAATCAGTTTTCAATTAAATTTCACCATAGGCTCTAAAAATTATGCCAATCACAATAGCGTAGTCAATTTCGGTTTTTGTGGCCGATAAGGCCTTCATTTTAAATTCAAAAGTAGAAAATCAAACAGATTTTCCTACGGTGAACAGATAGAAATTCAAAAACACATATAGTCATGCAATTATCACTCAAAATCATATTAAGTATATAATCATAATCATAATTAAGATCATTTAGCATAACACGGAACAGGGTTATCATAATTTTCCCTCCTTTAGGAAGTTTGGTCCTCCAAACTTATTTTACCTTCGTCGGGAAACAAATGTGGATAGCGTAGTCGCATTTTATCCTCTTGTTCCCATGTAGCGTTCGTCCCATAGTGTTCTTTTCATTCCACTTTTACCATCGGGATGGACTTGCTTCTCAACTATTTCACTTGCCAGTCAATGATTCGTTCCGGCTATTCTGCGTACTCCATATTTTCATCAAGAGCTATCCGGTGATAATCAATCACATGAAACAGATCTCGAAGATAACCCCTTAACATTGATATGTGGAATACATTGTGCATTTGTTCGAATCCTGGTGGCACAGCAACTTGGTAAGCAACAGGACCAAGCCTTTCTAGAATTTGGAACGGCCCAATGTAACGAGGCGACAATTTTTCTTTTTTCCCAAATCTTACTTGGCCCTTCATCGGCGTCAAACGAATAAACACATGATCACCGACCTCATATTCAAGAGGTCTTCTTCAAACATCTGCATAATTCTTTTGTCGACTTTGAGTTGTTTTGAGCATTTGTTGAATAATTTTGATCTTCTCAGAAGTGTCTTGCACAATTTCAGGCCCAAGTAAGACCTTATCTCCAACCTCTGTCCAACAAATTGGTGATCTACACTTTCTACCATACAAAGCTTCGTATGGTGCCATGCCGATGCTGGAGTGGAAACTATTATTGTATGCAAATTCTGCTAGTGGCAAATAATCTTCCCAACTCCCTTGGAAATCTAAAGCACACATCCGAAGCATATCTTCCAAGGTCTGTATTGTCCGTTCTGATTGCCTGTCAGTTTGTGGATGGAACATGGTACTGAATCTCAATTTTGTTCCCATAGCTCTTTGTAGGCTTTTCCACAATCTAGACACAAATTTCGGATCTCTATCCGAGATAATGGATACCGGAACTCCATGTAAACGAACAATATCATCAACATATATAGTAGCCAATCTATAAGCATAAAATGTAGTTTTAATAGGCAGAAAATGTGCAGATTTAGTCAGTCTATCGACTACAACCCAAATAGAGTCCATACCTCGGGGAGTGTGAGGTAGACCAACAACAAAGTCCATAGTCACATGCTCCCATTTCCATTCAGGAATAGGAAGAGGCTGAAGTAGGCCGCCCGATTTCTGATGTTCAACTTTAACTTGCTGACATTGAAGGCACTTGAACACATACTCTGCAATCTCTTTCTTCATTTTGGGCCACCAATAGCTTTGTTTCAAATCCCGATACATTTTGTTATTACCCGGATGCATAGCAAATATTGACTTATGGGCTTCATCTAGAATTCTCTTCTTTAACTCAGGAATGTTTGGAACATACAATCTGTCTTGGAATTTCAGTACCTCATTTACCACACTATATTCCGGTC
This sequence comes from Camellia granthamiana, assembly GCA_036172215.1. Taxonomy (NCBI): domain Eukaryota; kingdom Viridiplantae; phylum Streptophyta; class Magnoliopsida; order Ericales; family Theaceae; genus Camellia; species Camellia granthamiana. The sequence continues at coordinate 115,593,958 of CM069912.1, read as the reverse complement.
TCGGATTCATTTCAAATTCATCAACTATCTTTTTAAAGAATTCATCCTCCTTCTGTTTCTGTTTAATCTCATCAATGATTGCTGGTTCAGCTGAAATGACGGCTATCAATCCGCCCTGTTCACACAATATCACTTCAATCTCGGACTTCTCAAAATCTTACAAGATCTCTTTCTGTTTAGTGAGTAAACAAGCCAAACTTCCCATCGATTTTCTGCTCAAGGCATCAGCAACTGTATTGGCTTTCCCAGGGTGATACTGAATCTCAAGGTCATAATCTTTTATCAATTCAAGCCATCTCCTCTGCCGCATGTTTAGCTCTTTCTGTGTAAAGAAGTACTTTAGGCTTTTGTGATCTGTGTAGACTTCGCATTTTGCCCCATACAAGTAATGCCACCAGATTTTCAAAGCAAATACAACTGCGGCCAATTCTAAATCATGTGTTGGGTAGTTTTTCTCATGTGGCCTCAACTGCCGAGAGGCGTAGGCAATCACCCTTCCATTTTGCATTAATACACAACCCAAACCTTTATAAGATGCATCACTGAAAATCACAAAGTTTTCCGTACCTGATGGTAATGTCAAAACTAGTGCAGTGGTCAGCCTCGTCTTTAGTTCATGAAAGGCAAATTCTCTTTCGTCATTCCATTCAAGTGGTTGCCCTTTGCGTGTTAATTTGGTGGGGGGCATGGCTGTTTTTGAAAAGTCTTTCACAAATCGTCTGTAATATCCAGCCAGACCCATGAAACTGCGGACTTCAGTTACATTTGTCGGTGTAGGCCAATTCACAATTGCCTCTATTTTCTGCGGGTCCACTGAAATTCCCTCCTTGTTGATAACATGCCCTAAGAAGACAACTCCATCCAACCAAAATTCACATTTCTTTAGTTTGGCAAATAATTTCTTTTCTCTAAGTGTTTGCAAAACAGTCCTCAGATGTCATTTATGTTCAAGTCTATTCTTTGAGTATATTAAAATATCATCAATAAAAACTACAACAAAATCATCAAGGTAGGTCTTAAAAATTCGGTTCATTAGGTCAATAAACGCTGCAGGAGCATTAGTCACCCCAAATGGCATAACAAGAAATTCATAATGACCATACCTCATTCTAAATGCAGTCTTTTCAACATCCTTTGCTTTCACCTTCAGTTGGTGGTATCCAGATCTCAAATCAATTTTGGAAAACACTTGTGATCCCTGCAACTGGTCAAACAAGTCATCAATACGGGGTAAGGGATATTTATTCTTTATTGTCACCTTGTTCAGTTCTCGATAGTCAATACACAAGCGCAAGGTTCCATCATTTTTTTTCACAAATAACACTGGTGCACCCCACGGTGAAGTACTAGGTCGAATAAACCCTTTGTCAAGCAGGTCTTGCAACTATTCTTTCAGTTCTTTCATTTCAGCAGTAGCCATTCTGTAGGGAGTTTTAGAGATAGGCTGAGTGCCTAGCACAACTTCAATGGTGAACTATATTTCCCTGTCAACTAATTCTCCTGGCAATTCACCTAGGAATACATCTGGAAACTCGCTAACAATATGAATACTATTCAATTCTACATTCACAATTTGTTCAGATAGCACACAACACAAATAACCCTGGCACCCTTTCTTGATCAATTTACATGCTTTCATTGCAGATATCAAGTAAGGTGGAGGCACTACCCCGTTACCCACAAGCACAATTTCTTTTTGTTCCGGTGGTTTAAATATGACTCGTTTCGTTACACAATCAATGGTGGCACAATATTTAGTTAACCAATCTATGCCTAGAATTACATCAACATGTCTAAAGTCCAGGGGCAACAAATCCACATACAGAATAGCATTTCCAATACGCATGTCACAAAATCGATATACAGATGCACACAACACAGATTCCCCGGACGGAGCAGATACACATAGCAAATATGGCAATGATTCTAGAGGTCTACACAGTCTAGATGCAAATGCACAAGTTACGAAAGAGTGTGTTGATCCGGAGTTAATTAATACAAAAGCATCCCGATTACATATAGAGATAGTACCTGAGACAACGGCTTCACCATTCCGTGTATCGCCCGGAACAAACGCAAAAACTCTCCCTTGCCTCATGGTATCTCCGGTGATAGTAGATCTCGTAGTGTTTCTCGGTTTTGGGATTGATGCAGTTGAGCTAGCAGCTAATTTTTCGCTATTCTGATTCCAATCTCTGGCTATATGCCCCGTTTTTCCACACTTAAAACAAGCTCCTGACACATGGTAACAAACTCCGCGATGCCTTTTACTACAAATATTGCACATTGGAGATGTATCTCGGGAAGAATTCGAAATACTCGAGGAGCCCGTATTCTGCTTCTTCGAAAATTTCTTCTTCGAAAAGAAGCCCTATCTTTTTACTACCTTTCCAGTCAGTTGTTGTTTTGGCCTGTCTGGCTATGTTAGCTTCTGATAGTATGGCCCGGTCCAGCACCTCAATATAGGTCTCCAACTTGAGAACATTCACCCTTTCTACAATATCTTCTCGAAGCCCTCCTTCAAAATGTCTAGCTTTCTTATAGTCAGTGTCAACCACATGCGATGCAAACCTGGCCAATTCAGTAAATTTGGCCTCATACTCAGCTACTGTCATGCTGTTTTGTTTAAGTTCCATAAATTCCGACACCTTTTTGTCACGAACACATTGTGGAAAATATTTGTCATAAAAATTTTTCAAGAATCGGGCCCAACCAATATCCTTATTGTTTTCACGCATTAGCATCACCATCTTCTTGCTTCATCTTCTAGCGTAAAGGTGATGTAACAACCCTCGTACTGATTACTGATAAACTACTGAATTAGCTACTGGTTACTGCTAAACTGAACTGATAATGACTGATAATTGAATTAACTGAAGTACTGAATGGACTGATTGAAATCGAAACTGAAATTGAATAAGTTTATCTATTGAATTGCATATTGCATCTGTTTGATTGATTGATTATCTGTTTGAATTCATATGTTTAAACTGCTAATTGAAGGCCTTATCGGCGGCCGAACCGTAAATTGATTTATGATGTGGAACCATTAGAATTTATGTGATTTTATAGTATATTTAATTAAAATGTGATTAGGTATGATTAGATTAGATTAAATGAGCCAAATACAAGAGTTGCCTTAATTACTAAATTACCACACTTAGTGGCCCACTACTTGGACCTTCTTGAGACTTGATTACACTTAGAGACAACATTCCCTTCAGCCTATTTTGAGTACTCAACCGATCTTAGGGAGAGAGAGAAGGAAGAGAATTGATTTTCATCACATTTTGCTTGATTGTGCTTGAAACTTAAGAGGATTGAAGTGTTGACTCCATTATTGATCTCCTAGGCTCTCAATTGAAGACTTAGGTAAGTGAATCCATCTTCTTCTTGTTGTCTTTGAGTTCCATCTTGCATGTATCATGGTTATAGAGAAGTTAGGTCATGAATTTGCTCATATATGTTGAATTGGAACTCCATTGTTGCATGCATGCTTGAATTGGTGCATTTTGAAGTTGAATTCATGATGGATTGTACATGCATGCTCATGTTTCTATCAAAGTCCATGTTTTCATTTTGTTTTCCAAGGATTGAGCTCAATTGAGCTAGTATTGAAGCTTAAAATTGTTTAAAGTGCATGCATGTCATGTTTGCATGTTGTTCTTGAAAATTAGTTTGAAATTGAGTTTAATTGAAACACCCTTGGGCTTTGATTTCTTAAATTGAGTTTTGAAACTTGTTGTACATTGAGTTTGCAAGAGTTTTCCAGAAAATAGCCCAAGAGGATCGAAAATATTGCTTTTGAACTTGGTTTTGAGCTTGGGACTCAAATCTGGAATTTCCAGATTTTGGTTGTCCGCTCGAGCGGGGGAAGTAGCGCTCGAGCGGAGGAATCGAGCTCCCAGCATCTTGCACTGTGCATCAGTCCGCTCGAGCGGAGTATTGGGCGCTCGAGCGGAGGACTAGGTGACACGCTCGAGCGGGCGTCGAGCGGAGATTTCACCTATCCAGTACTTTTTGGTCCGCTCGAGCGGGTACCTTTGTTTGCTTGTCCGCTCGAGCGGGGAAACCTGCGCTCGAGCGGGACTCTGTTTCACTGGAAATTCTGCAAATGTTTCTAAGCGCATCTTTGCATCCTCTTTCCATCCTAGGCATTCCTAGGACGTATTTAAGGCATCTTAATGAGGATGTAGGTGTAGAACACACCGAGGCATTTAAGGATTAAGTTATTATCCTTCCCAACTGTATAGCTTAGTGTGTTCGATCTGTTAACTGTGTAGGATTGGCGACTGGGGAAACGCGCTCTAGCATACTGTAGCCCAATCTCTGTGAGTAACGATTGTGTAAAGATATGTTCAAAATGGTTATCTTTTGAATACTGAACTGAACTGTTTATTGAACTGATATTATTTACTGAATGAATGTATGTCCTGTATTCTGAACTGTATTGTGGCATCCTTAGCACTTACTGTTTACCGTTACTGTTACAGAGCTCTGTCGGTTCCCTTGTGGAACCATACTGTTTACTGATTGATGGCCATCATTACTGTTGGGTCTGTTAAGACCCGGTCCTTTTGGACCTACTGTTTATAGGCTAATGGGTGTACCACATATGACTGATTGACTGAAACACTGAAAGACTGAAATACTGTTTAATGAACTGTTTCCATTACTGTAAGGACATTCATTCATAACCTCTCTACGCTTTATGTTATTCACTGGGCTTTAGCTCACTGCTCATATATATATGTAGGTTCTCAGTAGCCAGACCGGAGCTAGGAGCGTGGGTTAGTCCCCAGTTTTGTCAAGCCAGCCTATGTGCCTCACTGCGAGGTTCTGAGTTTGCCATGATATGGCTTGGGGTGTTTTTGTGTCCCCCATCGGTCCCCTTACTGTTTTGTACTACTGTATAGACTGTCTACTGTTTTACTGTACTGTTATCAAGGGATTAGGTCCCCGTACTGAATGTCTGTAAATGATTGTATAGACTGTATATAGACTGTACTGTTTTGAACTGTATGAATGCATGAAAAATGTTTTTGGCGTACAGATTTTCACAGCTCAATGGACACTAGTTACTTACTGTATTGGCTTCCGCCAGGCCCTGTACTCTGTTTAACTGTATTACTGTTTAGCAGGCCTTTGGTAATCTCGGATTACTGGCCAGTTACGGTGCTAAACCCATAGGGCCGGGTTTGGGTCGTGTCAGAGTGGTATCAGAGCGATACTTATCACGAGTTATACCGCACACACGTGTCCAAATGAGCTATAGGGTATCCTAGAAAAGCAATTAGGGCATCTCATGAACTTGAAAAGTGTGTGCTTATGACTGACTGATTATATGTTAAAATGTTAGACTGTTTAATTAGACAACCGCTTATAATGATAACTGTTATAACTGTTTATAGAATAATGGATAATGCAAGCACTGCAAATGAAACTGAATCATCATCCTCTGAGGCCAGAATGGCCAGACTTGAACAAATGATGGGACTGATAATTGAAAGACTAGATTAACAACCGAACCAACAGCCCCCACCTCCTCCTCCTCCTCCGGTGCAACCGGAACAGAATGTACAGAATATGAATGCTAATGAGGTGGACATTATTGCACTGACTCATAAATTCAGCAAGATGAAACCGCCGTCCTTTCAGGGAGGCTTAGAACCGCTAAAGGCTGAAGCATGGGTCCTTGAAACAGAAAAGTTATTTGAAGTGTTTCCATGCTCGGAAGCAAATAAAGTACTGTTAGCTACCTTCACCTTGCAAGAAGAGGCCAGAAGGTGATGGATGTTGATCCGTGATACAAATACTGTGATGACTTGGGCTCAGTTCAAGGAGTCCTTCTTTGAGAAATATTTTCCTCAATGTGTCAGGGACAGAAAGGTAACAGAATTTGAACAACTGAAACAGGGCACAATGTCTGTTGGCGAATATGAGACGAAGTTCACCGAGCTTGCTAGGTATGCACCGCATATGGTGGACACCGACTACAAAAAGGCCAGGAAGTTTGAAGGCGGCCTGAATGTTGCTATCCTTGACAGAGTCAACATGTTGAAATTGCCAACTTATGTGAATGTTCTTGACCGGGCCTTGATGGCCGAATCAAATATTGAAGCACTGAAACAAACTGAACCACCAACAACTGAATGGCGTGGTAAAAGACAGGGTTTCAAATTCAAGAAAGGCAAGCACAACCCTTCCAACAAGAAACAGAATACGGGGTCAACAACTAGCCCCAGCCAAGGGAGTGGGTTCATTCCACCCTGCTCTACATGTGGCAACAAGCATAAAGGAGTTTGTCACAACATAACGGGAGCCTGTTTCAGATGTGGCAAGGTGGGCCACAGAATTAAAGACTGCCCTTCTGCTCCACCAGCTAGTAGTAAAGCTACACCGAGCGCAGCAGCATCAAATATAGCACCAAAGCCTAACCCCAAAGCTACCGGGAAAGAGCCTATGAGGCAGGGCCGAGTATTTGCCCTAGTACCGGGAGACGTTCAGAATACCGAGACCGTTGTGTCAGGTATCCTCCTTATTTGTACTCAGAATGCATATGTATTGATTGATTCGGGGTCTACACATTCTTATGTGTCGCATGCTTTTTCACGGAAATTGAATAGACCCCTAGAACCCATGAATTATCTGCTAGCTGTATCATCACCTGTTGGGGGATCCATGACATGTGCATATATGTATCCTGCTTGTGAAATTATCGTTGGGGATATGCATCTGTTTATTGATTTACTGCCATTGAACATTGATCACTTTGATGTAATATTGGGGATGGATTGGCTACAAAAATATCATGCCACTATAGACTGTGTAACAAAACAAGTAGTTTTTCGTCCACCGGGTTTGCCTGAATTTGTGTTTAATGGAAGTGGAGTAGTACCTCCTCCGTATTTGATTTCGTCTGTGAAAGCTGTTAAATTGATTAGAAAAGGGTGTAAAGGATATCTGTGTTCCGTACTGACTGTATCTACTGATGATAATGTTAAAACTGATGTGAACTGTATTCCTATAGTCAGAGAATTCCCAGATGTTTTTCCAGATGACCTGCCAGGGGATTTGATTGACAGGGAGATTGAATTCACCGTTGATGTAATTCCGGGAACACAACCGATGTCTAAAGCTCCTTATCGAATGGCCCCAACTGAACTGAAAGAACTGAAAGTGCAACTGCAAGAACTGTTAGATAAAAAGTTCATCAGACCTAGTACCTCACCGTGGGGTGCACCTGTTTTATTTGTAAAGAAGAAAGATGGCTCACTGAGACTGTGCATTGATTACCGTGAATTGAATAAGGTAACTGTGAAAAATAAATACCCATTGCCACGTATTGATGATTTATTTGATCAGTTACAGGGTGCACAAGTGTTTTCTAAGATTGATCTCAGATCTGGATATCACCAACTGAAAGTTAAACCAGAAGACATTGATAAAACTGCTTTCCGAACAAGGTATGGACATTACGAATTTTTAGTTATGCCTTTTGGAGTTACGAATGCACCTGCAGCATTTATGGACCTCATGAATAGAATCTTCAAACCGTACCTTGACGATTTCATTGTAGTATTTATTGATGACATACTGATTTATTCTAAGACTGTTGAAGAACATGAACACCATCTAAGACTTGCCCTGCAGACCTTAAGAGAACAGAAATTGTATGCTAAACTGTCTAAATGTGAATTCTGGCTTGATCATATTATGTTTTTGGGGCATGTTGTTAGCAAAGATGGAATTTCTGTTGATCCGCAGAAAATTGAAGCTGTAGTAAACTGGCCTAGACCAACAAATGTGACAGAAGTCCGAAACTTTTTGGGATTGGCTGGATATTACAGACGATTTGTCAAAGATTTCTCCAAAATTGCCTTACCATTGACTCAACTGACACAGAAAGGGATATCATTTGACTGGACTGACCAGAGGGAATCAGCGTTCCAAGAGTTGAAAACCCGATTGGTGACTGCACCTGTCCTTACTCTACCTTCAGGTACGGATGGTTATACTGTATTTAGTGATGCTTCTCATAAGGGTTTGGGATGTGTTTTAATGCAGAATGGGAGAGTAATTGCCTATGCTTCCCGACAACTGAGACCTCATGAAAAGAACTACCCAACCCATGACCTGGAACTTGCTGCAGTAGTTTTTGCACTGAAAATCTGGCGTCACTATCTGTATGGGGCAACATGTGAAGTATATACCGACCACAAGAGTCTGAAGTATTTCTTCACCCAGAAAGAATTGAACATGAGACAGCGGAGATGGCTAGAACTGATTAAAGACTATGACCTACAGATTCTGTACCATCCGGGAAAAGCCAACACCGTTGCCGATGCATTGAGTCGGAAATCGATTGGGAACTTAGCTTGTTTGCTCACTGGGCAGAAAGAATTGCCTTGTGACCTTGAAAGATCTGGAATTGAAATTGTTTTGCGAGAACAAGGTGGAACCTTAGCTGCTATTTCTGCTCAACCAGCATTGATTGAAGAGATTAAAGAGAAAGAGCAACAGGATGACTTCTTGAAGAAGATCATCGAAGAAAGAGAATCTAAGCCGAGACCGGGGTTCAAATTTGAAAATGATGTACTGAAGTTTCAGGAAAGACTATGTGTACCGAATGATTCTGAACTGAAAAGAAGAGTTCTGCACGAGGGCCACAATTCAAAATTTTCTATTCATCCGGGGAATACGAAAATGTATCAAGATTTGAAATTGAATTTCTGGTGGCCGGGAATGAAGAAAGAAATTGCCGACTTTGTGTCCAAATGTCTTCATTGCCAACAAGTCAAAGCTGAACATCAACGACCTGCTGGATTATTGCAACCCTTACCCATACCAGAGTGGAAATTGGAGCATATCACGATGGATTTTATCGTTGGGTTACCTCGCTCCAGGAAAGGTATGGATTCAATTTGGGTTATTGTTGATAGACTGACCAAATCTGCTCACTTCTTACCTGTCAAGACAATCTATAATGCGGACAAATTGGCTGTTATCTATATTGATGAAATTGTGAGACTGCATGGAGTGCCTGTATCTATTGTTTCTGACAGGGATTCGAAGTTTACATCGAGGTTCTGGCAAAGCTTACAGACTGCATTGGGTACTGAATTGAGGCTGAGTAGTGCCTATCATCCTCAGACAGATGGACAGTCAGAAAGGACCATCCAAACTTTGGAGGATCTACTGAGAATGTGTGTCCTTGATTTCCAAGGAAACTGGGAAAGCCATTTGCCATTGGCTGAATTCGCCTACAACAACAGCTACCATTCGAGTATTGGTATGGCGCCTTTCGAGGCATTGTATGGCAGAAAGTATAGATCTCCAATTTGCTGGGCAGAAATTGGAGATGGGCCGTTGCTTGGGCCCGAAATTGTATATGAAACGACTGAAAAGATAAAACTGATACAACAGAGACTGAAAACTGCACAGAGTAGACAGAAGAGTTATGCAGATATTAGAAGACGAGACCGAGAATATGAAGTGGGTGATCACGTTTTTGTGAAAGTGACACCAATGAAAGGCCAGATTCGTTTTGGAGTCAAAGGCAAGTTAGCACCGCGGTATGTCGGACCGTATCAGATTATTGAGAAAATCAATCCGGTGGCGTATCAAGTTGCACTTCCTCCTGAAATGGAGCATATGCATAACGTCTTCCACATATCTATGTTGAGAGATTATCTCCGGGATCCTTTCCATGTGATTGAGCCTACTTGAGTAGTGTTGAGTGATGACTACACTTACGAGGAACGGCCTATACAGATTGTAAACCGACGGATCAAGAAACTGAGAAACAAAGAGATCCCGCTAATGAAAGTTGACTGGCAGAACCATGGTGGTGTGTATGCCACTTAGGAAATGGAAGATGACATGGCTAAAAGATACCCAGAACTGTTTCCACTTAATCCTGTTTTCTTCCAAACTGAAGGTAACTCGAGTTTAGAGGACTAAACTCCTTATAAGGAGGGGAGACTGTAACAACCCTCGTACTGATTACTGATAAACTACTGAATTAGCTACTGGTTACTGCTAAACTGAACTGATAATGACTGATAATTGAATTAACTAAAGTACTGAATGGACTTATTGAAATCGAAACTAGAATTGAATAAGTTTATCTATTGAATTGCATATTGCATCTGTTTGATTGATTGATTATCTGTTTGAATTCATATGTTTAAACTGCTAATTGAAGGCCTTATCGGCGGCCGAACCGTAAATTGATTTATGATGTGGAACCATTAGAATTTATGTGATTTTATAGTATATTTAATTAAAATGTGATTAGGTATGATTAGATTAGATTAAATGAGCCAAATACAAGAGTTGCCTTAATTACTAAATTACCACACTTAGTGGCCCACTACTTGGACCTTCTTGAGACTTGATTACACTTAGAGACAACATTCCCTTCAGCCTATTTTGAGTACTCAACTGATCTTAGGGAGAGAGAGAAGGAAGAGAATTGATTTTCATCACATTTTGCTTGATTGTGCTTGAAACTTAAGAGGATTGAAGTGTTGACTCCATTATTGATCTCCTAGGCTCTCAATTGAAGACTTAGGTAAGTGAATCCATCTTCTTCTTGTTGTCTTTGAGTTCCATCTTGCATGTATCATGGTTATAGAGAAGTTAGGTCATGAATTTGCTCATATATGTTGAATTGGAACTCCATTGTTGCATGCATGCTTGAATTGGTGCATTTTAAAGTTGAATTCATGATGGATTGTACATGCATGCTCATGTTTCTATCAAAGTCCATGTTTTCATTTTGTTTTCCAAGGATTGAGCTCAATTGAGCTAGTATTGAAGCTTAAAATTGTTTAAAGTGCATGCATGTCATGTTTGCATGTTGTTCTTGAAAATTAGTTTGAAATTGAGTTTAATTGAAACACCCTTGGGCTTTGATTTCTTAAATTGAGTTTTGAAACTTGTTGTACATTGAGTTTGCAAGAGTTTTCCAGAAAATAGCCCAAGAGGATCGAAAATATTGCTTTTGAACTTGGTTTTGAGCTTGGGACTCAAATCTGGAATTTCCAGATTTTGGTTGTCCGCTCGAGCGGGGGAAGTAGCGCTCGAGCGGAGGAATCGAGCTCCCAGCATCTTGCACTGTGCATCAGTCCGCTCGAGCGGAGTATTGGGCGCTCGAGCGGAGGACTAGGTGACACGCTCGAGCGGGCGTCGAGCGGAGATTTCACCTATCCAGTACTTTTTGGTCCGCTCGAGCGGGGAAGTTGCGCTCGAGCGGGTACCTTTGTTTGCTTGTCCGCTCGAGTGGGGAAACCTGCGCTCGAGCGGGACTCTGTTTCACTGGAAATTCTGCAAATGTTTCTAAGTGCATCTTTGCATCCTCTTTCCATCCTAGGCATTCCTAGGACGTATTTAAGGCATCTTAATGAGGATGTAGGTGTAGAACACACCGAGGCATTTAAGGATTAAGTTATTATCCTTCCCAACTGTATAGCTTAGTGTGTTCGATCTGTTAACTGTGTAGGATTGGCGACTGGGGAAACGCGCTCTAGCATACTGTAGCCCAATCTCTGTGAGTAACGATTGTGTAAAGATATGTTCAAAATGGTTATCTTTTGAATACTGAACTGAACTGTTTATTGAACTGATATTATTTACTGAATGAATGTATGTCCTGTATTCTGAACTGTATTGTGGCATCCTTAGCACTTACTGTTTACCGTTACTGTTACAGAGCTCTGTCGGTTCCCTTGTGGAACCATACTGTTTACTGATTGATGGCCATCATTACTGTTGGGTCTGTTAAGACCCGGTCCTTTTGGACCTACTGTTTATAGGCTAATGGGTGTACCACATATGACTGATTGACTGAAACACTGAAAGACTGAAATACTGTTTAATGAACTGTTTCCATTACTGTAAGGACATTCATTCATAACCTCTCTACGCTTTATGTTATTCACTGGGCTTTAGCTCACTGCTCATATATATATGTAGGTTCTCAGTAGCCAGACCGGAGCTAGGAGCGTGGGTTAGTCCCCAGTTTTGTCAAGCCAGCCTATGTGCCTCACTGCGAGGTTCCGAGTTGCCATGCTATGGCTTGGGGTGTTTTTGTGTCCCCCATCGGTCCCCTTACTGTTTTGTACTACTGTATAGACTGTCTACCGTTTTACTGTACTGTTATCAAGGGATTAGGTCCCCGTACTGAATGTCTGTAAATGATTGTATAGACTGTATATAGACTGTACTGTTTTGAACTGTATGAATGCATGAAAAATGTTTTTGGCATACAGATTTTCACAGCTCAATGGACACTAGTTACTTACTGTATTGGCTTCCGCCAGGCCCTGTACTCGGTTTAACTGTATTACTGTTCAGCAGGCCTTCGGTAATCTCAGATTACTGGCCAGTTACGGTGCTAAACCCATAGGGCCGGGTTTGGGTCGTGTCAGGTGGCTAGAAGTACTTTCTGTGTCTCTGAACGAGGAAACACTTCAAACAGTTTTTCGATGTCAAGAACCCATGCTTTGGCCTTCAACGGGTCTAATCCTCCATGAAACTGTGGCGGTTTCATTTTCTTGAACTCTTTGGTGAGAGCTATTATTCGGTCATCGTTCTGTAAGTCTGGCACAGGTGGTGCCGGAGATGGGGGTGGAAGATGTGGTTGCTGCCACTGTTGTTGCCTCAATGTTTTTGCCATTTCCTGAATCAATCTTTCCATCCTATCCATTCTGGCAGTAAAGGACTCCTCTATCTTATCACCTTTCGTTCTCACCATCTGATTAGACTTGCATTATTCTTTATACAAAAGGTTCACAAGTATGCATATACCAAAAAGCATACATATTCAAATAATTTGCAATGCAAGTAAATCACAAACATATAGCATATAATCATTCATCTTGAAACATTTAAGCACATTCTTGATGCTTTCAGATTCATACTTATCACATGAATGCATCCTAGATCTTTTTTAGACGCTTATCGCTCTTTGGACAAGTGTGTGAGTTATTGACTCGTGCTTTGATACCACTCTGTCATGATCTGAACCCGCCCCCATGGATTAAGGTCATAACTAGCCAGTAATCAAGGGATTACCTGCGGCCTCAAACCAAATAAAACATATCTTATTAGAGTTGAAGGGCCAAAAAGGAAGCAACTTACAAATTGCCCATAAAGCTGTGCTTACATAGTGTAGCAAAATCATTCCAAAAGTATTTCATAATAACTCACACATACTCATAGAGTTAATCTATATCCAAGAACTTTCAGTCATACAGTCAGCCAAACAAAATTTATATACAAAGGTGAGTCAACGTTTTTGCCTACATAGCAAAGATATAACAAAAGAACAAAAGGACGAATACAAGTCTCGTGCGTGAGACGTTATGGCTGACTTCTCAAAACTTTGACTGTTTCTCACATACTTCACCGAGGCTGGGTTTGAACATCTCTTGGCTCACCTACATACACATGGATGAGAGTGAGCGAAAGCCCAATGAATAATATCAAATAGTGAAGGTACATGAATGAAATTTGTAATAGATATACATATATCAGACGGCCTTGGGCCCATTTATGATTCTATCTAGTACATTAGGCGACTTCAAGCCCGAACATATCCAATGGCCTCTGGCCCACTTTGTTTTTAATAGACGGCCTCGGGCCCAATTCATTCATATCCAACGGCCTTTGGCCCAGTCACTCATGTCTAACGGCCTTTAACCGAATCATTCATGTCAAACGGCCTTTGGCCCAATCATTCATGTCTAACGGCCTATGGCCTAATCATTCATGTCAAACGGCCTTTGGCCCAATCATGTCAAACGAATATTTGTCCACCATTCAAACTAACAAACTTATGAAACTCAAATAGGAGTAAGCAATCGGACAAATAGCATATTTCAAATTATCTTTACTAAGATATTACTCACAGTGTTCTGCTGGTGGATTCGTCCTTGTGCTCGACCTTACATAATACATAACACATATCGGGTCACAAACGATTCAATCCATTCTTAACTCAAACATTTCTCTTAGGCTTCTTTCTTATCTTCTTAGTTCATTTACAATGCTCAATGCTTGCCTAAGAGTGCTTAGAAATGAAAGAGAACGGAAAATGAAGCACTAAACATCTATTCAAAATTTCAGAAACAGGACTTCCTGCTCGAGCGTAGCTTTGGCCACTCGAGCGGACCCCCTTTGTCTGCAATAGTACTGGTTGCCTCATTTTTGCGCTCGAGTGTGACTTCGGACGCTCGAGCTGAAAGTCAAAACATGTGTTCGGACGCTCGAGCGTAACTACTCCCACTCAAGCGGACATCAATGTCTGCAAAAGTTCAAACTTGATGTTCAAAGGTTCAAAACTCATGTTTTTGACACAAAAACAGGGAAGGACATCATATAACACAAGAACATGAGTAATTTAGAACCAATTGACCAAAATCATGGTCCACCTCAAAAATTATTTTGAATTCTTTACATAATTTTCAAAACCCATGTACTTAACTTCATACAAATTCCATATCCTTATCTATCATGCATGCATGTCAATTCTTGACTTCATCTCTATTTCAAATGATACAAATGACACTTATAATCATAAAACTCATGAAAATTATGATGCATGTGAGATTTGGTGCTCAATTCTTCTTGTTCAACATGATTCATGTTTGAATGTATAAAATCATGGCAATTATGCACATGCATGTACATACAAACTCCAAATTCATCAATTTCAACTCAAATTATGTTCTTGATTACCATCTAACTTGAATTCACAAAATTACAACCTCAAACTTATGAATTCATAACCAATTACTCACCTAGAAGCTCAAATCTTTCAAATTATGGTTAATTCTTGAGTTAATCTTCAAGGTTTCCAAGTTTCTTAATCAAAGCTTCAATTGCCTTCACTCTCTCTCTCTAACCGACCCTCTCTCTCTCTCTCTCTCTCTCTCTCTCTCTAGAGTGATCCCAGCCAAAGGAGAGGAAATGAGCTCAAAACATTGCTCATAAATACAAATAGGCCACTTATATATGTTGGCCTAATCAAATTTGATTTAGGCTAAGTAGTTGAGCTTAATTTAATTGTTCTGAATCTAATTATTTCGTTTTGAATCAGTTTTTAATTAAATTTCACCATAGGCTCTAAAAATTATGCCAATCACAATGGCGTAGTCAATTTCAGTTTTTGTGGCCAATAAGGCCTTCATTTTAAATTCAAAAGCAGAAAATCAAACAGATTTTCCTACGGTGAACAGATAGAAATTCAAAAACACATATAGTCATGCAATTATCACTCAAAATCATATCAAGCATATAATCATAATCATAATTAAGATCATTTAGCATAACACAGAACAAGGTTATCACACGGAGACACTTCCTGGGTGGCTTGACAGAGAAGCGGACCTCGATACAACTCTAGCGTTGATCCCCGATGGCTCACCTACATATGATCGCTCACCTACATATATATAAAATAAACGGGTGAGCTAACGCCCAATGAGTAATATTAAAGTAAAGAGGTTAACGAATGATGTCCTTAACATTAAGAAACCATATTTCACAATTTTGAAATGTATCTTAAATCATTTTAAAACATACATTTATCGTATCAAAATTCATGCTTTTGCAAATGGAATACATATCTGCAACCTTTACAAAACATTTTACGTGGTACGCCCACTTATACAAATGGTCGGAATCACATTTCAAAATAGGACATCCATTCATTCATGTAAAATAACATTTCGTAACATGAATCATATAGCAATATAAAAACATTTGTATTCATATAATATTTTCTAAACAACCTCGGGTCCATGTATAACAAAATGGCCTCGGGCCCAATCATATATCAAAACGGTCTCGGGCCCAATCATATATCAAAACAACCTTAGGTCCAAACATATCATATCGTATCATTGTATCTTGTCGTGGAGTAGATGGAACATCAACATGTCTCCACCTCTCCTTGGGCCCAATTCATGTATGTATGGACCCAAGATGTGTCTCGTACGGATTCTAGAGGTGACTCTCACTATAGCACATAATTCTGTACAGCACTTTGTTCCATACCAAAGTCAATAGGTCTTAAAGACCAAACAATTCATATCACGCCATAGCATAAGCGGAACGGATAAATGGAACGGCCTTAGGCCTACCATATCATATTACAAACAATTCACATTTTTTGTTTATAACTCATTTCACATTTCTTGAAAACTTGTGCATTTTGATAAAATGCAATATTTAGAGAATCATGTGATACATAAATCAAAATAGATAATGAAAAACATATATTTACTATATTATTACTCACAATGATGGGTTTCTGATAGCAGTTCGACGATGTCCTCGTCTTCACCTACAATCACAATTACATAACACAACATATGAATATAACCGATTCCATTCTTTGCTCTTTAATCAATTAGTTATGTTGGTTCTAAACTCATTATTTCCTCAATAGGTCACAATCTGTGTCTAGGAAAATAAGCGGAAACGAAAGGAAACTAGGTTAGAAGAAGAAATAGCATGAAACCGGTAAACAGAAAGTGAACAACCTTCACTAATTTGAGAATATCTATTTGTGTACTTATAATTTGGATGTGGGACCACCACCATTGGAAACTGAATTTAGGCTCAAGAATCGCTTAAAACGGAATTCGGATGAGAGAGATATGCTTATTTAAAGTTGAGATGAAACAGGGGAGTGTTGTACGTGCAGGACCAAATCCGCATGTGCGGGAAATCCAGGGCAAGTGCGGGGGCACGTGCTTTTATTTTAGAATGTAACTTTGTGGGGGACACTATTGGCCGCACGTGCAGGAAATCCCAAGGCACGTGCGGGAAATCCCAAGGCACGTACGGGACTAGGTAAAAATCAGTCCGAAAATGGTTTCTTGACTTGGAACCCCTCATTTTCAAAATTAAACTTCAATTTCATGTAAATCAAAGCCCAAAACTCTTTAACACATGTTAAATTTCACATCCTTAGCTTCCATCAAAAATCATAACTCCAAAACAATACTCAATTTCCTATTTACAAGAACAAGGTTGAGGATCAAAACACAAAATCATAAAGTATACATGGTTGGGAGTTCCAAGCTCACTTACATGGTGAAATCCTCTTTAGCCTCTTTAAGAACCATAAAACTTCTACAAGAAATCAAGTTGTGAACATAAATTCATGCTATGTACAAAGATTCAACATCTTCTTGCTTGATGAAACAAAACACATACATATAATCATATATAACCTATGAAACTCACTCTTTAGCTTACGATCTTCAAGTATTGAGAGAGGAAATCTTACCTTAAGTCTTTAACACCACTTGTTCTTGCATAATCTTGGTGAATTCAAGTTAAATCTTGGATTTCCTCTTTCATTCCTACACTTTCTCCTTTCTTCTCTTTGAGTTCTCTCTAGAACTCGCTCCCTCTCTTGTGTCTCTCCCTCTCCCTCAGATATTGTTGGGCTCAAAAGTGATGAGTTCAACTCATATATATATATATAAGCTCATCACAATTAGGGAGAGCCAAACGCACCCTTACGAATCAAACGAAATCAATTTTCAATTGAACTTTCCAAATGATTCTAAAAATTATGCTGATCACAAATATGTGGTCGATTTCGGTTTATCGCGCCTTTATAGCTTTCAATTTTCAGTCCAAAGGTCACAATTTCAATAGATTTTCTTATAACCAACAGATATAACTTCAAATCCTTAATATGCACATCCTTAAACATGCAATTTCACATCAACAACATAAAATCATGACTAATCATAAGTCCCACATAATTTAATTAACTTAATTTGACTTCCATTAGAGCCCAATTAATTATATTTAAATTTATCCATCCGAATCAAATTTTTAATTAAACTCCCAAAAGGCTCTAAATATCAAATTAAGCTTATTCTCACATCAATTGTGATTTCTCACATCAGTAAGGCCCTCAATTTCAAGTCAGCTCAAGGTCTCCGGTAATAAATTATATACTCAGATTAAAACCTCATAAATAAATTTAATCCACAATAACCTTAATTCCCACTCCTCATAACGCAATTAACTCTAATTCGGACCCAATTAATCAATTTTACAAATTTGAATCGAATATTTCATTAAACCCCCATATGGTCCGATATTCGAAATTAAAAGAAAGCAACTCATTAATTATTTTTTCTTGAACCACTTAGGCTTTCAAGTTCTAATTCCAAAATAAATCTCCCATAAATCGTATACAAATCAGTCTCCATAATTTTCATAATTCCCAAATTAAATTAGAATAGTAAGCCATTAAAATTCAAATCTCCATCATTAATTAAATATAAAGTATTACGCGATGGGGTTGTTATAGTTATCATGCAAGGGTTACACCATTCATCACATGCAAATATCATTCATCACATTGTGCAAGGAAACATTCAACAAAAACTTGTCTTTTATAACTAGCGGGTCCAACCCTGATCATTGTTTTACAGAGCAATAAAACAAAAGAAAATCTTTCAAACAAAACAAAAGGATCTATTTGAAGCTAGTCTTTAACGACAAAGCAAAAACAACAAAAACTAAAACTAAAACGAAATTGTCGCTGTTGTCAATAGCCTATCATTACCCTCTTCCTCATCGGTTGAGGAGGAGGTGCATCACTATCGTCGCTAGGGCTGCTGAATTGTAAGTCAACCTCCTCTCTCTCATCATTGGGGGTCGTAGACCCGTCAAAAGACTCATCGGCAGGTGAGCATTGCCTCACTTGGCCCCTCCCTCGATTGGCTCCCCCTCGGCCCCTTACTGGGCCCCGTTTTTGTCTATTGGCTACGGAAGGTCTTGCAGGCACTGGCTCAAGCTAAAAAGAGGACAGGTATCAGTATGAATTAACAGAAGTGTACAGTATGGCAATAACAGTAAACTGCAGATAGAATGTACCTCAATCTCATGGGTGACTAAGGTGGTCTGCCTCCTCGGTGCCATGAGGAGCTGTAGGTTAATCGTACGAAGGAGGTCATCATCATACGCCCGAGGTATCTACAAAAGGAATAGAATCTGAGAAATGTAGACAGAAGTAATAAAGACCAATGAACATAAATGGTAGAAAACAAAACAAGCTAAAGTGCAATAAGTAGAAACATAAATGAATGTGTACCTGCTTGATGCCAGGAGCAAACACTAGCCTGTGGTCCCTCTCCTCAATGTGCTCAAGCGAGATCTACTCGATCACTTCATCTGGACGTATGTACATGATCTCAGTAAGGATCATAGGAAATCCATGAATAGGAGCAACGGTAGGGGTACCTCCAGCAGGCGCATTACTAGCTGCAGCAACAACAACAGTAACCTTCGGCACAGCTCGAGCCATGCTTGGGGTAAGAGGCTCTATCACCCGGGTGTGCAAGAAGGTAGTGAAGTCGTCGGGCTCATGATGATGATCGCCATACTCCCTTAACATCAGGAGGTCGATCTGAGGGCTGTCCTGAAGCTCATTGACTACCCTCATAATCGGAGGAGGGGGATATGGGATGTCGGGGTCAGCAACGCCCCGCGTCTGGCGGATGAACCTTTCCCCCAGTAGTACGCCCGGCCAAAGGGGCCCTCGAATAGAATCCGCATATTAGAGACATGCCATGCAGTGCCCGCCCAAGGATGCCAGTCAACCTATGAAATCAGTGCAGTGTCAGAAATTAATGCAGTGCAAGAAATCAGTGCAATATGAAAATGACAGTGCAGTGTTAGATGTCAGTACAGTGTCAGAAATCAATGCAATGCAAGAAATCAGTGCAGTATGAGAATGACCGTGTAGTGTGGGAAACAATGCAGTCTGCTTACAGTATGTAACAGTTAAAGGTTGGTATTTTGTTACCTGGTCCGCAGTGATCGTGTCAAAGAAGCGGCAAAAGTAGGGGAAATCTTGGTTTATATGACGGCAGAGCTCAAATCGGGAGTTGTAGTACCGTGAGCGGGGTACTGACAACTCGATCAGCCTCACCAGGATCGAAACCAGAGAGATGAAGTAGCTATAAACCTAGAGCTGCAAACAGAAAAAAATGGATGAAGTACATGAGCAGAAAATGAAATGTAAATGAGCAGAAAAGGCAGAATGAACAAAAAAGATAAGTGTGAGGCATACCTCCTAAACCCTCAAATAGCCGCCGAGTGAATCCGCCTTACGGCGGGAGACGGAGCTCATGTAGCAGTATAAGGTGGCTAGGCCAGCGCCACCCCAATCATACTCTACTACCTGGGGGAGGTGCACCAATGCCCCCAAAAGATATAACCCCACGGTATTTTTCCTGTTTGCAAATAGGGTAGTATCGAGGAGATATGTAAGGAAGTTGCGGGTGTACTAGGCAACCTCGTCTGGAGTGATGGGCTGAAAGTCAGAGAAGTACTCAAAGAACCAGCTGTACCTCACTATCCCGTGGCTAGTAGCGTCTGGGATCGCTCCAAGAAGCTGACGTTATGCGGCTCTCCACTGCATCATGTCAGGATCACATGGGATCGGGCTGCCAACTCCAACCCGTAAGCTAGTGAGCATCGCAAAGTCGTACGAGATCACAGTCAACTCCCCAACCGATGAGAAGTGGAATGAGTCTGTGGTGTCCCACTATCTTTCAACCAGGACCTCGTACAATAATGACTCGGTTCTCATCTGTATAAGCCCTGAGCAGAAGGGTCCAAAGCTAGCTGCGTCAACTAATGCGCGGACCTCCGCGGGCAGTCTCACATACTAGCGCCGAGGGTCGGATATGGATCCGTATCCACCAACCCTCCTGGCTATCACCTGCAAATGGGAAATATATGGCATTTAACTAGTGGTCTACTTGTGAGTTTCAACAATGCATCAAAACAAAGGAAAATTGCTTACTGTGGAGGCATCGGTAGACAAGTGCTCTATGGGCTCTCGCAACAAGATATCCTTGTCTATCCTGGGGATAAGGCCCTTGAATCTCAAAATCACACCCGGGGGTGGAGTGTGTGTGCGTGGTCGGTATATGGCTACGTCAAATGGCCTATCAACGAGGGGAGGCAATGTAGGAGCGTCCTCGGCCTCTATGTCTGCACCTAGGGCAACCCCAATACCAATGGCGGGGTCCGGAATGGGAACTTTGTCACTAGCCATGAAGAAGAATGGAGGAAATGAAGAGAAAGCAAGAAAATGTAAGGGGCTAAACCCTATGAGAGAGAAAATGAGAGGGGAAAGTGAAAACACGAGAGTGAGTCCCCATAAAACCAAGAAAACTCGTGAGAAATAAGGCAAAAACAATGAGAAACCCAAAAACTTGACCGAATCAAAATCCAATCGGTTCAAAATGCAGAGGAGAGGAAGGGTTTCGAAGAAAAAGTGGCGAAGTTTGTTGATAAACGCAAGGAAAAGAGGAAATCTTGAGAGAGAGCAAAACTAAAGGGAGAGGAAGGGATTTCAGATGAAGAGGTGTGAGGACATAGGGTTTGGGTTTGTTTTAAACAAATAAATCGCGAGGAAAGGCTGAAATTGCCCCTGCTGCTATCTAGGCCCGACCGGCTGTCGCAATGCTCGTCTGTGCTTCGTTGAGGCCCAGCCGACTCTCAATGATAACACAACTCAGTTTTATTCTTTCCCCCTCTCTCTTCCTTTTTGTTATTTATTTCTTGTATTATGAGTTGAAAAGAAGAAAAACCAAAAAAAAAAAAAAAGGAAAGACAGTGAAAAAAAAAAAAAAAAGAAGGAAGAAGAAAACCAAAGAAAAAAAAAAGAAGAAAAACCAAAAATAAGAGAGTTGAAAAAGAAAATAAGAAAGGAAAAAAAGGAGAGTTAGAAAGAAAAAAAAAAAGATGAAAAGAAAAAAATAAGAGAATTAGAAGTAAAAAAGCAAGCAAAAGTAAAAGAAGGAAAGAAAAAAATGAAAAGAGTAGGAAAGAAAAGCAATAATTTTTGTTCATTTCAATTTACTATACGAATGCATGATTTGATTCATAATTTGCTTGTTTAACTCGTAGTTTAAGTCGTAGTTTTGATTTATTTAAACTGTTCTGTTAGTTTATAAATTATTTTGCCTAAATTGTTTGTTATGTTCTATCATAACCAGACGATATTGTATGTACGGTTCATTCAGAGTAGTTCCAGTTAAATCATTCGTGTCACAGTAAAATCATCATCCATTTCATAACCACATTTAAGCGCGGTGTGTTGCGTTCATTGTTTTAACACATTAGTAAATTAGCTTTCCCACCGCTTTGTTTGTTTTGATTTGTACTTATACGATTTGTTTGTTCTTTCACAACACCTTTCCTCCTCTCGCATGTGACGCGTGAGGATTGTTTACCTTCGGTTAAAAACATCGGGTGCACCCCGTGTTCACACCAGCTTTCCTCCTTTCGTGTGTGACACGTAAGGATTGTTTACATTTGGTCAAAAACATTAGGTGCGCCCCGTGTTTACACCACCTTTCCTCCTCTCGCGTGTGACGCGTTAGGATTGTTTACCTTCTGTTACAAACATCGAGTGCGCCCAATGTTCACACCACCTTTCCTTCTCTTGTGTATGACGCGTGAGGATTGTTTATCCTCGGTTAAAAACATCGGGTGTGCCCGGTGTTCACACTACCTTTCCTCCTCTCGCGTGTGACGCGTTAGGATTGTTTACCTTCGGTTAAAAACATCGGCTGCGCTCGGTGTTTACACCACCTTTCTTCCTTTCGCATGTGACGTGTGAGGATTGTTTACCCTCAGTTAAAAACATCGGGTGCACCCGATGTTCACACCACATTTCCTTCTCTCGCATGTGACGCGTGAGGATTGTTTACCTTCGGTTAAAAACATCGGGTGCACCCAGTGTTCACACCACCTTTCCTCCTCTCGCGTGTGACGCGTGAGGATTGTTTACCGTCGATTAAAAACATAAGGTGCACCCGGTGTTCACACCACCTTTCCTCCTCTCGCGTGTGACGCGTTAGGATTGTACCTTCGGTTAAAAACAGCAAGTGCGCCTGTTTGTTCACACCACCTTTCCTCCTCTCGCATGTGACGTGTTAGGATGGTACCCTCAGTTGAAAACAGCAGGTGCGCCTGTTTGTTCACACCACATTTCCTCCTCTCACGTGTGACGCGTGAGGATTGTCTACCTTGGTTAAAAACATCAGGTGCACTTGTTTGTTCACACCGCCCTCCCTCCTATCGTGTGAGATGCGTTAGGATTTCGGTTGAGACCTCGGGTGCGCTCGATGGTTACGTCACTTTTTCCCTTTTCTACGCAAGGTGTAGTTAGGTCTGTACTTTCTTACATCCTTTCTATGTGAGATGTAGATTGATTTGTCTTTCTTTGTGCTTTTCACGTAAGGCGTGCCTGTTTATTCACTTCGTTCTGTGTGAAACACGGCGAGGTTTATTTTGCTTTGTTTTGCATTGTCATTCGAATGTTGCATTCTTGTCTAGATTATAGCATTGTTTCATTGTTTCATTTACATTGTGTTTCATTGCATTGCTTCATTGCATGATCATAAGTTATTTGTTGCATTTCGTTTTTGCATTTTGCCCTGAGTTCAATTTTTGCATTTATGTCTTGATTTCTTGCCCGAGCCTTGCGGCCTTGTCAAATGGGTCGTCTCTAGACTTTGACATTCACTCACGTCACTTGATGACTTTGAGCTCTGTCAAAGAGGGGCAATTGTGGACACCCCATTTTTGGCCGTCCGCAAGGCTCAAGCCCTTTACTTGGAACACTCGATGATGAAAGTGGTATTGTGCCTGGTTCGAGGTCTCAACGAAAGAGTCTTGTTCAAGCTTCAAAATAACCCCAAATCTTCCATATTCCCCACTGATCATACCCAAGAAATTCATCTTTACACCTTGTGCCACCCTATGTTGAGGCTGAAACAAAAAAAACAAGGGAATTCATTGAGGCCCGGCTGTGCCTCATTGAAGGCCGACTGGGCTTCAGTAGCGAGAAACACTATTCTGGACGGGAGGCCGCCAACTGGCCATTTTTGAAGATATTTATGATGTTTCTTGCTCAAATTCTATAAATACGACCATATAACTCTGTTTTGGGGGTTGAACAATTGAGAGAAAGCCTATACACATAGAGAGAGCTCCTTCTTCCTCCTTCTTCCATTGCAAGCTGCCTTTGAGTTAACCTACCTTCCGTATATCATCTATATACACCATACACAACCTTGACTCATCATCTTAGAGCCTTGGTTGACCCTTGAGAAACATAATTCAAGCTTGAGAGTGTGTCAAGAGTGAGTTTGATCATCAACCAAAGTGTTACCCAAAAGACAACCTAAGAGAGGGGTAAATTAGGTTTTTATAATTTATTATAATAATACTCTAATAAAAAATTATGAATAGCACATTAAATAAATATAGTTAATGAAATAAAAATAATTAAAACAAGTGTTCTAACAACTATGTCAATTAATGATTTTAGCATAGTGAAAATGTGAAATATAGCTATGGCAATTTAAATAAAGTAAAGAGATAAACGAGAGAGATGCAATCAAATTTATAGTGGTTCGGCTTCAACTCGGCCTACGTCCACTCCTCAAGCTTCACTTGAGATTTTTCACTATACTCTAGCTTCACAGGGTGCTAGCAACCTTTTTACAGATGGAGTAATCCTCCACAGATTTTACACAAACTTTCTAAGTCAAGAACGCTAAGTGTACTACACTCTTACAAGGTTGAAAAGAATGTGTTTTTGCTTTCACAGAAAGCTACAAGAATTATCTCTCAAAGATAGATATATAAAATGAAGCTCTAGTTTTTCCGTAAATCTCACACAGGAAAGATGAGCTTAATGCTATAAGGCTCAGTGTATAATTTCTGAGAGAAAGATGTAAACAAAATTGAGGAACACTTCTCAGAGAATTTTTCAGAGAATAGATGACAGTGATTATTGATCAAAGAATAATTTTTGGTTTCTGTTTCTTGTTTGTAGTTGCTGTAACTTGTTCACAGCAGACGCTTTGATATATATAATGAAACCTATAGCCGTTGTATTCATTTGAATATAAATCATTCCATCATTACTAATTTGAACTTGTGGGAGATAAGGCTTGGTCTGGAACAGCTTTAATTGAAATATTAGTCGTTGTCGTTCAGTGCCGTTGAGAGCAGAATTCGAAATGAAGCAAAACTGGGCAAAAATAGCTTGGCTGGTTGTCCGGCCGGATGACCGGTCGGTTGTCCACCCGGACGTTCGGTCCTTTGACAAATTTGAACCTTTTGGGTTGTTTGAACCTCTGTTTTGGGTTGTTTGAACCTCTGATTTTGGGCTGTTTGAACCTCTGTTTTTGGGTTGTTTGAACTCCTGATTTAAGTAAATATTAAATACATTCTAACAACATTTAGGATAAAAGTTTAAGTGAGAAATAATGCGGCAAAATAAATTTTGATTATATTTTTCTCTTTCAAATAAATCATCAAAATAAATTTTGATTTTATTTTTCTCTTTCAAATAAATCATCAAAAGAAATTTTGATTTTATTTTTCTCTTCCAAATAAATTAAAATATAATAAAATAAATAAGTCTAACAATCTCTCACTTTTTGATGATGGCACACAATGATGTTTTGATTTGATTTGGGAGTAAGAAAAGCTCCCCCTCAAATTATACTCCCTGAATTCATTTCTAAATACATAGGTTAACACATGTATAATAAATAAGCTTTAATTAGAGATATGATATGAGACTAAGATATCAAACTATAAATACATAACATTAGATTAGTTTGAAAATAATACCATAATACATAATATCATATTAGTTTGAAAATAATACCATAATACATAACATCATATTAGTTTGAAAATAATACCATAATACATAATATCATAATTTTCTCCTCATGTGACATTATTAAAAGGAAATCATGGCTCAGAATCTACAGGAGGAGAAGGAAAAGGAAAATGATAGTGATAAATGGCATCAAAAAGAGATAATCAAAACATATACATATATATATATGATTCGCCCGCCTCTCTCTTTTTCGTCAAAAATCGCGTAGGACATGCGGCCTCGCTTTTGCGTCAGCCGACCGACAAAAGCGAGACTAGTCAATCAACTGCCTCAGCTCTCTCTCTCTCTTGTCTTCTTCTCCTCCATCTTCTTCTTAATCACTCTCTTCTCCTTCTTCTTCCGCATTCGCATCCATCCATTTCTTCGTCTTCTTAAGAGAGATAGAACAGAGAGACGGAGTAGAGCAGAAAGGCTGCCAAACTCAATCTGTTCTATGTTAGGTCTCTGACTCTTCTTGCGTTTACATCTCTCGCTTCTACCAAATGGCCTCGTCCCGTCTCCTCACTCTCTTTCCGAACCTGAATGACCCCTTAAACGCTGTTGGGCCGAGTGCCCCGGCTCCCACTCTTCCCAACCTTCCTATGATGTCAATTGAGCAAATAATGGCATCTCAATCAGACATTGAAGCCAATCATTTCACACTGACGTCCTGTATGGAGACAGTGACTGCAGTCACAAAATTGGCTCACCGACTGTAGAACAGGACGAGTGAGCTCCATCAGGTCAACGCCTAACTCTCTCTGCTCTAGCACATGTACAAGGATGCGCAAGCAGAGATATGCGCACTGAAGGCCAAAAATAAAGAGTTGAAACAGCAGGCCACCTCCATGGCCCGATTTGGAGCATTTACGTTCTTGGCCTTTGATAATCGGTGGGGAGTTCTCGCTCTCGACGAAAGCATGGGGGGCAGGGCCTTCAAGGGCCTCCCAAGGTGATAAAAAGAGGAACAAAACGATGGAAGAGGCGAGTTAAGTGAAATCGGCGTATGGCCGTAAAAAAAAATGAAGGTTTTTTTTTTTAAATATGTAAATATGTTTATTTTGATTTGTTTTTGTTTTTATGTTTAAGGACTGAAAAAAAGGAAAATAAAAAGCAAAAAATAAAAAAGAAATTAGGCCTAATAGCAGAACGAAAGAAAAGGGAGAAAGAAAAGAATGAAGAAAATAAAAGAAATTAAGCCTAATAACAAAAAGTAAAAAAAAATGAATAATAAAAAAAAATCAATGAATGCAAAGTTAAATTAAGCTCAAGATGCAAAACAAAAATACATAGTTGTGAATAGCAAACTGTTAAGGATAATAAATGTATGAAGGACTTGAGAGCATTCAACTGATAAAATGTTTCCATATCAATGTAGCAATACACATATATCATTTTAACAAAAATTCAAGTCTCACAGTCACAATAAAACCTTTTAAGTAGAAATCGACATTCCAAACTCGTCACGAATAAAATTGAAGCGATCATCGCTTAGGGGTTTTGTAAAAATATCCGCCAATTGCTTGTCGGTATTTACAAATTCAAGTACAATATCCCCTTTTTCAACATGATCTCTTAAAAAATGACGTCGAATTTCAATATGTTTTGTTTGTGAGTGTTGAACCGGATTTTTACTTAAATTGATGGCACTAGTATTATCACATTTAATAGGGATATGATCATAATGCAAATCAAAGTCCTCCAATTATTGTTTCATCCAAA
Source organism: Camellia granthamiana (assembly GCA_036172215.1). NCBI lineage: Eukaryota > Viridiplantae > Streptophyta > Magnoliopsida > Ericales > Theaceae > Camellia > Camellia granthamiana. Next base: position 115,566,489 of record CM069912.1, on the reverse strand, counting down.
GTATTTGAGCACAACAACTTCCGGAAGCTATATATTCAGCTTCGGCCGTTGATAAAGCAACATAATTTTACTTTTTGCTAAACCAAGATACTAATGAGTTACCAAGGAAGTGACAAGTGCCACTGGTGTTTTTTCTATCAAGTTTGCATCTGGCAAAGTTGGCATTCGAGTAACTATTTAAATCAAATGCAACACCTCTAGGATAAAATAGTCCCAAATTTTGAGTGCCAATAAGATATCTAAAAATTCTTTTAATAGCACTAAGATGTAATTCCTTAGGATTTGATTGATATCTAGCACACATACAAACACTAAACATAATATCGGGTTTACTTGCAGTTAAATAAAGAAGTGAAGCCGATCATACCTCAATATTTTTTTTGATCAATTGACTTACCTTTTTCATCCTTGTCTAGCTTAATGGATGTGTTCATAGGAGTTTCAGCTATTTTTGAGTCATACATACCCAATTTTTTGAGTATTTCTTTTGTGTAGTTAGCTTGGTTGATAAAAATTCCTTCCTTACATTGTTTGATTTGAAGTCTAAGGAAATGATTTAGCTCCCCCATCATGCTCATCTCAAACTCACCTTGCATGCACTTAGCAAATTTCTTACACAAGATTTCATTAGTAGTAGCAAATATAATGTCATCCACATATATTCGCACAATAAGTAAATCAGCATTTTTAGTTTTAACAAAAAGTGTTATGTGAATCGTTCCTCTAGAAAAATTATTTTCAATCAAAAATTTACTCAATCGTTCATACCATGCACGAGGTGCTTGTTTCAAACCATATAAAGCTTTTAATAGTTTAAAAACATGATTTGGAAAAGCATGATCTTCAAAACCTGGGGTTGTTTAACATAAACTTCCTCATTTATAAAACCATTTAGAAAGGTACTTTTTACGTCCATTTGATAAAGTTTGAAATCTCTAAAACATACAAATGCAAGTAGTATGCGAATGGCTTCTAATCTAGCAACTGGAGCAAAGGTTTCATCGAAATCAATACCTTCTTCTTGATTGTATCCTTGTGCAACAAGTCTAGCCTTATTTCTTATAATTGTACTGGATTCATCAAGCTTGTTTCGAAAGATCCATTTGGTACCGATAATGGTATGATCTTTAGGTTTTGGCACAAGTTCCCACACTTTGTTTCTCTCAAATTGGTTAAGCTCTTCATGCATAATTATCATCCAATGTTCATCGAATTCGGCTTCTTGAAAGTTTTTAGGCTCAGTCTGTGAGAGAAAAGCCAAGTTACTACAAATGTTTCTAAGTGAAGAGCGAGTTTCGATACCTTTTGTAGGGTCACATAGGATTAAATCCTTAGGGTGATTATGAACAAACTTCCATTCTCTTGGCAGTCATCATTGTTTCCTCCTTCTTCTTGAGGTGGGAGAATAGGTTGTTCAATCTGTTTGTTCAACTTATATGGTTTGTTCTCTTCTTTGTAGATACTTGAATCTTCCATATTTGGTTCCAAATCTATATTATCACTAACAATTTGCTTTTGAGCAGAGATGTTAGTTTCATCAAATGCCACAAGTATAGATTCTTCCACAATAAGAGTTCTTTTATTAAAAACACGATAAGCTTTGCTAGTTAAGGAACAGCCAAGAAAAATTGCTTCATTAGATTTTGAATCAAATTTACCTAAGTTATCCTTACCATTATTATGCACAAAACATTTACAACAAAAAACATGCAAGTGACTAATGCTGCGCTTTTTATCATGCCAAAGTTCATAAGGAGTCTTTTTGAAAATAGGTCTAATCAATGCACGATTTAAAATATAGCATGCGGTGTGAACGGCTTCGGCCCAAAAATATTTAGAAAGATTATTTTTGCAAAGCATTGTTCTACTCATCTCTTCTAAAGTTCTATTCTTCCTTTCTACTACACCATTTTGTTGAGGGGTTCTAGGTGCTGAAAAATTATGTCCAATACCATGCTCATCACAAAACAATTTAAAATTTTCATTTTCAAGTTCTCTACCATGGTCGGTTCGAATATTAGTAATAAGAAAGCCTTTTTCATTTTGAATTCTACGACAGAGTTTTGTGAAAGAAGAAAATGTTTCATCTTTGTGTGCTAAAAACATAACCCATGTAAATCTTGAAGAATTATCAACAATAACAAGACAATAATGTTTACCACCTAGACTAGATGTCCTTAAGGGACCAAATAAATCCATATGCAATAGTTGTAAAGGTCTAGTTGTGGAAATATAAGATTTTGATTTAAACGATGTTTTAGTTTGTTTTCCTTATTGACAAGCACTACAAAGATGATCTTTTTCAAATTTAATTTTTGGAAGTCCAATGACCAAATCCTTTCTCAAAAGTTTAGCAATTAAATCCATATGAGCATGACCAAGTCTTCTATGCCATAGCCAACTATTTTCATTATTAACATATAAACATTTAACATCACTAGTATAGAGATCATTAAGATGAAAAACATAAACATTATCATAGTGATTACCAATGAATAAAGCTTTATGATCATTTGTGCTTTCAATTGTGCAATGTGATTTATCAAAAATAACTCAATTACCTTTATCACATAATTGACTAATACTAAGTAGGTTATGCTTAAGTCCATCAACAAGTAAAACATTTTCAATAGAAGGGTTAGGAGAAATACCGATGCTACTACTACCGATGATTTTTCCTTTCTTGTTGTCTCCAAAAGTAACACAGCCTCCATCTTTGGATGACAGTGTAGTAAAGAAGGATTTATCTCTGGTCATGTGTCTGAAACATTCACTATCAAGATACCACTTCCCTTCTTTAGCTTTAGACTTAAGGCAAACCTACAAGATGACAATCAAGTGTTGGTTTTTGGTACCCATAATTTCTTAGGTCCTTCTTGGTAAGTTTTGTTAGATCCCTTAATAATCCAAATCTTTTTAATTCCCATGTTCATATTCTTTTTGAATGAACAATAAGATATATAATGGCCTTTCTTTCTATAATAATGACAAGTAATATGAGAGTGTGTCATGAGAGGTGCCTTTTTAAAAATTGTATTGAGATTCTTTTGTTTCTTAATAGGGTCATATCCAATGCCCGCTTTATCGAAAACACATCTTTGATTTCCAAATGTTGAGATTATTTCTACATTTTACAAAATTTTTAAGTGATTTTGTTAAATCATCAACGTTATTTTTTAAAGCAGTTTTCTCATTAGAGATGGTGTCAAAATCATTTTTCAAAACAATTTTTTCTTTCTTTAATTCTTCTACATTACTGGATAAAGATGCAACCGATTTTTTTAACACATTATTTTTGACACAAACTTTTCTAAATTCATCTTGTAGTTCATGGAATGCACTTTCAAGTTCTTCATAAAAAGTAGTTACCTCATCTTGAGTAGAGTCTTCATCTTCAAGTGCCATGAGACACAAGTTGGCTACTTCATTTTCAATTTCATCACTTGAGCTTTCATCTTCACTTTCTTCTCAAGCTACTACCATGGCCTTCTTGTTTCTTATGTAGTCTTTTCCATGATTTTTCAATTTTGGACAATCCATTTTCATATGTCCAGGATTTTTGCACTTATAGCAAATAATAGGTTCTTTCTTGTTATCTTTGTTGTACTCCTTTTTGAAAGGTCTTCTTCCTCCATAATTGTTTTTCTTGAAGTACTTTTTGAGATTTCTACTAAACATGGCATAACTTTCATCCTCACTGGAGTTTTCATGTTCTTCTTCATTTGATAATGCTTTGAATGCAATTCCACTTTTCTTTTTGCTTTCAACATCCTCATGTCCTTTCATGGTGATCTCATGAGTCATAAGGGAACCCATAAGCTCATTCAATCCAAGTGTGACGAGATCTTTGGCTTCTATAATGGCGGTGACCTTTGTTTCCCAATTCTTTGGTAGAATTTTTCTTTACCAACTCATTGTTAGTATAAGTTTTGCCAAGAGATTTCAAGAAATTTACAATTTCAGTAAATCTAGTAAACATACTTGAAATAGATTCATCAGAGTTCATTTTAAACAATTTATAACTATGAACAAGCATATCAATACGAGATTCCTTTACTTGGTTTGTACCTTCATAAGTTACTTCAAGTTTGTCTCAAATTTCTTTTGCCGAATCACAACTTGAAATTCTATTATACTTCTTAGAGTCTAATCCACAAACAAGAGTGAGTTTGGCTTTAGCATTGGCTTGCAATAATTTGTAATCTCTCTCATCACATTCATCTTCAGTTTTAGGTGCACTAATATTGTCTATTAATTTGGTAGAAATTTTTGGACCTTTGGTGACAATAATCCACATAGCATAATCAGTGGCTTGTAGGTATAGGGTCATCTTATCTTTCCAATGACTATAGTTGTTTTCGTCAAATAATGGTGGCCTATTGGTTTTTTGTCCTTCAGCAGTGCTAGTGCTAGTGCTAGTGCTAGTGCTAGTGCTAGTGCTAGCTAAGGTTGCCATGGATCGAAACTCTCAGATGGTTAAATCTAAAGCAAGAGTCTAGGCTCTGATATCAATTGTTACTCAAAAGACAACCTAAGAGGGAGTGAATTAGGTTTTTACAATTTATTATAATAATACTCTAATAAAAAATTATGACTAGCACATTAAATAAATATAGTTAATGAAATAAAAATAATTAAAACAAGTGTTCTAACAGCTATGTCAGTTAATGATTTTAGCACAGTGAAAATGTGAAATATAGCTATGGCAATTTAAATAAAGTAAACAGATAAGGGAGAGAGAGACAAACAAATTTATAGTGATTTAGCTTCAACTCGACCTACGTCCACTCCTCAAGCTTCACTTGAGATTTTTCACTATACTTTAGCTTCACAAGGTGCTAGCAACCTTTTCACAGATGGAGCAATCCTCCACAGATTTTACACAGACTTTTTAAGTTAAGAACACTGAGTGTACTACACTCTTACAAGGTTGAAAAGAAGGTGTTTTTGCTTTTACAGAAAACTACAAGAATTATCTCTCAAAGATAGATATATAAAATGAAGCTCTGGTTTTTTTTGTAAATCTCACACAGGAAAGATGAGCTTAATGCTATAAGGCTCAGTGTATAATTTTTGAGAGAAAAATGTAAACAAAATTGAAGAACACTTATTAGAAAATTTTTCAGAGAATAGATGAGAATGATTATAAATCAAAGAATAATTTTTGGTTTCTATTTCTTGTTTGTAGTTGTTGTAGTTGTTGTAACTTGTTCACATTAGAGGCTTTGATATATATAATGAAATTTATAGCCGTTGTATTCATTTGAAAATAAATCATTCCATCATTGCTAATTTGAACTTGTGGGGAATAAGGCTTGGTCTGGAACAACTTTAATTGAAATACTAGCCGTTGTAGTTCAGTGCCGTTGAGAGCAGAATTCGAAACGAAGTAAAACTGGGCAAAAATAGCCTGGCCGATCATCCGGCCGGATGACCGGCCGGATGTCCACCCGGACGTCTAGTCCTTTAACAGATTTGTTCCTTTTGGATTGTTGCTGTGCTGGACTGTTTGAACCTCTGATTTTGGGCTGCTTGAACCTCTGTTTTTGGACTGTTTGAACTCCTGATTTAAGCAAATATTAAATACATTCTAACAACATTTAGGATAAAAGTTTAGGTGAGAAATAATGGGGCAAAATAAATTTTGATTCTATTTTTCTCTTTCAAATAAATCATCAAAATAAATTTTGATTCTATTTTTCTCTTCCAAATAAATTAAAACATAATTAAATAAGTCATCAAAATAAATAAGTCTAACACAAAGCTTACTCCATTTTGAGAAGTATAAGCTTGTAACTTTTGTTCTTATTTTTGTTTACTTCATTTCTACCTATTTCTTGTATTCTTGGGTTCTTTTGCATCCATTTTAGGTGTTGGAACTTGGGTTTGGATAAGCTACCAAAGGTGGCAAGGTTAACACCCTTACTTGCACCTATTTTTATAGCTCAACTCTTGGTTCCTTTACACTCTTTTTCTTTGATTTTTGAACTGATTTTCAGAGTTGAACTAAGGCCAAAAAACATGATTTGAAGTCTTGAAATTGGAGGGGTTGGCCACCCCTCCTTGTTTTTGCTTACATAGCTTTAGTATCTTTACTTTTTGTTTAGCTTTTTTGAGTTCTTTTCTTGCATTTTCAGCCACTGTTTTGGCTTATTAAAGACTGTTTTAGGGTTATTCTAATCTATTTAATTGATTTAAGCTTTGATTAGTTCCTTTATTGTAGCATTGGTCTTTGTATATAGCTTGTATTATGCTGTTCTTAGAATTTCTTTGTCTAATTTTCATAGTAATAACCTCATTTTAAGAATCAACTTGCCATTCATTCTTTCATTTGAGAGTTGTTTCAATCGGTTGATGGTCATTCAACACATGAACTAGAGATTCACGCTTAATTGCTTAATCTCTACGGAGATTCATTGTCAATGGCATAATCTCTCTTTCATGTTGAGAATTACTTCCCGTTTGACGTTTTTCTCCTTTTAGAGGACTTAATCATCACTTCGGACAAATGGACTAAAGAATGGAAATGACTAAAAGAATTGGTTTAAAAGCAACCAACACACATAAAGAAAATGAGTCATCTTGCTTGGGCTTGGCTGGACGTTATGCCAAGTTTATCGAGTCAGGAGTGGTCATACGCTAATTCATGGCATTTTGATAATTCTTGAAGTGTCTCTACTTTTTTTTTTCTTTTTTCTTTTTTTGAGTTTATTCCATGATAAAGAGGGAGGAGTGGTCATATTCATTGCATTCATTGATTTTTTTTTATCTAAAATTGTATCCGAAATCATCAAGCAATCAATTTGCTTATTGATGGTTTTGAAAACAATTCTAACCTTCTCCCCAGGCTTTCCCATGACAGAGAAGGAAAAAAGGGACAAACAGAGCTTGAACAACTCTATCTGCATTGTTTTTACTCCAGAACACAAAATAGAGTTTTGCACAAAATTGAGGCACGGTCGACCTTCTTTAGGCCCAGCCGGGCTTCATTGAGGGTTGGCCGGTCCTCAATGTTTGATTCACAATGTATTTTTGCAGAAAACAGAGGGCAGTGGCTGAGGCGAAACAGAGCAAGCCTAGGGCAAATAGAGTTGTTCTTGAACATTGTGTCATGACCCATCCCGATGACCAAGGCTGGATCGCAACTAGCTAATCCTAAAATCCCTTAGAGTAATTCCAAGTAATTAATTTAAATAATGCAGCGGAATAAAATAAAAGAGGTAGATTAATATCCGAAACGTACATGGAAATTATTATTTATGTAACGTTATAACATTAGTCGGATAATGATTACAAGAAAAAAAAAAAAAACACGATATCCATATCAAATTTGAGGTTCTGATCCACAGAGTAAAACCATCTTTCTTTAAATTTCTTCTCCTGAAAGGGGTTTTAACAGCTATAAGCACATGGCAGAGTAAAAAATATTATACTGAGAACATGAGGGTATAAAATCACCATGGATAATTATTTAGGCTCAACGATGAATAGTTTGGTTCGAATAAATTATTTTTAATAACAAACATATAACACAAAATCATATAAACAAAATAATTATAACCACGGTACAGAACAGAACAGAATAGAGGGTCAATGGATTCATGACAGACAGAAGGTTACGAAGTGACTAATCAGAGGGCCAAAGGTTATTTAAGTCCCCCAAGGCATAGGACTGTCAGAGGGTCACTAAAGTGACAATTCAGATGGCCAGTAATTATTTAAGTCCCCTAAGGCATGGGACCTCCGTGGTGGTAATTACTCTAAACAAATATTTATAAAATCATTGTCAAATATTTTCTAAAATTTAAACAAATCCATGGGTTTCAATTTAAGCAAATAGAGTTCAGAAAATAATCCACGTAATTGAAACATTAATATAACCATAAAACATAAATTATATAAAATAATTCACGGTAACTCAAAACATTCGTAAAATATGTTATGGTGACTCAAGGTATAATATTACTCACTTTAATATTGACCCTTACTATTTCCTCTTCCTGATCCCTCCGAGTTCCTCTTTGCGCCACTTTCTTTTCTCCCCGTTTTTTGTGTGGCCTACACTTATCACCTCTCCCCTCTTTATATACTTGCGCAAATGTTGAGACCCTTAAGCCAACTCATCCCTTAATGATTTTCTCTACCGGTGGCAGATCTCATATTTAGCAAGATCTTCAAGTAGCACATTTTTGGATGCCCAGCAAAGCCTACCTAGAACATACTAGCCTACCCTAAGTATTTAAAACATACTAGTGTAGCAAACTACTAGGGCCACCTGTATACTTTGTTGAGTAATTATTATTATTGTTATTATTTCGTTTTATTTTATTTTTTTTTCTTTAAAGATTACGTTTTATATTTTGGTAAAATTAATGGCTCTTAATTAGATGACATTTTAACACACGCCATTCAAATATACTCCTAGTATTTTGTTTTATTTATTTATTTATTAATTATTATTATTTTTTAATCTTTATTTTATTTTATTTATTTATTATTATTATTATTATTATTATTTTATTTTTATTTTTGTGATAAACATTAAATGTTTAGTTGAAGTTAGTGAAATATTTGGGACTTGAGTATCGCATATTGTGCATGCGCATGCATGCAATTCTTGCGCATCATCGCTTACATTATGATTATTGTGTAATTAATTTAATATTATTTATTGTAATTAGTCTCATTAATTATTAAGTGTTGTAATTATTATTATTGTCCCTTTGTAATTGTTGTAGTTACTTAGTTTAGAGAGCTAATTTATTTATCATAATTATCCCTATTGTAATAGCATAGTTAGCTAGTTGATTAGCCTCGTTTATTTATTCATTCGGTTTTGTAATAGTTAGTTTAATTCGGACTTTTAGACTTTGATTCGCATCCTCTTGCGCGAGGGCAATATTGTAATAAGCTGTATGTCTTCCAACCCCATATCTTTCTCCCTTTTACTTATTCACTTACGATGGTTAGTATAGGGCATCACGTTTCATTAGCATTCTTATGTTTTGCATTCATTGTCTTGCATGCATCTAAGATTCGGCTCATCATATTAACCCAATATCAAATTGTTCAAACTCATTACTTGAATACGTGCTCTCTCACATGTCTTGAACGCAATCATATGCCATGCTCATAGCCGAGCCTATAAAAATACATAATGTGTGCGTTGCATTAGTCATATTGCATTAATTAAGAGCATGCATATTTTTTTAATTATTTTCCTTTGTTTTGGCTTGGAGTACTAGGTGAGTTTTTTTATTGCTTTAGCATCTTGCATCGAATGTTTGTGTTGCCATATCCAAAGCATCACTACAAGAAAAATCACCTTTGGCGACTAAATTTTTAGTCGCCAAAGGTCCACTTTTAGTCGCTAAAAGTCGAGTTTTTGGTTTCCCCGACAAAAAATTTTAGTCGCTGCTTTTGTCGCCAATAAATGGTCGCGGGAGGTATTGGCGACTAAACCTGTTTTAGTCGCCAAAAATGACGTCTTCGGCGACCAATAATTTAGTCGCCAATAGTGTTTTACACTTTTCAAAATCACACATTCACCGACTAATAGTTTAGTCGCGAATACTCAACCAAACGCCGACTAAACCGTTTAGTCGCCAAAATAAGAACTTTTGGCGACTAAACTTTTAGTCGCCAAAGGTGTTTCGTAAAAAAAAAAAAAAAAATTCCCACTTTTTTTTGCTGTTTCTGAGTTTTGAACCGCAGCCCTCCAACATTTCACACCTTTAGCCACACACTCCCTCCACTATGCCACTACACATCACATGAATATATATGAAATATATATTATTTATATAATATATTGTCCGGTATTAATACAAAACAATATTTATAAATAAAATTATTTTTATTAAATATAATTTATGTAAAAAATAAATGATTTATTAAAAAAAAATTTGGCCCACTTTTGGCGACTAAAATTAATTTTTAGTCGCCAATTATATAATTTTCAGCTACTAATTCTTATTTCGTCGCTAAAAACCGTGACTTAGGCCTAAACGGACCCTGTTTTGGCGACTAAACCTGTTTTTAGTCGCCAAAAACGTACCCTTTTGGCTACTAAACTGAAATTTTGTCGCCAAAACCCTGTTTTTAGCTACTAATTTTTTTTTTGGTAGCCAAAAAGCTTCACTTTCAGCGACTAAACAGTTTTTAGCCGCCAAAACACCTATAATCGGCGACGAAACTGAAGTTTAGTCGCCAAAACCCTGACTTTTGGCTACTAAACAACCATTAGTCTCTAAAAGCCCTACATGTGGCGACTAAATTGCCTTTTAGTCGCTAAAAGCATTATATTTGGCGACTAAACTCTTTTAGTCGGGAAAAGTGCTCCATTTTGGCGACTAAATCCAATTTAGTCGCCAATTCTCCTACTTTTAGCGACGAAAAACGATTTTTTGGTCGCCGAAAGTGCTTTTTGTTGTAGTGCATGAATACCATGAGGCTAATTGCTTAAATGATATAATTGTTTGAATGCCTGTGAATAAATGTTAGTTGCTTGAATTGGGATGGCTTGATTAATGTCCATTTTAAGCCCACTTTTTCAAGTGGCAAATTCACAAAACAAATTCGAACCAAAACATGAGGTCAAGTGTTCCAATTCTTGCAAATTAGTCTATACTTGTGTGAGTCACATAGTAATATAGCTAATAATCAGAATAAGGGCATATAATGTAAATAAGAAATACATCATGATTAGTAGAGGCCGATCTTTGATCAGGCGAGTGGGATGCTCAATTCATGACCTTCTTCTCTCATACCTAAGTTCCCGAGCCGAGACACTTTGGTGATGACGGACTAATGGCCTTTGGCACGAGTCTCGGATTTCCTAAATTTTTCAAAAATATTTAGGTGGCGACTCTGTAATCTGGAAAAGCAGTCCATTTTTGGCATTTGATTCAAACATTGATTTTCCAAAAAGAATTACTGGATTTGGACTCTTTTGTGTTTTCACTATTTCACATTGCACTTGTGAAATCAGATTCAGAACTACAAGTGGAGTCCGAACTGTAGGGCTATTCGTCTTCCGCAAGGAGTACGAAAAGTCGGGCTACACCTAATGATTGTTATTTTAGAGTAGGTTTGTGTTTGGATGTGCTTGGGCCTTGTGGGACCACCATGAGATTAGTTTCAATTATTTGAATAATTTATATTGTTGGATTTTAAGAGCAGATCTTCCACAAAAAATATATATATAGATTGATTGAATAATCTATATAATTTTATTAAAATTATTTTCAAAAAAATGAATGATTTATCTTTGGAAATTATTGATTTTTTAGTAAGGAGAAGAATGATAGGAAAATGTTTGGAACCTTGTTGAATTGGATGGTGGTTGAACAAGTATTGTTACGCCAAATTCGAAATTATGAATTTATATATGTTACTTGAAATGTATATTTTGAATAGAGACATCTGTTTTGGGCTATCAGTAGAGGATAGGTTTGATTGTTGTAGAAATTATATGAGAATTAGGTTAACTAAAATCATTCGCTCATGCATTTCCATTTGAACATTGATTGTAATCATTTATACATTGAAACGTATTATTTTTTAGAAAATGAGTGAATATTGTGGCGAATCTAGTTAGGGGGTGTGGTTGTGATTATTATCTATGTTGGCTTGTGTGTCCTTGGTAAAAATCTAGAAACCTGTGCGGTTAGGTGCCGATCATTTTAGTTAGTACTAGTAAAATGGCTTTGATCGTGCTTGTATAGTCTACTAGCAGACACATACATAGAGATTGCCAATGTGAGTATCTACTACCTTGTTTTCTATATTGAAGTAAAAGTGATTATTGGATTAGTTTTTTTTTATTTTTTATTTTTTTGTGAATGATCTATCTATAAAATTTGATAAAAATAAACAATTCAAATCCTCCAAATGAATCAATTATAGGCATTTTCCATATTTTAACACCATACATTATTTATGTTATCCAAATATAAACGTTGAGCCAAAAAATAAAATGATCAGAAAAAGTTATTTTGAACAAAAATAAATTATTTAAATATATATTTTATTCAATTATTTATGTCTAACAAAGTATTTTTAGGGTAAATTACACTTACCTCCCCTAAGGTCTCTAACAAATACATGGACCTCCCATGTGGCTTTAATAATTATAATAACCTCTTCTACTTTACCTGACATTGTCAAGACTCTCCCATTCCGTCTATTTTACACAAACGACATTAGTAGCCTATATAAAATAACCATATTACCCTTACTTTTGCCTACGAAAAGACAAAAATGCCATTTGTTCGCAAAATCCCTAATCAGCTACATTTTCAATACACATTGAATTCCTAAGAGAAAGAAGAGAGAGAGAGAGAGACGACAATAAGCAACGTGAAGAAGGTTGATTTGTGTGAAGAAAACGAAGAAGCTAGAGAGAGATAAAGGCAAAGAGAGAGAAAGACAAAAAGATAAAGAGTTGTTTTCTTTGTCTCTCTATATATCAATGTATACACAATCTTCTACTTCCATTTCTATGTAGATTTTCCTTTTCAATCTCTCATTTCTTAAATTTTCTTGGAAAATTTGCAATTTTCCCTAATCTTTACACTGCTCTGTTTTTAATTTTAGAACCCACTATTCCCTAAAAACCTTACATAATACCCTTGTATATTGTAATTATATATATCTCTGTTCTTATTGGGATCACAGAATTCTTACAAACATTTTGAATGTAGAATCGAAAGCCCGATTTCAATTTCTCTTCACTGTTTTTTTGTCCCTATGTCTTCCGACATTTTCCCGTCACTTTCTCAAGAAACTATAGATTATTGCAGTATTCAAGCAGAGAAAGCCAAGGCAATGATCAGGTACCACCGGCTCCGAAACGTTGCAAAAATGTGTCGAATCTTTGAATTTCTTGTCGCTTTCACGTTGTTGTCACGGTCGTCGACTTGATGAGGCTTACCAAAAGGCATTTTCGTTTTTTGTGAACAAAGGGCATTTTCTTGGCCAGAACCTTAACTTTGATGGGGCAATTAGCCAAAACCTCAACAATTAAGGGTACAGTCAGCTCCCGGGCGATAGATTAAACCCTGTCCTAATCATTAACCAAGTCGAAAAGAGCAATGAAGGTGGCTATTTGAGCATCAGGAGAGGCCCCTTCTTTCAACAACTTGAGCAAGGGTATAACTCTACCTTCTTCAACTATCATCTTCTTGTTACGATTGTTGTCTCAGGAAAGGGAGACCAGGTTGTTGGCAGTGTCATGGCGGTCGTGAAGGAGGCACTCTATTTGGACGGAGGCGATAGAGGACCAGAGCATGGCCAGGATGATATTGTTGTTGGCGATGGAGATGAGTCGGCTGACGTCGGCAATGGATGATTCGAGGAGACCGGAGACATTGCAAAAGTCGGTACTGGTGGTGATGGCGAACACTTGCTGGAGAACGCTACTCTGCTAACACTTGTGAACTAGGGTTAGGGCTCGTTCTAAGGTTTTTGAGACGTCAGCAATGATGCGGCAAACGAGGCATTCATAGAGAAACAACTGGGCAGTGGTCGTAGTTGTGGTCGTGAGATGGATAGTGAATCGGAGCTTGAGAGAGAGCAGATCCGTTTGCTTGGCGAGATCAGTGTAATCGGACTTGGAGGATTCAGCTTTTTTGGCAGATTTGATGAGGTGGTCGGCCAGTAGGACTAGGAGTGAAAGCTCTTATTGGATTGACTTCTCTTCCTCTGTCATTTTTATCTTTTCGCATACAAAAACAACGGTAATATGGTCATTTTTAGTAGCCTATACAGTTAGTAGCTGACTATATAGGCTACTAACATCATTTGTGCAAAATAGACGGAATAGAGGAATCTTGACATTGTTAGGTAAAATAAAAAAAATTACTATAATTATTGAAATTATAAAGAATGTATCTGTATTTATCAAAAACCTTAAGAGCGGTAAGTGTAATTTACCTATATTTTCAAATTTTATAGTACTGCAAATAATGTGCTGTGACATTTGTGTAGCCTGGGTGAGAATAGAATTGCCTAAATAAAAGGCCAAAAATGGCCCCATCTTCTTCGTCTCTCTTCTCTAGGACGGCAATCTTTTTTCTGGAGTAGAGCACAGAGAGAGAGAGAGAGAGACTCAACAGTCTTGGACAATCCCAAGGTTTCGACTTTCGATTCATCTTATTCTTTTCGAAGCTTTCATGTTCTTTTGATTATTCTTCTTTACAAGATTATACATATATATATCTGTGTGTGTGTATTTGTGATGATTTCATTTCAATTACTAATTCTTGCAAAATTTTGATCTTATTTTCGCAGTGTTTTTGTATTCAAATTGCAATCTGATAGTACGAATTTCTGTTTCATATTTTCTGATTAAAAGTGTTTTGTTTAGATCGATCAGTTGGGGGTTTAGATCAATATAAAATTTTTAATTTTTTTCTGATTCATTGTTTGAGTCTACTGTGTTCCTCATGTAGCTTTTTTGTGCTTTACACTTCTTTGACATTGTGATTGATAAAATAAATGCACACACATGGTGGAAATATGTGATTTTTGTTATTCATTGTTGGTTGTTGTGATCAGTTGAACTAATTTGTCTATACAAACAAACAAAATTTACGAACTTGACTTACAAAAAGTAAGCTTCATCCTATCATGTAATTTTTTAGTGGGTCTCCTTTCAAATAACAAAATTCATTACTTTATGCCATATCTGTCAGTAAAAAAGTTTGTGAAATTTGTATGTTTATACAGAATTTGCTACAAGAATGTTGTGGCAGTGGCATATTTGTAAATAAAAGCAATCTCCACATAATTTTGTATGAATTTGTAAATAAAAGCAATCTCCACATAATTTTGTATGAATTTTCTATTTGCATATCAAGACTCGGTGGATAATACATGTTCTCAAGACTTCCATTGTTCAGTTGGGTTGAGTAAGACTTTTATTATTGATGTGAACATCTACTTTTATTTATTTTAGTGGTAGGTAATTTTGGTCATGGTGGTTGTGGTCTGATTGATATTTAAAGGGGTTGATGTGTCCACCACAGGCTTTAGTAGAAGTATACATTAAGCATTGGGAATTGCATAGAAGTACGCAGCAACGAGATGGGATCTGAGGGGCCAAAGGGTGTGACCATCCATGTGACTGGATTCAAGAAATTCCAAGGGGTTGCTGAGAATCCTACTGAGACTATGGTTAGTAATTTAAAGACTTTTGTTGGAAAGAGAGGCTTGCTGGCTGGTGTTACTCTTGGGAGCTGCACCGTTCTTGAGACTGCTGGAGATGGTGCACTTCCCATGCTGTACAAGATCATGGAATTGGGTGTCGCGAATGGGAATTCGAGCAATGAACAAGTCGTATGGGTTGGTTTAACTACCCGGCTCTTTATAATTTTAGTAATTGATCTATGGAAGCAATTTGGTGAAATTGGTAATTATTTTCAAATTGAAAGAGTAAAGGTTTGTAATTATTTCCCAATGAAACTAATGATTAAAGGTTTGTTGTTTTGCCAAGCATTTCTCCAAAAAAACTGCAGCATACACTCATATTTTGCAGAATGTTGTAAGCATTTACTTGGATAAGATCAAGCCCATGAAGGAAATGTGACATCCAGAGTGACTGGAGTTGAAGGGGGTTTTGACTCATAAGCTTGTTGTGTCTGAGAGGCATTGGGTCAGTCGGAGAGATCCTTAATTATTATTGAAATATGATTTTAATGATTCTAGGGAAAGGTTTTCATTTCCATTCAGCATGCTGTTCGTCTGTTATAAGTTGCCAAAACCATACAGAGACTGAAGCACATGCTGAAAGAGAAAAGAGAGTATGTGATTAATGGGTGAATTAAACATGCTCTTAAGTTTTTGTAAAAATTATGTTGTAAATTGTTCAATTGTTTCTGCTTTCTAAGTGGGTTCTACATTTTTTTTCTTTCTTACTAAAAAAAAAAAATGTGGTTTCTTTGTTCTTCTCATTTACATCTTTCCTCACCCAAAAAATTTTCATTCTTGCTTTCTCATTTACATGTTTCTACATCCTCACATGAAAACTTATTTTTCATCTCATAATTTTGCACACATTTATCTTCAATGTATGTGCATTAATGCATTGATGAGTTGAGCACAGCACTGCAATTGGAGCAATCTAATAATCTTCAGGAGTGACTGTCCCAATGAGAATGAAAAGGAATTGAACAAAATTCAATTGTTACTTCTGAAACTAATGCTATAAGAATGCAAACTAACCATAATGACAATAGGATGTGTACTTTGTTTAGACTTGTTAGGTTTAGAAAAGGATGTCAGTTGTTACCCAATGTTAGTCCTGGTTGATCAAGGGTGCTGGGAAGAGTAAAATTAGGTATAGACTTAAGCTTTGCACTGTTGTGCAATGTGCTCTCAGACAAACTTGAGCTTTTATCATTATACCAAACAATGCCCCTAATCACAGGGTAAATGCTAATCACTCTCCTGTATTTGCGCATGCTTATCGCTGCTACTGGTGATAAGAGACCACTTATTGTTATCTAACATAGTACAATAAATGTCTCATTCATGCTGCTTAGGCATACTATGCAGTTGAGAATTTTCAATAAAGTCATATTAGGGTGCATATATCTATATGATATTACAGTACAGTTGGTGAATGATATTGTGAAGTTACAAGCCTATTAAACCCTTGTGCTATGTTGGTTCACTGGAATGAAAGTGGAATGTAATGGAATGCTTATTCCTTAGTATCTCTTCAGAATGACCATTCACTTACAATGATGAATGATGATTTCATTTGTAATGTATTTTTTATTATTTTTTTAGTGAAACAAATGTGAGAATGGACATTCTAATGGATTGATTGTTTCATTCCATCTTCATTCCAATGAACGAAACACTACCTTAGTGATTCAATGTTTTATCAATTAGTCTTTGGTAACTTAAAAACCTTTACCTTCATTGCCTTTTTTTAGCTTCACTTCGGGGTCAATAACAGGGCAGTAAAATTTGCAATTGAGCGGCAGGCAGTAAATGAAGCCACTTTTTGTTGTCCAGACGAGTTTGGATGGCAACCTCAGGTGTAAAAACTTTTTTCTTGTACTTGCATTTCTCATTTGAAGTTAAATAAACTTCCAAAGTCATGCTAAAGTCTATTTTATTTTTGCAGCAATGTCCAATAGTCCATGAAGATGGAGAAACTTCTCGAGCAAGAGAGGTAATTCACACTCTCCTCTTTTTGTGATTTGGCGTGATATTGTCAATCCCTTTGACAAACCCTTGAAGTTACCAATGGCAAATATTAGATTAAACACATGATCTCTGCCATCAATGTAATTTCAGTCTCATATCAATACTCAGTAGAGGAATATCAATGATTTGCACTTTTGCTCCAAATTGAGCCTTTACAAGATTCTTGGAATATAATCAACAGTATCTGTGACGGTAGCTAATGTTTTAAATTTCCAATTGAATACCACTACATGTGCCTTGAAAAACATATAAAACAGGTATCTGAAGTTTTTTAACGGGGGCTTCACTCCATGTTCATTTTGATTGATTAAAAGCAGCAAATTTACTTGGACTGTTTGGAATTTGGATAGACCAGATTTTATTCAGACGAATATGAGTTCATTTTTATTTTCTTAACTTCATAATTGTTAGGTCCACAGTGGGTTTCTTTAATTTTGGCATTCACCATTATCCTTGATAGTTGGCTAGTGTAGAACCTGAATAATGCCTTTAGGATTTGTTTATGTGGGAAGAGAATCTCTGTAATAAATACATGCTAAGAAAATGCTGAATCAAATGGAGGAAATAATAGCCAGAGTTGAACCTGAATTGCAACAACCATTCTGGTATTGACCGTGTCCGTGACTCATATTGTCATTCCATGAAACTTTGGGAGAGTTACTGAGCAAAAAATAAATCAATTTAGCAAGTGTATGAGAGATATTTAATTTCATTGAAGGGACAATGGGAGCTATTTTGTGCCTTAGGCAAGTGATGAAAATGTTTTTGAGAGAAGAGATATGAGCCACTGATTTAGGGGATAAAATTTGGCCCAGTAACGTTGAGGCTGTGGGTTCGAATATGAGGGCATCCAGTTTGTCCAAAATAGTCAAAGGGTAGGTCTGTACCTACTCCACCCCTCCCAGGCCACTATATTAGGCATATGAAAGGATTTCTAGAGTAATAATGCTTTTAAGGTATTGGAGCTGTTGTATCCCGGCAGAAATACTTAACTAAACCAAGGACATGTCACATAATGCATAGCAAACATGGTTAGCTTTTAAGGTATCGGAGCTGTTGTATCCTGGCAGAAATGTTTAACTAAACCAAGGACATGTCACATAATGCATAGCAAACATGGTTAAGGACATGTACCCTGAAACCAAGATTGGGATAGAATTGTAGAACTGTCAGCTTTGGCCAATCATGTGTCTATAAGGAACTTACAAATGAGTAAGTATCCCTATGGGGAGTTTTTCTGTACAAAGATGATTTGTTAGAATGGTCTTAGCTACCTGATGGGATATTCTGTATATGTATGATCTAGAACTTAAAGTCCAATGGGTCAATGCTTTTATTTTTGTTATTGTTATTACTAATGTAGGTTATGCCATTTTACAAAGCGCTATCATCATTATTATAATGGTGATTATTATGCATTGGTTATCTATTTCCCTCTCTTCAGTGCCCCCATCTCCCTCCTAACTTTTCAGTCATTTTTTGTTGAAGACTTCTTGCCCTGTTGAGGCAATCCTACAGTTCTTGAAGAAAAAGGGCTTTGATGCAACAATATCCGATGATGCAGGCAGTTTTGTATGTAATTATGTCTACTATCATTCTCTCCGGTTTGCAGAACAGAGTGGTCACAAATCTCTCTTTGTTCATGTTCCTCTCTTTTCTAGGATCAACGAAGCAACCCAAATGCAGTTTGCAGCAACCCTTCTGGAAGCTATTGCATCAACATGTTGATATAATTAATTTGGAAGTTTGAGCTTAAAATTCCGGGTTTGTTTTGTCTTCAGGTCTGTTATATGCTTCATGTATATCCATCCTGTTATATATAGTAAAATAATGAGCCCTTTTGAACAGTGGATTGTTGTTTGTTGGTTGCTAATTGAGTAAAAATGAAGTTCTTGATTTTAAGAGTCATCAATGTTTCCTTTGGTTGTGCATGATGTTGCTAGTTTCTTAAACAAATTCCTTTTGATTTTTTTTATTATTATCTATTTTTAAAACAAGTTTACAGACACATAATTAACAACATAAAATAGTTCTGGTCATACATGTCATACGGTGGAGATTGCTTCATTTTATGTGGTTGATTCTGTGTCGTCCAAGGACTTATTGGGAAATTGGATATCAGCTATGGAGACATCTTGCTTCCTCAGTGTCCATGTTGTAGTTTGCTTTGATGAAGTCAAAGGCCCAGTCATGGAGAGGTGATGTTGGGCTGGCCCCATTTTTAGGTCCACGTTAGTGACGTGAACTATTAATCTTGTAGGACATGCTAAGTAGACTATAAAAAAATTGAAGACTACATTAAAAAGTATAATATTTGTGAAAAATCTTTAAAAAAATATATTAAATACCAAACTAATATAATTTTTTTTAAAAATTTAGTATATTTTTTGTATTTTTATGTATTTATTAATTTTTAAAAATATTTTTTCATAAATATTTTACTATTTAGATATATCTAAATAAGGTACATCTTAAAAAAATAAAAAAATTATTTAAAATTTAAAAAACAACCGCGCTATACACCCCCAGTGGGGGTCGACCCCCAGTGACGTGGGGGCCCCCCACTGGCCAGTTTTCTTTTTTTTTTTTTTTTTTTACTTTCCTTCCAATCCCACAGTGCCACGTGGCACTGGGGGTCACTGGGGGTGGCTTTTACTAGGGGTAGGAAGCATAAATCTTTAAAAAATATTCATTAAAAATAAAAAAATACGAGAAATAAAAAACTTGTTTTTCAAAAAACTTAACAAAACTGAAGTGAAACACATTGAATAGTTTTATAATTAGATTATATTTATTTTTTTAAATATATTTATCTTTTAAAAAAATAAAGTGAAAAATTACACTGTCGGATCACGTTTATCTACCACAAAAAAAAAAAAAAAATGAAACAAAAGAAAAAGAAAAACTCTATGATCGGATTATGACAAGTATAATTTAGAGAATGAGATGTCTAATTTTTTTCTTTTTTTTCCTTTTCTTTTCTTTTTGGCAATGAATGTGAGCTCATTATGTACCTATTAATGTTTATTTAATAAATTTTACAAGATGAACGACTTGAATAATTAAATGGATCCTGAGATGGGTTCACCAAAGCTAAATAACAACTGAAGAAAGTGTTTGATAATGTGATTCAACACTTAAAACTGAATTGATTAAGTGATAATTAATTAAACCCGTTTGATAATCGTAATTGATATCACTTAAAAATTTAAATTCCTTTTAAAATGCAGGTTACAATTTAAGAAAATTTTAAATCATATAAAACTTATTTAATTCTGATTGAATTTATAAATATTAAATATAAATATCGATTCTATTATAAACTCACTATTATAACCATTACCACCATCACCACAACCATCATGCCACCGCCATCACTATCACCATGCCACCGCCATTGTCATCGCTATCACTACCACCACCATCATGTCACAACCACTACTATCACTACTGCTATCACTACCACTACCACCATGCCACAATTACCATTATCATTAACATCACCGTCGCTGTCACTATCACCACCACCACCACCACCACTACTTTCATCACCATTGTCATTATTGCCGTAAACATTACCATCATTTTACTACTACTATCATCGCTACCACCACCACCATGCCACGCCACCACCACCACCGTCATCGTCACAATATAAAAATTAAAATATAGAATTTAAAAATAATAAATTTTATATTTTATATTATATGTACGGGGAGCAAATATTCAGGCAAGCCCGTACTCCTTTTTTCCAAGCTCCTGCCTGTCCAATCGACCTGCGAGCATAACGGCGGTGAGCTACCCGGCGGTGTGTGGCCGGAAAACCCCTCCGACGATCAAGTTAGCACACACTCAGGGATCTAGAGAGAGAGGAGAGAGTTGAGTGTAAGTGTATATCTCACCAAATGTTCATCTGTCTAGGCATGGGGGGCGCAGACTCGCTTATATACCTTCTACGCCCCAAATCTACTCCCATTAGTCTTTCGACACGTGGTGCTGCTATCCCATCTGTCAGCACAAATCTAGCTGATCATCACCTAACCAAATTGCCAGCTCACACTACCGGGATCTCGGCATCCGGGCTACATCATCTCAGCTGCCGATGGCCGTGTTGCACAACAAGCTAGAGCGCTCCGCTCGTTGAGCTCAACGACGACCAAGCTCAGTTGCATTCCGACATAGCCGAGCTGAAAACTGGTCAAGCTAGTAAACCAAGGACCTTTCCAGCCGGGCTGGAAGCGCAAACCATGGGAACAGGACCGGCTTCCATTATCTCGGCCAAATTACCCAAATTAGCTCGGTTCCCACATAAACAAGCCAAGTAGCTTGGTCCTAGCATGGTCCTGGGCCATTACCGAGCACAACCCTCTCCGGCTAAGCCCAAGCTACCACGACCCACAACATGTTCGGCCCATAATCTGCACGGTCATTACCACGGCCCAATCCAGCTCATAAATTTCCCTCTCAATTGCCCCTTAATTCCGTCCGCGCAAGCGTGACTGGGATTACCTATTCTGACCGGGGTAACTCTTCCTCGGTCCTCAGTTTGCAAGACGGTGACCGGGCTAGTTGACATGCATGTCTTCAAAACTAGCTCGATCGACCCCCTCGATTTGCCATCCTGTCTCTTCAGTACTGACGCCGCCGCCATCATGACACGTGTCGCGCATTGATTGGCCTCGAGCAGCCAACCCTCACGTCCCTTCACATTCAAATTTTTGGCGGTTCTTCACCCCTACAAACACTCCATATCCTCCTTCATTCCATTCTTACTGACTTCCCTTGAACCTTCGACGTTCCAGAGCTCCAGTGCTTGTCCTCCATTCTTGTTTTTCTTCTCCGCTCGTTCGTGAAGACTCAGATTCAACCCCCTTCCTGGTAAGTCCTTCGAGCCCTTTATTGCTATTTCATTTGGTATTTCACATTTTAGGGCACTAAATCCGTAGGTTTTAGGATATACCCCCTAAAACCCTCTCCTGCCCCTATTCTCTTCGATGTTCTTCAGTTCCACCGATGAACACATGAACACATGTAGATCTGGAGCGAACCGGGCTTCAGGTCCCCTTTTGATCCCAAAAAACATACCAACCGGGCAAATTGCAAGTTTGCAAAAACTTCTGTGGAGACCGAAGTAGGCATAGTACTTGACCGGTCAACCGGGCCAATATCTGGTTCGCTTGACCAGCCGAGCTCCTGAATTCACATTCGTGACCGAGGTGGTCTGGCACTCAACATGACCGAGCTAAAGTCAAGCTCGTTTTGCGCGACCGCGTTCCTCTTACACTTACCCTCCTTTTCCTGCAGAGTCCAAGGGGACCATATACCAACATCGAGGCTCTCAAAGACCGAGAAGCCTTCAAACAAGAGTGTGCCAAACCACTTCAGCCGAGCTAAGACCAGCCGGTCACACATGGGGCGATACCGCTTCTTGGTTGATACGCCGGTTGCTCTGGCCGCGTTCCGGGAAGAGTACGGTATCCCCGACGACGTTCACCTTAAGCTCGGTGCCGAGGAAACGACCCCTTGGGGCAGATTCGACCAGTGCCCCTTCACCGTGCTTTCCATCATAGAAGGTGGCCTCCGCTTCCCGGTCAACCCGCTGCTTTGCGAATTCTTGCGATGTACCGGGCTAGCTCCAACTCAGGTCTCAACCAACACTTATAGAATAATTAACGGGGTCCACGAGCTAAACAATTGGCTATGAACCAACCTAGGACTGGCCGAGATACTCCGCCAATACACCCTAGGGCACACAAGCGATGGCCTCACCTACTATTTAAAGATCAGACCGGGCAAAAAAAAGATAGTGACCGGCACCCCGGATAAGGACTTACACGATGATGACTTTTTCTGGGTGTCCGGCAACTACGAAACAGCCGACGTGCCGGGCTGGTTCATTAGCAAGAACTTCGGTTCAACATGTAAGCCGTGCCACTTGCTCGGTCAATTTATCTTTCTTAGCTATTCTGTACTTAGCATTTTTTCTTCTTTCCTTTGCAGCAATTGACGCTTTGCAAGCCAACTACCGTTATCCCAACGAAGCAGCCATCAGAACCGTGCTCCGCTACCGTAACCGAGACTGTCACGACCTCCTCGGTTACACACCAACATACCGGTATTCAGCTCAACGCCGGAGTAAGGTCACAGACTTTCTCCGCGCTCCATCTCCACCTCCAGATTCTACACTTCCTGACGTTCCATTCATCCATCTGACCGAAGCAGAAGAGATGGCCAAGAGAAGCCGCATCAAGAACCTGATCACCATCACCTCCACTGAGATACCGAGCGTCACAACCCGCTCTACTGCTGCCGGGCAATCCAGCAAAGTCGTGGTTGCATTGGCGTCTCCCGCCGTTGGGCAATCCAGCCAAGACACCCGCCGGGTTGGCAAAAGGCCACTTGCAGACCTTTCAGCCGAGCTTGTTACCGAGCTCAACACTGAGCAACCTGCCGTGATAGCTGACCCAACTCCACCGTGGAGGCCCCAACTCAAGCACCGGGGTAAAGAGATCCCGGCGATAGCTTTTGTTAAAGGAGACAAGGAACATCTCCTCGCCTTTGATCTCAGCAAAGCCCTCCTCCTACCGAGCAACGTGGTCGGCAGCGACCATGTGCCAGACACCTGGTTAGTGAAATCCTCGGTCAAGTCTATGACCAGGGTAAGAACTTTACACGTTTTGCCATAAAATTTTCCCAAGTGTTCGCTCGGTTTTCTTTCTAATCAAACCTTCTTCTTGCAGGCCATCCAGAAACAACACTTGGTCATGGAGCGCATTCATCGACTCCAGCAGAAGGCCAGCGACTCTGCCAACCAGGTGGAACACCTTCAAGCTAAGCTCGGTCGGTCCAAAGCTTCGCTGGAAATGGCAAACTCTGACAATTCTAGGTTGCTCGGCCAGCTTGGAACCGCCGAGAAAGAAAGGGATACGCTCCGGGCCGAGCTGGAGGCTTTGAAAGAATCAAACAAAAAGGAGCTGGAGGACGCCAACGACGCCGGTTTCAAGGAAGCCGAGGAGAGCTACACCAAGCAAGTCCATGCCACCCAAGACATCTACTTCTAGGCGGGTTGGAAGGCTGCTTGTGAACAGCTCGGCCAAGGACCTGGGACCGACGTGTTCGCCTCTCCCCCAATTGCCTTCCTGCCGACGTACCTTGTGCTATACGCCAACGACGTCTTCAGCACGTTGCAGGCTGAGGCCGAGGAAAAAGAGGCGCAGGATGCCGAGGAAGATGCAGAGGGTGGCAACCGCCCGAATCAGGCCGGCCGTGAGAAGACGGGGGCCCAGGAGACCACCACCACGGTCGACCTGGAGGTTGCGACCGGGGACGAATTCACAGACCTTTCCCCCTTAGCTTAGTTTTCTTTTGTCTTCTTTCTTTTGTGTCTGAACATGTAACCGGGCTATCTACCCCTCCTCTTGTAGTTACTTTGCGTATCAATGAAAAAGTTCAATTTCCATTAAGTGTTTGCACGGTCTTCGCGCTAAATAACTTCAGCCGAACAAAATACCTCGGCAAAACTAATCATCTTGTTTAACTTATTTAACCGGAAAAGACATCTCGGTTTCAAGCATAAGGTTGAGTAAATCATCAACTGTTTTAATCGGAACAATACATCTCGGTTTAAATATAAAAGTTGAGCAAATCATCAGCTCAGTCAGCCGGAATAAAGCTTCACGAAAGTTGAATAAATAAACCTAGTCAACCGGAGTAAAACATCTCGGTTGAGATCATCAACTTCACTAACCAGAGTAAAACATCTCAGTTGAGAACTCAAGTTGAGCAAATCATCAACTCAATCAATCAGAATAAAACATCTCGATTGAAATCTCAAGTTGAGCAAATCATCAACTCAATCAACCGGAATACAACATCTCGGTTGAAATCTCAAGTTGAGCAAATCATCAACTTCGCCAACTGGAGTAAAACATCTCGATTGAAATCTCAAAGTAAAAAACAACAATCAGAATGCTAAAGCAAAGATCAGACACTTCTATATATTGACAAAAAGAATATTACATTCTGAAGTGTGAGGCAAAAAATTCCTTTGCACAAAAAGAACACAAAAGCTAAAAATAATACAGTTTCAGGTTGGCCGCATTCCATGGCCGGGGTATTCCTCTTCCCTTCAAATCCTCCAAGTGATATACCCCCTTGCCCGCCAGACTGATTATCCTGTACGGTCCTTCCCAGTTTGCCCCTAGTTTGCCTTCACCTGGCACCAGGGTGTTGCCCATAACCTTCCTCAAGACCCAGTCGCCCACTTTGAACAGTCTGGGGTGCACCGTTTTGTTGTATTTTCTTGAAAGCTCTTGCTGGTAGGCGGCCACATGGATGAGAGCCTTTTCCCGGCATTCTTCCACTAGGTCTAATTCCAGGGTGATGGCTTTAGAGTTCAGCTCGGGCTCAAAACTTTCTTCTAAGGGTGGGCATACCAACTGCCAAAGGGATGACCGCCTCCATGCCATATGCCAAGGCAAAAGGAGTTTCCCTGGTAGATCGCCGCGGGGTCGTTCGGTATGCCCAAAGGACACTTGGGAGTTCCTCGGCCCATTTTTCCTTGGGTTTTTCAAGTCTTTTCTTCAACCCATCAAGAATGATCTTGTTTGACGCTTCGGCTTGACCGTTAGATTGTGGGTAAGCCGGGGTAGAGTTGTAGAATTCAATCTTTAGGTCTTCACAAAATCCTCTGAATAGGTGGCCGTCAAATTGGGTGCCGTTATCAGAGATCAGAATTTTGGGGATATCAAACCGCGTTACGACATTCTGCCAGACAAATCGTTTGACGTCTTTCTCCTTGATTGTTGCCAAAGGCTTGGCTTCAACCTATTTGGTGAAATAGTCGGTAGCCACGATGAAGAACTTCCGGTTGCCTGGTGCCGTTGGGAGTGGTCCCACTATATCCAGCCCTCACATCGTAAAGGGCCAAGGGCTGGTAAGGGGAAGGAGTTCCCTGGCCGAGTGATGGATTTGGTGGGCAAATTTCTGGTACTTCTCACATTTGCGAACATACTTTTGCGCGTCCGCTTGCATGTACGGCCACCAATATCCTTGCAAGATAGCCCGGTAGGCTAAAGATCTGCCCCCTATGTGACTGCCGCAGATGCCTTCGTGGATTTCGTACAGGAAGGCTTCCACGCTGCTTGGGTGCACACACTTTAAATAGGGACCGGTGAAAGACTTCTTGTATAAAGCGCCCGATGGAGAGAGCCAAAACCGCTCTAACTTCACCCGGACTTTATGTGCTTCCTTCTTGTCGGCTGGAAGGGTCCGTTCTCTGAGAAAGAGGATAATATGGTCCATCCAAGAAGGACCTAGCTCGGCGTAGAGTACTTCTGTCTGCCCGGTTTCCTCAATGCTGGGCCTCGGTAGGAACTCAATCAGGAAAGGGTTGGAAGATGTGTTATCGACTATGGAAGCAAGGCCGGCTAATTCATCTGCTCGGCCGTTATCTTCACGGCCAATCTGTTGGACCCTTATTGCCTGGAATCGCTTGATGTAGTCTTTGACCAGAGCTTGGTACTTTGCCATTCTGTCATCCTTTGCTTCATAAACCCCAGAAACTTGGTTAACCACAAGTTGGGAATCACTATAAACCATTAGTTCGGATGCGTGCATTTGAAGCGCGCTCTTGAGCCCGGCCAAAAGCGCCTCATACTCAGCCTCGTTGTTTGATGCAGGGAATCCGAGGGTAATAGAGTGCTCGATGGTCAGTCCATCTGGCGAAATCAGAACTATGCCCAGCTCGGCACCATAGCGGTTAGAAGCCCCATCTACAAAAAGTTTCCACATTTCGCCTACAAAAAGCTTCCAACATTCTGAAGGGTCTTGGGAGGCCTAAAGGTTGATGTTACCACGGTCGCTCGGCTGTTCGGCTTCAGGTTCAATGCTGATTAGTTCCACTTCCTGCCCCCTTGGTGATGCGGCACCGGACAGAGCAGGTTGGTCGGTAAAACCCAACTCCGTCGTCGCATCACCGGGTTGTAGCGTCGTATTGGTTGAAGGTTCTTCGGTGGGGCACGCAAGTTCCGCGTAGCCAACATCGCCGTGCTGTGTTATTTCGGTCGAGCCTGTATTCACCTCCTCGTCCACTGCGGCAAGATCCACTGGGCATACCGGATGAGTCCCTTGTGAGAATCCAGCAACAAAATCGGCCAACGTCTGGGCTTTGATGGCAGTGCGCGGTTAGAACTTGACATCAAACTGACCCAATTCGACCGCCCACTTGAGAATTCGACTGGAGAAGTCCACCCGCTCGAACAAAGCTTTGAGGGGGAATTCGGTCAAAACAATAATTGTATGAGCATGAAAATAGTGCGCCAACTTCCTGGAGGCCATCATCAATGCCAACGTAAGTTTTTCTAGCGGCAAGTATCTCGACTCTGCCGGTAGCAAGGTTTTGCTGACGTAGAAGATGGGGAGGTGCTTGATTCCTTCTGACCGGACAAGCACCGCACTGACAGCGTGCTGAGAAACGGCCAGATAAAGGTAGAGTTCTTCGCTGGGTTTCGGTGTGACTAATAGGGGCACTGAAGACAGATACTCCTTGAGCTCGGCCAAAGCCCGGTCACATTCTTCATCCCATGAGAACTTTGATTTCAGAGCTTGAAAGAAAGGGCGGCAGCTATCTGATGACCGGCTTATAAATCGGTTAAGTGCAGCGGCTATTCCGACCAGATGCTGCACGTCCTTAGCCGAGCTAGGCTACTTTAATTCTTGTACGGCTCTGATCTGTGAGGGGTCTGCTTCGATGCCTTGGTTTGTGACTAGGAAACCTAAGAATTTTCCGGATCCCACGCCAAAGGCACACTTAGACGCATTCAGGCGTAGGTTGTGTTGTTTGAGAATGGCGAACATCTCGGCCAAGTCGGACAAGTGGTCTGCTTGATGCCGGCTCTTAACCACCATATCATCTATATAAGCCTCCATCGTCCGGCCTAGCAGAGGAGCGAATATCTTGGTCACCATTCTTTGAAAAGTTGCCCCAGCGTTCTTCAAACCAAAAGGCATGACTCGGTAGCAGAAGAGTCCCCTTGGTGTAGTGAAGGAGGTGATCTCGCGGTCGGGGCCATGCATGGCAATCTGATGATAACCGCGGTAGGCATCCAAGAAACTGAGCCTGTTATGTCCAGCCGTTAAGTCCACAAGCTGGTCTATTCTGGGCAGTGGAAAGCTGTCTTTAGGGTAAGCTCGGTTGACGGTCTTGTAGTCTACACAAACTCGCCACTTCCTATTCTTCTTAGGTATAACAACTGTGTTTGAAATCCACCGAGAGTAGTGTACTTCCTGAGTAGCTCATGCCTCAAGCAAGTTCTTTACCTCTACCGCAACTACCTCGGCGTGATGCAACGCCGATCTCCTCGTTCTCTGAATGACCGGCTTTGCACCGGGGAAAACATTCAAGTGATGGCAAATGAAACTCGGATCGATGCCGGGCATGTCGTAAGGTGACCATGCGAAGAATTCGATGTTTGCCATCAAGAATTCCACCATATCGGTCCTTTCTTGGGCGGTAAGGCTTGAGCCGAGCAAGAAGAACTTGTTTGGACTTTCTGTGTCAATCCGAACTTCCACCAATTCTTCAACGGCCTTGTTCTCAGCCTTGGTGCCCACATCGTCAAGGACTCCCCGGTCTTCCGGTCCCTCGATCATTTAGACGAAGCCTTTGGCAGCTCGGCTCCCGTTGACCGCCACAAAGCATTACTTCGACATGACTTGATCGCCCAAAACTTCTTCGATTGCCCCCATAGCCGAAGAGAATCTCATCACCTGGTGGTAGGTTGACGCTACGGCCTGCATAGCGTGAAGCCATCCCTTTCCAAGGATAAGGTTGTATGTGGACGGCACTTGCAATACCCAAAACTCCACTTGCTTGACCACGGATCTCGCTTTGACCGGCAGAATAATCTTTCCCAAAGGCCACTCCGGTTGTGAGTTGAAACCAACCAGTGGCGAAGTTGCCGGAGCCAAGTCTATATCCCGGAGCTTGAGCTGTTTGAATGCGTCGTAATACATGATCTCGACCGAGCTTCCCTGATCGATCAAGATGCGCTTGACATCGAATTCTTTAACGTGGAGTGTGACCACTAAGGCATCGTTGTGCGGCGTCTGAATGCGCTCTAGGTCCCTTGTAGAGAAACTGATCACATCTTTTTCTTCGGTCTTGCCCCTTTTGATCACGGGCTGGGACCGACAAAACTTCTCTCATGTGCTTCGCTTTCTTGATCATACCTCGGAGTTCACATACACGCGCCGGTTCCACAATGTCGTGGATCACATTTACAATGCCCTGAGGGGGTGCCTTCAAGTCATCTGGTCCACGCGGATCAACCGGAGCAGGATGCGCGGCTTTAACACCCCCATCAATGTAAAGGTCCAAGTGTCCGGCTGCGACTAGCTTCTCCAAGTGTTGCTTTAGCGGCAAACAATCCTCTGTCCAGTGTCCGCGCTCCCGGTGAAATGTGCAGCGGTACTGTGGATTGAAACCTTTCTGCACATCACCTAACTTAGCAGGAAAACCGGACATAATCCTCGTCACGAATTTCACTAAGTATGCGATAAATTTGAATCTTAAAGACCGTGGTGATGCCTGTCCTGGCTTTCAACCTTCTGTTCGCATCAGCTACGTCATCATGGGAGTATTCATCTCGGTCATTCCGTCGACCCTTACCCCGGTTTCGACGATTTGAACCTCGGTTAGATTCCTCGGCACGATCATTTGTGCGATTGGTCTCCTGTCTGACCGCGTGCACCTTGCCAGCCGACCTCTTGTCTGTTGCTACCGGAGTTGCCTTCGCGGTAGACATTGCTGCATCATCTTCTACTCGGATGTGCTCGTTGATGCGCTGCATTAATTGGCCCATGGATGTCAGTTGGTGCTTAGTAAGCGAGTCCCGCAGTCTATGTCCGACTGGGAGACTACGCTTATATTGAGTGATTGCCAGGTTGACCGGGCAATCCAAGATCTCATTGAAAGTTTCCCAGTATCTGGAGTTGTATGCCTTGAGTGTGTCGCTCGGCTCCATCTTGACACTAAGAAGGTGGTTAACTTCCTTTGGCGTTTTGGTGTTGGTCTTGAAACGTGTCACGAAGGCTTCCGCCAAATGCTGCCACCTTTCGATGCTCCCTTCCGGCAGCCTCTCAAACCATTTCAAGCCCAGCTCGCCCAAACTTGACGGGAAGATAAGGCACATAAGAGCGTCATTCCGCCTATGTCCGGTCATGACCTGCCGGAAGTGGCTTACATGTATGTATGGATCGGTCTTTCCGTCGTAGAGCGTGAACTTTGGCTGGTGAAAGCCCGCGGGAAGCGGTGTTGTTTCTATCTCTAGGGAGAAAGGTGTAGCACTCAGTCTTGCCAAGTCTGTGTCCAAAAGGAGAGGCGCAGCTAGGCAGGGTGGAGGCATTCCGACCTCTTCACTAGCGTGAACCCCATAGGATAGCCGCTGGGACGCCAGCACCCTCTGAGCCTCCCGCCGACGAGCCCGTTCCTTCAAGACTACCCGCAAATCCTCTGAACGAGCGGAATAAGAATACCTCGACGTCGTCACCGGACGTGAGGGTTGATAGGTGCTATCTTGCACGCTGGACTTCTCTACGTGCGCGTCGGAATCTCCAACCTTGTAACTTCTGGTGATTGAGATGGACAGAGTACGCCGCTGGCTCTGACTGCCTGAACGGCGGGGTTGGGTGCGCTCACTGTGGTCTCCCACTCCAGCTACACCCTTCCCTTTGACATGCCGCTTAAGATCCTCCATCTCCGCCGCCATTCGCCGGATGACGGCGTCTTGGTCCCTTAGCTTGTGTTCCAGTCGTCTGGCGTGCGATTCTCTCCGCCGCCGGTGACCGTCTGGACTTCGTGAATGACCAAAGCTTCTTCCGCGCTTATCCCACGCGTCTCTTGAATGTCCTCCTGGAGAAGTCTCCAGGTCCGCCATAGGAGGGATGACGGGATGTCCTTCTCTCCATCTACCCGACTCCGGGGTAACTCCGTCGATGGCAGACAACGGAATCTCGTCGTTGTTCGCCATGGACAGCGATCAGATGAGCTTGGAAGACAAGGTTTTGTCTGTCAAGTTTCCCACAGACTCCGCCAATTGTAGGGGGAGCAAATATTCAGGCAAGCCCATACTCCTTTCTTCCAAGCTCCTGCCTGTCCGATCAACTTGCGAGCATAACGGCGGTGAGCTACCCGGCGATGTGTGGCCGGAAAACCCCTCCGACGATCAAGTTAGCACATACTCAGGGATCTAGAGAGAAAGGAGAGAGTTGAGTGTAAGTGTATATCTCACCAAATGTTCATCTGTCTAGGTATGGGGGGCGCAGACTCGCTTATATACCTTCTGCGCCCCAAATCTACTCCCATTAGTCTCTCGACACGTGGTGCTGCTATCCTATCTGTCAGCACAAATCTAGCTGATCATCACTTAACCAAACTGCCAGTCCATACTACCAGGATCTCGGCATCTAGGCTGCATCATCTCGGCTGCCGATGGCCGTGTTGCACAATAAGCTAGAGCGCTCTGCTTGCTGAGCTCAACGACGACCGAGCTCGGTTGCATTCCGGCATAGCCGAGCTGAAAACTGGTCGAGCTGGAAAACCGAGGACCTTTCTAGCCGGGATGGAAGCGCGAACCATGGGAATAGGACCGGCTTCCATTATCTCGGCCAAATTACCCAAATTAGCTCGGTTCCCACATAAACAAGCCAAGTAGCTTGGTCCTAGCATGGTCCTGGGCCATTACCGAGCACAGCCCTCTCCGGCTAAGCCCAAGCTACCACGGCCCACAACATGTTCGGCCCATAATCTGCACGGTCATTACCACGGCCCAATCCAGCTCATAAATTTCCCTCTCATTATACATATCAAACAACTTATTTTTAATTCAACACTTAAATTTTTATCAATCAACTTTTTAACTTAAAAAATTTAACATTCAATTTTCAATACTTAGAGGTTGTTTAGGATGTCCTAAATAAGTGCAGCAAGGTTTGCAGAGTGGTATAATAGGAAATAGTTGCCTCATTTTTGAGCAACTATTTGGACGATACTCTTTGGCTAGTGGAGGCCCACCTTAGGTCCCGTTTTGGTAATTGAAACCGTTCAATGTGTACAACTTGTCGAGTATTATATGTTTGTAAAAAATCACGTTGATCGGATATCTATAGCTATCTGATCGGATTAGTTTTTTTTTATCAACTGTTAACTATAACACTATCCATTTTTTATACAAAACTGATTTGATTATGTAGCTAGCGATATCTGATCAACATGATTTTTTACAAGCATATAGTACTGGACGAGTTCTACACATTGACGGTTCGAATTTTCAAAATGGGACCCGTGGTGGGCCCCCGCGGGCCTAACATTACCGTCAAACTTAGTGAATATATATATGTAATTTTTTTTTTATTCCTTTCACGGTACTTTCTCATCAATTCAAGTTTGGAACAGTGTAAAGTTGGTTTGTATTAAAATATTATGTATATTAATTTTTTTATATTTTTAATTTGTGAATAGTGATAATTTTTTTGTTTTTTTTTTAATTTTTTAACTTTTTAAATTTTTTCTAACATCCCAAATCAGGCCCTAATTTTTAATTTTTAATTTTTAATTTTCAATTTTTAATTTTTAATTTTCAATTTACAGTTTTTAATTTTATCAAACACGGCATAAATTTCCAACCGAAAAGAATTCATTTCCTTATTTTAATAAATGAGTTTCAGACAAACTACATGATCCCTTTGAAAAATGATATAAAAATTCAATTTTTAAATTTATTTTTTAGATCTAATGCCGAAAAAATAATGGATTAATAATTAAAAAATATTTGTTTATCAACTAATCTGACTCTAAAAAATTGATCTAACTTTTAGATCGGAATAGTAATACGCATTTCTTCCATAATATTTTCTAGTTGATATATGCCAAATTTCAAAATTTTCCCATAGAGCTCATGATCAATGCAAAGCACAAAATTAACATCAATTGGCCGATCCATGACAATCTTTACACGCAAATACATACCTATCATGACTTCACCAACTTCTACACTGCCAATGAACTCGTACTTTGAAACCAGTTTTCAATCAAATGTATACGCATGTAACAGAATCATAGACAATAAAATCAAGTCTGGGCCTTTAGACTCTGCCCTCAAGCTGTTTGACGAAATGCCTAACCGTGATGTTGTTTCATGGAACTTGCTAATTTCTGGCTATGGCAAATATGAACTTCCAAATCAAGCTCTGTGTCTCTACAATCAAATGGTTTCCCATGGAATTAAAGAAAGTTCATCCACTTTTTCATCTGTTTTGAGCATTTGTAGTGACAATGGGTTTTATCAAGTAGGAATTCAAGTTCACTGCAGGGTGATCTTGTTGGGATTCAATATGAACATATTTGTGGGTAGTTCGCTTGTTAATCTTTATATGCACATGGGTCTTGTTGATATTGCCTTGAAGCTGTTCAATGAATTGCCACATCGAACTTTAGCTGCGTGGAATTTGGTTTTACGTGGATTTTGTGAACTGGGTCGATCGAACGAGTTGTTGGGTTCGTATTGTGATATGAAATTGGAGGGTTGTGTTGAACCTAATGGACTTACTTTTTGTTATTTGATTCGTGGGTGTGGTAATGGGAGGCTTTTGGATGAAGGAAAGCAGCTGCATTGTTGTGCAATTAAGCTTAGATGGTTAGAATCGAACTTATTTGTTGTGAATGCTTTGGTGGATTTTTATTCTGCTTGTGGGTGTTTGATTGGTGCGAGGAAATCATTTGAAGTAATTCCACCCGAGGATGTGATTTCATGGAACTCAATTGTTTCTGTCTATGCTGAATATGGTTTTTCGCTTCACGCTCTTGAAATGTTCACTAAGATGCAGCTATCAGGGAAGAGGCCATCCGTTCGTTCATTTTTAGGGTTCTTGGGTTTATCTAGAGGGACCCAAAATCTCATTATTGGGAGGCAAATTCACTGTTGTGTTTTGAAATTGGGATTTGATTGTGGGACTGTTCATGTTCAATCTGCTTTGATCAATATGTATGGAAAATGTGGAGATATGGATAGTTCAGTATCATTATTCGAGGGTGTTCCTGAGAGAAGTCTAGAGTGTTGCAACTCGCTAATGACATCTTTATTGCACTGTGGAGTTGTGGAAGATTCGGTGGAGATGTTTGGTTTGATGCTTGATGAAGGAATTGGATTTGATGAAGTTAGTCTCTCTACGACACTGAAAGCATTATCGGTGTCTACTTCCGGGAGCCTCTCTAGCTGCACAATGGTTCACTGTTGTGCAATTAAGTCGGGTTTTGAATCTGACATTGCGGTTTCGTGTTCACTGATCGATGCATATTCCAGATCTGGTCATCTCAGACTTTCTCAACAGGTTTTTGAGAAGCTTACTTCACCAAATGCCATCTGTTTCACATCACTCATTAATGGATTTGCTCGGAATGGAATGGGAAGAGAATGCCTTGAAATGCTTGACATGATGATCCAAAGGGGTCAGAAACTCGATAAAGTGACATTCTTGTCAGTGTTAACAGGGTGCAATCATTCTGGGCTTGTCAAAGAGGGGAAAATGGTGTTTGAATCAATGAAATCTCTCCACGGAATTGACCCACACCGGCATCATTATTCATGTTTGGTGGATCTTCTTGGTCGTGCAGGCTTACTATATGAAGCCGAAAAGTTGCTAAAACAAGCACCAGTGAAGGGTGACTCTGTAATGTGGAGTTCACTATTGCGAAGTTGTAGGGTCCACAAAAATGAAATGGTGGGACATAGAGCGGCAAAAATCTTAATGGATCTTGAACCAGACAATCATGCAGCCTGGTTTCAAGCTTCAAAATTTTATTCCGAAATTGGAGATTTTGAAACCTCAGTGCAAATTAGAGAGCTTGCGACGGCTAGGAAAATGAGGAAGGAGATTGGTTACAGTTTGATTGAGGTGAATGATCACATTTACCATTGAATCCTTGGTCAACTGGCCATAATAAAATACTTAATGCTGTAAAGTTTGTACAACCTGCGGAGGTTGTTAGGCTGTTAGCCCTTCAATGGCATCATCATCCAAATTTTTAATGCGAACTCATTAAAAATTCAAATTCAAATAACTTGGCAGATGGCATCTACTTGCATGCGTATACAAAATATGTGAGGAGTTCTATCTATAATTTTATTTGTGATCACTCTATATTCTTATACTAGATACAAGATAGTGGGTCCCACTCACGTATGTCTAGAAATAAGAAAATTAAGTGAGACAATGAAAATATGTGTAGTATATTGTAGAATACATGTGTGTTGTGTGCATATATAATATATGATTAAATCATAAGTAGACAAACAATAGGATTTTAATGATTGCTTCCCTAGTCCTTCAAATGGTATCATCATCCAAAATTTTAATATGAACTCATTAAAAATTCAAATTCAATAACGTGGCAGATGGCATCTACTTGCATATGTATGCAAAATATGTGAGGAATTTTATATATAAATTCATTTATGATCACTCTATATTCTTACACTAGATACACGATAGTGGGACCCACTCACTTGCGTCTATAAATAAGAAAAGTAAGCGAGACAACGAAAATGTGTAATATTTTGTAACATACATGTATGTTGTGTGCATATATAATATATGATTAGGATTTTAATGATTGATTCCCTCTAAACTCGCATGCAAGAGCTTGAATATGCACTATGCACAGTTGACATATATATAATACTCTTCGAAAGAGAGATAAAAAAAACCTTGATATGGAATGTTGTTGTTACTTGTTTCTATTGTTGAATTATAAACATGATGTGTGATGTATCTTTTTATCCTGTTTGGTTTCACCAATCGGTTAATTAACTCTTTCTTATTCTTTCTTTATTATTATTTTTTTTCCAACTGTACATTCTATAAGCATTATATATACTCCACATTTTCATGGGAGATTTCCCAAAAAAGGAACTTTTACTGTTGGTTTTTCTGACAATTTGTTATGAAGCATGATCCAAACCCCAGATGGGCTAGGACCCAATTAACACTTTCACTGGTGAATGTTAGTGCACCAGACCACAGGCTGAAGAGTAAAGCAAAGGCCTCCACAAAATTAGTCTTACACTTGAAGTGTGGGCATGTAAAAACTAGAACACCTTCATGTACTTTCAAGCCAAGCCACATATCCTCACAAAACCCTTTATTTTCAATACTAATCTGCATATATAAATTAATACCCAATGCCTTCACTTGATTTATGTAAATCAAACAGTCTTGACAAACTACCCGAACCAATAAAATGGACAAAATCTTCTTTGTTTTCTTTGTAGGTTTGCTGATAGTGACTCATGGAACTGCAGAAAGAAATTTGTCTGACGACATTGCCATTCTTGGAGAGCTAGAAAGCTTGAACATAGAAGAGGAAGGTGATATAGAACGTTTTGACTCCCCGTTTTGGACAAGTGAACGTGGTAACAAGGTTCTTGTGAATGTGGATAGCTTTGGAGCAGTTGGAGATGGAGTTTTGGATGATACCCAGGTTATTATGTTTTAATAGTTTCTAAATCTATGTAAGCTTTCATTATGTAACTCTTGAATGCATATAAAGGCTGCAAGTTCTAACTACATTTACATATAATTGAGAAATCTAGAATGACCTGATCAAAAATAATTGGACTCATCTTTCTTATTTGAAGCTCTCAAGTTTTGATTGAATCAAATGTTTCCTCTCTTGTAATTGTTATCAGGCCTTTGTAAACGCGTGGCAACAAGCTTGCTCTACACCAAAAGCAGTTTTCTTGGTTCCCATAGGACGCCGTTATCTAGTAAATGCAACAAGATTTATAGGGCCTTGTGCTGACCAGTTAGTTGTTCAGGTAATCTCCAAAACTTTTTTTTTTTTTTTCATTTTCTTTTGAGGGAGGAGGAGAGAGGTGTGTCTTAGATTTTTGCTGCATATCATGCTGGACTGCTATGGTCATGTCTAATACGTTCTTCTTCTTCTTCTTCCTGTTATTACTGTTGGGTACAGATTGACGGAACAATTGTAGCACCAGATGAGCCGAAAAACTGGGATAAAAAAAACCCGCGAATTTGGCTTGATTTTTCCAAACTAAATGGAGTCCTTTTCCAGGGCAGTGGAGTTATTGATGGCTCGGGCAGCAAATGGTGGGAGGCATCTTGCAAAAGGAACAAGTCTAATGTAATTTTTCTGAATTACTCATTTACTTGAATCCAATAAACAAATACCATTTTTTCGTCCTCCTCTGATTTCCTTTTTTTATTCCTTTTGTTTCTGACAGCCTTGCATAGGAGCACCAACTGTAAGGATCTTATTTCTCATAAAACAACAATATTTAGTAAATTTAAAATTGAGTTTTTATTTTCCTGCTCTTTTTCTCTCTGGAAGTAATGTGAAGAGTTCATTGCAGGCACTAACTATAGACTCAAGCTCGGCTGTAAGGGTGAAAGGCCTTACTGTTCAAAACAGCCAACAGATGCATTTCGTCATTTCCCGCTGTGATTCTGTGCGCTTGTCTGATATACAAATTTCTTCCCCAGGAGACAGTCCAAACACTGATGGAATCCATATCACTGAATCGACAAATGTAGTTCTCCAGAACTGTAAAATTGGAACAGGTTCCCAAATCCCACCCTCTGTTTTCTCATACTTTTTCATAGAAAAAAAAAAAAACACTAAATGCATTTGACGTTATTAGTCGTACATAGTTTCCATTCTTTTGTCACTCATCTAATGGTAATAGAACATATGAATAGCACGTCTACGTCATACAAAATCAATGATTGTTGTCACAAGGTACGGACAAATTAGTGGTTCTTGATATTCTGTTTAGGGGACGATTGCATCTCGATTGTCAATGCTAGCTCAAATATCAAGATGAAGACAATTTATTGTGGACCTGGTCATGGAATTAGGTATGTAGTTCAAAATCTATTCCCACTCAAATTAAGCTGTTGATAATTGGTTACTTATTCTATTTACTACTCTGTTATATCAATTGAAACTCAGTGCGGGGTAAATAAATGAGATTAGAACCCATAAAGTATGTGAAAATTGTTAGAATTATTAGCTCCATGGTTTCAGAGGTCTTCCGTACTCATTCTTTTGGTGCATAATTCTTGTCTTCCAGCATAGGAAGCCTTGGGAAGGACAACTCCACAGGCATAGTCACAAGGGTCGTCTTGGATACAGCATTCCTCAGGGAGACTACCAATGGCCTTCGGATTAAAACTTGGCAGGTAATTCTGGTAGTACATTATTAGAATCAAGCAATTTTCAATATCATGATGATGAAATTTACCAAATTTTTTAATTTATAATTTATAATTTTGGTGGTTGGGAGG
Source organism: Camellia granthamiana (assembly GCA_036172215.1). Taxonomy (NCBI): domain Eukaryota; kingdom Viridiplantae; phylum Streptophyta; class Magnoliopsida; order Ericales; family Theaceae; genus Camellia; species Camellia granthamiana. Next base: position 115,527,906 of record CM069912.1, on the reverse strand, counting down.
AGGGAGGGGTGGACTATAAGGAAAAAGAGATCGAGAATTTGGTTTTGTTACTTGAAAGAGAAAAGTCTAAAAGTTATCTTAGGGAATTGTACTTCAAATGAGTACGATAATGATTATTGTGATGCTTTGAAGCAGCACTTCACATTATTTTCATTACCAACTACTTCTGTGGTTGAGTTGAACACTTTACCCCCATGTGGTTTTACTCTGTGTGGTCTACCTCTTGACATTTATAAATAAGCACATAGCCTCCCTATTGTTTGTGGAGTAATGTGCACTTTCAAACATTCTGTCAAAGTTAACAGTCAATGTGAAACACATGCCTAGAATGTGAATGGCTGTGTCAAAACACCTTTTCTGCCCAAAAAAGATGACGAATGACCCTTACTTTGCACACTGTTAAGATCTTAGTTGCACGAAGGGGGAGCGGGGGAACGTGGCCATTTAGAAGAGTCGTAGATTAGGAGCGCTAATGTATTATTTTTATTAATAATATTTTTAATTTGTCTATATAATTCTTTTTATTTTTAATTGACATGCATGTACATATTTTTTTTAATAAATAAATTGACATACATATATATGTTATAATATTATTTATTTATTATACGTATAAAACTGAAAAAAAATATAAAAAAATAAAAAGAGGGTCTCAAGTATAAATAAATAAAAAGGTAGGGTTTTTGTTATAAAAAAAAATTCAATATTTATGAGAATAAAAAGAAATATAAGTAAAAAGGAAGAGAGAATAAATAAAAAGGGAGAGAGAGAGAGATGAAAAACAAAGAGGGGAGACGAGCGATCAGCAAGAGACGAAAAACAGAGAGGGGGAGACGATCTGCGAAAGAGAGACGAATTGCGAGAGAGAGAGAGAGAGGCGATCTGCCAGCGAGAGAGAAGAAAAGCACACAGAGAGAGAGATGACCTTCGAAGTGATGAAAGAAGAAGAAAAATGAAGCGAAGAAGGAGGACATACCTCGATTTAGGGCTTCAATTTCACCCTCTTGAGCTTCAACATGTTCAGGTTCTTCTTCGCCTTCTTGCATCTGGAGTTGTTTGATTTCACAGACGTTTTCATCTCATACCGAAACGCGATTTTCTCTCTTAAGAATCGCGTTTTCGGGAACGCAAAATTGCGTTTCTTCCAGAAAATCGTCACCTACTATAACGATTCCTGCTACTAAGGTTAAGATTACTTATACATACAAGGATATTTTGGGTTAAGTCATAAATGGTATAAATGATGCACTTCAGTCCACAAATTATAAGGGGATGATGTGCTTATTTCTATATGTCAAGGGGATTAAAAACTGCATGTGTGGTGATTGAGACCCCTACCCCCACAAGACCCTTACAAATCTGGATCACTTATGATGTGGACCTCACGCATGTATGAGTGGGCCCCATACATACATGGAGGGCCAGGATAACTTTGGGAGTGTGGGGGTCATCCCCAAAGGGGGTCCCAAACATTTCCCAAACTGCATATGGAGTAGACCATATAAAGTGAATTTTTTGCCCAACTAAATATGTTTTAGAGAACATTTTTTACAACTAGTGGATATGCTTGTCACCAAATTTCTCATACAAGCCTCACAAAGCTGAGCAAGAAAATGTATCATGATCGATCCTTTTTTAATAGAAACAATTCCTTCTGATAACATGTTCAAAGCATAAAATGTATCCAAATATCCCAACCATTACCTTGTTCAGAATGACAAAGATACCTCTCTTTCTGGCTCTCTGGTGTAGGGAGGATCTGGTTACGTTCGTTCCGTACGTTACCAAAATGTGAGAATGGAAGATGTTTCAAATCCCATCATCATTGACCAGTTCTACTGTGATTCCCCAACTGCTTGTCAGAATCAGGTAAAACCTCCATGTTCAAACTCTTCAATTCTGAAAAATGTGTATTAGTTGCAACCATTTCAATAAAAATGTACATATCATGATCTATCTTCTTCTTTTTCTCTTTTATTTTTTATGTTTTTTAGACACAAGCTGTGGAAATAAGTGAAATCATGTACCGGAACATTAGTGGGACTTCAAAGAGCGAAAGGGCCATGAAATTTGCCTGCAGCGACACAGTTCCATGCAAACACATAATCCTGAACAACATCAACCTAGGAAAAACAGATGGCACAGTTGAGACCTATTGCAACTCCGCTACTGGCTTTGGGTATGGATACGTGCAGCCTTCGGCAGAATGCCTGACTTCCTCTGACAAGAAGTTCATTATTGAACAGACCAATGAGGTTGAGCCTCCTAAACACAGCAGAGATGATATCTTTCATACCGAGCTCTGACTTATCTCTTCGTATGAGGTAATTAATACTAGGTGACTGTAAAATTTATTCTTATAGTATTGATTAGTAGAGGACTAGCCTCTGAGGGGTCTTAAAAAAAACAAATTTCAAGGGTAATAACAGAAGTGATCATTATACTTTTATACAGGAATTATAATGCAACAAGTTCAGGAGGACAGTAGTAAGCAAATTATATGTAATATACTTGAAATGATTTATATGAAATTTAATATAGTTATTAAATGGTTTTATGTATCCTGATTTAAAACATACTTGTGTGCCCTAAATCAATTTAAAAATAATGAATCATTGACTATCCAGATTAGGGGTATCTAAGGTGGGTTGAATAAAAACCACTTGATGCCAGGCTTTCTTCAGAATTGGTTTAGCTTTAAGAATGCTCCTCCGGATATGAGAAGCATAGTTTTGTGGGGCAAATCAATTTATCCTTTGGAAAATGTTTGGGACCCCACAAAGGAAGACCCCACGATTCCCACTGATGTATTGATCATTGATGTGTTTGAATTTTTTTTTTTTATCTCTGACAGAGACATGAATGGTCCCAATCATTTTGGGAGTTGTGGGAGTTGTGTTTTGTGGGGGTCTCTATCATTACTGTTATCCTTTGGACTTTACACATTATAATTAGGAAAATACTTGGGACCCCCATTTTGGGGGACTCCAAATGATTATGATTGGTCATGTGTGTTTTTGTTTTTTTGTTTTTTCCTATCTCTCTAACATGTGCGTGGGGGTCGTGGGAATGGAGTGTTTGTAGGGTTCTGTATCATTTCTGTTATAATTATTTGTGTGTACTTTTTTTGTTTTTTTTTTTGAGATGACCTAACTCATAACAGAAGGCATCTAAAAAAAAATTATACAATAACACACAGAAAAATTCTTTACAGGCTAACAGAATAAACATCCAATTACTAAAGAATCAGCTGCAGAATTCAATCTAAGTGGTCTGTTTCACATAAAAAGAAGTTTGCAAGATTCAAACACAGCACCTTTGGTTGAAAGAGTAACTTATTTCCATTTAGCGACCAAACCTCGTTTATATATTATAAAAAAATATTATTTAAGGTATTTATTATATTTAATTCCAAATATACTTAACAATTTTACAAAACTAATTTCACATAAAAATACCGCAGTAAAAATAAATAAATAAATAAATAAAAAAATTCCAAGAATAATAGTATAATCACTATGCCACCTTTAACTTTAGTTTATATTTGCAAAATATATATTATTATAACATTTTCTTTCAAACACTATATATAATTAATATATTTTACAAAAAAATAAATATAACTATATTTATGCAATTATATGTATCTTAAAATATAAAAATAATTTAAATAAATGTATCTTAATTTTTATATTATTATTAAGTAAATTTTTAATATATTTATAAAATAATTATGACGCCACAATTCAATTTTGGTTCGAATCAACAGTCGAACCGGTGATCCATCCACCCGATCTATTTTTCAGTTAGCTCACTGGTCTAATTTTTAAAACATTGATTATTCTACACCCAATTGACACATCAGTAGGCTACCGTATTCGGTGTTAGTGGTCGGCTCACAAATCATTTTTCTAATAGGGAAAGTGATGCTTTATTGGCCGATAAAATGGACCGAGTTTAAGACCAAAATACACACAGATTGTATCAAGAAAGTAGGATTATATAGCAATATCTCTATCTCTTTATAATTTTATAATCAAGGTGGTCATTAGTTTAAAAAACAAAGCAACATTACTCATTTGTCTTAAGCTAAGCATCGACTAGTATATTTATGACAAAAATCCAACAAAGATTTGAATAACTAATTCAAAAATTCTACACAAGAAGTCTACCAAAACAAAATCAATTATATAAAATAATTTTGATTGTATATATCAAATGGTGAGATTCATCGTAAAAGGTACAGTTTTACTTCAATTAATCTGTGTATTTTGTGATTAATTCTCCAATTGATTTTGTGTTTGTAGACTTGTTAAGTTATTTTTAGTCAGTAATGTTGTTTTTGTTAGCATTGAATCCATTATTTGAATACAACAAAGAAACTATCTAGATTCCCATTTTGATGTGCTTTCAATTGTGTGAGGCACCAATATAAACAATCATATATATACTCAAATACAAATTTATTGATAGTGATTAGAAGCAATTTCCCAAGGGGCATGGTCTTTTTTATCCAAATTTGGTTGTAGCAGTGTCACTTAATGAGATGCATGTAATTTTGACTGAGAATGATTGAGAAATTAGGACACACAAAGGTTCCAAATGCAGATGCCAATAGGCCTGCCCTGAATCTCATCTCATTAAAATCTAGCATTCCTTCAATCTTAAATACAAATTGGCAAATTATATTTTGCATCCTTACATTTTACATCCAATCTCACTTTGTCCCTAACCTTTTAATTACCTCAGTCAATCTCTTAGATTTTGAGTCAAGTTACAATTGAGTCCGGTCATTAATATTACCACGTGGTTGTTTTCCGTTAGTTTTCAAAATGACATTATGCAAATGGGCTCACAGAATTTAAAGAGCAGGTTGAGACAATTAAAAGAGCAATGAATAAAGTAAGATTAGAAGTAAAGTGTAGGCTGCGAAGTGAAATTTACCCGATACAAATTTCGCAGAAATGTTATAAAAATTCACAAAATTCAAATACATGGTGTAAATATAAATTTGGTATGGTGTAGTCCACACTATAAATTTAATTTACATATTTTAAATTCTGAACATTTTTCTAAATATATAGCATTACTAGTTTGAATCAGATCTATCTTGATCTGCATCTTCTCATATGTTTTTGAGGAAGGATGTTCTTCACTCTCTTCTCTCTTTCCGGCCGGCTTTGGAGTAGTCCATAGTTGCTTGTTGATGTTTTGTCTTTGTGCTGTTTGAGTTTGTATAATGGACTCTTTTCACTAATTAAAAAAAGAGAGTCCATTCTTGTTAATGTTAAGGTGTGTGGAACAAGGACCACCCATCAATTTTGTTAATTGAATTGGTGCTCACTAATCAATTGAGTACTCTTAATTTGTTAAGGTATTCATGCAAAAAATTTAAGATGATTAGAGATATCAATATTTTTATGTTTAGTGTCTTTCCATAGTCATGGGTGCAACAAGTAAGGGTACAATGCAAACAAGAAAAATTAAAATAAAAAATATTTATTATTATTTTTAAAGCTAACTAATCTTATATTTTAAGAGTATCTTCAAAGGTGTGTTTGTGTTTAAGGGAGCATCGGAGTGGGTTGCAAAAATAATTGCCAAGCCCATGGGGATTAAGCCTAGGGCCTTTTTATTTTACAGAATGAGTTGGGCTGAGTCACAAATCAAAACATTAGGCCTAAACCCTACTCAATAGTCTTAGGACTTAGGCTAGATTAGCTCACTGGCCGATGGACAAACCACCTCTCACACTTCAACAAGTAGGCTAGTACATGGGTTTAGCCCAAAGCACCGAGATTTAGGCCTATGTTTTTTTAATTTTTTTTTCTTGTTTTTTTCATTTCTACTTTTGTTTTTTAAATATATTTTGCCGGGCTCATAGTTGACCATCTCTCACAAGTCAATGAATCGAGTTTCAAACCCTAAGCCTAAGTTCAAAATAATGTTAAATCTTAACACATAAAATTAAATTTTATTCAGTGATGTTTAGTGCTCCGAAACTGGGGGCACTAATGCCCCGAAATTGCCATAAAAGGCAAAAAAAAAAAAAAAAAAAAACAAAGTTACCCAAATTAGAAATTAGGGACATTAGTGCCTAATTTTTTAGTGCCACAAAACATTTCTGAATTTTATTTTTGTTACTTTTCATCAATTAAAACACCAACATAGACAATTGTAACAACTTTATTAGAGATGCTCTAACCTAGTGTAGCCCATGGTTTCTAACAATAATGGGTTTGTACTTTGTACTATAAGTGATGTTTTTGTTCTCAAATGTACACAAGAAGGACCAATTTGTCCATAATGAACATTCCAAGTTGGAAGACAAATTAATGCATGTTTAATTATGGTCATAGCCCTTTTTTTCAATGCACATTTTTGCTGATGATAACGTTCGTGTGATTTAGAATCATGTGCATGGACTGTGGTGGGTCATACATACATGTATGTATAGCATGTATAGCTTGGATTATAGGCAAAGTTACATTGGAAAAAAGCAACAAGAACAAAAGGAGTTTGAGATCATCATCATGACCTCTAAAAAATTAAAAAGAAAATGTCGGCAACTCTGGGATTTATTTGAATTTTTATTTTATTTTTTTAGCAATTTTTTAACTAAAATATGAAGTAAAAAAAAAATATTAAAAAAAATTACAACTCAGTGGTGATTTTACAAAATAATTACAAATTCATAAAAAACTTTAGACTTTAGTTATTAATGTACATAAACTTTACCACTTATTTGACATTATTTTTAAAAACTTACATTGAATTGTAATTGTCCCCAAAATAAATGTTTGGAAATGATTTTTTGATTTTTTATCAAAAAACATGTAAAAAGTAGAAAGAATAGAAAGGAATCTTTGATTTATATATATATATATATATTTTGACATTTTTAATGGTTTTTTGACATTTTAATTGTTTTAACATACTGCCAAATAATCCTTTATGTTGTGTTTGGTTGGGGGATTTGAGAAGGGATTTGAAAAGGAAAAGGGAAAATATGTGTGAAACTAGGTAAAATTTAGGCATGTTTTATTTACATTTCATATACCTTTTCCATTTCCCTTTCCAAATCCCTCTTTAAATCCCCCAATCAAACACGGTATTAGTGTTGTAGACACAAAATTCAATCACGTACAAAAAAAAATATTTGCTCCTCAATTTGTTTAAATTCAAAGCTGTTGAGCAGTGTGGATTTACCTCTAAATCGTGGATTCAACATGGTAGACGGTGAGGATATTTTTAATATTTTATAGTTTTACCATTGTTACCCTAATATTAGGTATTTATAATTGAAGTTTTGCATTTTTTTTGTATTATATTTGAAATTTTTTTCAAATTATAATTCGAAATTAAAGTGGGACCCAACTGTCAGTTGAAGTAGGTCTGAGTGGTTTTGTATTCTGTTAAGTGAGAAGATTACAATACAAAATAATGAGTCGAAACCATTGAGTTGTGAATGATAATTGTCTCATAAAGTGGATATCAATAAAATTGAGTTTAGATTTGAATTTAGTCTTGGTTTGGACTAAGTCTAGACTTGTACTTGTGCATGTGTTGGGTTTGATCTTAGACTTAGACTTGGGCCTATCTTGAGCTTTGGGCACACCCAATACCCGTATCTATTTTGCAACTCATCTAATTTAATTCTCAAAAGTTATACATTATATACACATTATAATTTATATAATGGTTTTGAAATTTTGAACATTTGTAACTCTATCCCTAATAGCTAAAGTTAATGACATTTGATGACCCCATTAATGTTAGCCTTCATGGCTAAAGCTTTCCCCTACTAATATAAATAGAGGTCTTTCTCCTTCAACTTAATAGGTTATTTTTAGAGAGGTTTTTTTGATGTAAAATGAGATAATGTTTTGAACTAAAAAGTTGGAGATGATTTTTGACACTAAAAAAAAATTTTCCTATCTTTTTTTTGTTAGCCTCTTCTTTGGTTCTTGTTAGAGAAAGTGCAGCCATTATCAAGTTCACCAAAACTATTCAGAAAATACTTCTGCATTAGCTGGTTTCGACCGTCGTATCCTGGGAGGCAGATGCCGGTATACCTCCAGCACCCATCGAGAGGCGGTAAATTTGTTTTAAGAAAATTGTCGTATCACACAGGCTTCGATTTGTTTCTTTTCTTATTATTTGTTTTTAATTTTTCAGAATTTAGTTTACCTCAACGAGTTCTAATATTTAGTTATTCATGTTAATAATTTGTTCTTTTAATAATGTAATCTAATTTATTTCTATATTTAGTTGTGTCGTTTATTATGTATTTCATCTTTTAATAAAAAAAAAATTTGTTTTGTCATTTCTATTTAATTTATTTTATATATTTTTCTTGTATTATTATGAAAAAATACCAACCCTACATAAGTATTTATATTCTTATTTTAATTCTATTTATGTTTCGTGTCTCACCGATACTGATTAAATATAACAATTTCTAAACCTTCGTGATCTATCATTCGTACCACAAGGCTGCATAACCTCCAAGGACATCCTGTTCTGTTTTCCATAAGAAGACGATCTTCTGCAATCCTCACCACCTCCAGGGACATCCAGTTTTTTTTCATAGGAAGACCGTCTTATGCAATCCTCACTTCTTTGGTACTGCTTACTCTTGCAAGTGAAAAAAATGAGAGAAAAAATAAATCAAACTTTTTTTCTGAATTTATTTAGCATAAAAGTGGTAAAAATTAAAAAAAGAAAAGAAAAAAAGAGAGATAGTTTTTCTGTAAAACCGACTGACAGAATTGTAATTTTGAAAATTATAAATACCTCTTTGTCAGATTTTTTTTATTTAACAAAATTAATAAAAAAAAACAATCCTAACTCATCTCCCATGCTACAATAAAATTGTCAGAATTATTAATTGAAATATATTTCTAACATCATTAAAAAATATTAATTGACTTAATAATTTATTAATAAAATGAGTCATTTATTATGTAATTATAAATTTGAAGGGATAAGATATAATTTTCACAACTACATGAGGCAATCTATACTTTAAACAAATCTCAGAAAATATACTTATAATTTATAATTTTCTTTTTAATAAAACCGAGCCTTCAAAATTGAATATGAACTACGCATTATTTGTTTATATACTTTTCTATATATGAATTTTGTAACATATCTTATTAAAAAAATAAAAATAAAAACAATGGGGACTCAAAACAGATTGCTCATCCGTGAATGGTAGGGAAGGGTGGGGCTGGCTATTGCTTGTTGGCCATAAATTATGGCTTTTGGGTTTTGGCCTTTGTTGTATACAATGTATGTATACAAACAAATGGGTGGCAACAAACAAAACCCATTTCTTGTTTTCAAAAATTTTGGAAGATAGAGAGATCACACACACACCATATAAAAACAAAGCCACTTCACAACTGAAGCTTCACATGCAAGCCCAAACAACCACCACAAAACATGAACATCTATAATAATCAGTCAAATCCCTAGCTTTGGAAGGTTCAGGTATGTCACACTAATGTTTCTTGTGAATATGACTAACACTTTGTTTTTAGTTTTTAAGTTTTTGATTATTCTTATTATTTCATCGCTCTTAATTCCAAAAAGTTTAAGTCATTAAGAAATTGACCTAACAATATATGTCACGTAATTTAACGTCGTCCTATATGTGCAATTTATCTTGCAATGCATGTGGAGAGGCAGAAGGAAAGGGAGTTCTTGATTCGTTTAAAAATTTGAAAAAATTTATTTTTATATGGGGTTGCCCGTTAAATTTTTTCGATAAATAATAATTTAATAACTATATATTTAAGTAATTTAAACTCGGATTAATCCCTCTTTCACAAATGAGAACGTTCCATTCCTTCCTTCCAACCCTCAATATTAGACTAATTGTTGCGCCCCTATGCACGTAACTATACAAACATTTAGAAAAGGAGAATATAAACATGAACATACATATGCAAACAAAAAGACTTAGGCTTAAAACCTCATCCAACTTGAACTCTAATATCATATTAAATCACTTACCAATTCCAAAATTCAAAGTTAAAAACAAACTATCCAGCACTTGCTACAAAAGTGTTTTCAATTAAGTATCTCATGTAGAGGACAACAGAACAAGAGAACTTTTGGTTTACACCTTGTCTATATATCTACAACCTTTTTTTAAATGGTTAAATTGAACTTTCACGATGTGTCCTGTTTTGTTTACCAATATCACAACAGAGAGAGAAGTAAATAAATTGTTGCTTGACCAATATATCTCATGCCAAATGTCACCAATTGGTCTATTTTGAACTGAAAATGAATAGATCATTTTGTGATATGGAAATATTGATAAATTTAAACATTAGGTATACGTTATGATCATTTCATCAAAGTTCACCAAATAGTTAAGTAGAAGCAAACAAGAATACATGCATGTTTATAGTTTATATTATGGAAAATTATATTGATAGTTCTTATATTTTGATATTTGTGTCATTTTGGTCTCTATAATTTTAATTGCCTCGATTTTGGTTTTGAATTTTTGATTTTGTCTCAATTTAATCAAATTACTTACATTTGTTTGTATTTTTCAATGAAAAATATACACATAAGTGACATATGTTATGCTTTTCAAGGTAAAATTATAAACTTGTTTAACTCAGTGAATTAATTTCAACCAATTCAATGATAATTTTTCATTAAAAACACTAACAGTATTATCAATTGAACCAAATTGACACAAAATCTAAAATTAAGGGTCAAAATTGAGCTAATTGAAAGTGTAGGGACCAAAATGACACGAGATAAAATGTAGGGATTATCAATGTAATTTTCCCTCTTTAATTAATAGGAAGCAAAGTTAAGAGAACAGAGAAAAAAGAGTCAAAACATAATTTTTATACTTACATTAGAAAATGAAATGAAAACATAACATTGATATATGCATTTTTGGCACTATTTAAAAAAATAAAAAATAAAAAAATAATAATAATAATTAGTGGTCAAGGTTGAAAAGATTTCCTCTTCAAAGATTTGATGGTGTGGCTATAAACTTAATTGAATTGCATAGTTCCTGTGGGAATTGCACAACCAGCCTGTAATTATCTAAAACCCATATTGATTTTTATTATTTGTTTATTACCTTCAATTTGTTTCAGCGAAAGATATTTTTTAAAAAATATTTTCATATTTTCTGCCGTTTGTTATGAAGAAAAATAAAAATTAATAGAAAACATTTTCTTATGATCAATTGAGAATAGGATGAAAAATGTTTTTCATTTTTTAAAGATAATTTTTTTTTTCAGAACTAAAATCTTACCATTGGCACCACATTGCAGTCACCACCACCAGCTCACCATCACTTCCACCATCTCGCTACTACCATCACCATCACTCTATTACCACGACCATCGTTGTTGCTGCCACCTCAACCACCATCACCTCATGACCATCACCACCTCACCACAACCACCAATTTTTGGAAAATATTTTTCATTGAAAAATATGTTTTGTCAAAACAAACGGAGAGATAATTTATGATATTATAATTTATGATTTTAACTTTTGTTTTCTGATTATCAACGTTTGCAAGAAACTATACCAAACAAGTCTAATTAATATAACGTATAATAAATATATATAAAAAAATAAAAAATAAAAACTCTCAAAGCCTGAGAAACTTCAAACAAATGCACGAAGAATAATATTCATATACAGTAAGAAAGATACTACTAACCACCTAGGTACAGTTTGGTTTCTCCAATTTCTATTTTAATAAAAGTCTCATAACTGAGTTGTCTTCATTTAAACTTGAATGTATAACTTTGTTTTAGATGGGAATCTTAAATATATAATTGGATGGTCCAATTCTAAGTCTAGTCAATCACAATAGGTTAAATTTCAAGTAACTACAAATGTTTTTATTTTAAAACCCTAATGTGGCATATTTACTTTGTCGTATGTTTTCAAAATCAAACTATGTATCTTTCCATAAAACTAAATTTAGTCATGTTGTTGCATGTTGATCTTAATTATTATATATGAAAAACACTTTGTCAGCTTCTTTTTTTTTTTCAAAGACCATAAATTCTTTTATATAAAACAGAAATGGATTGAAGTATAAATAATTACTTTAATAATAATTAATTAATTGGATTTTTAGGTACACATGGCGATCAGTTACTATGCTTGAAAACCGGCAATCTTAAAAATAAAATAAAATAAAGGTTTTATAATGTGGGTTCAACATTGAAAAAAATAGGTCAAAATCCTTTGAAGAAACAACATAAAATTGAATTGACATAAAATACCCAATTGTTTCTTATAAAAAGTTAATTAAAGAACAAATTAATTTATTCAATGACAAAAGGAAAAGACAAGGGAATGAAAATGAAAATAAAATATCCAACTTCATAAGTGCAGGCAAATATACCTTCAGGAGAAAAGCAACCACCATAAGTAGTGACAAATTAATATCAGACACAAACATTAATTAAACTTTTTTGGTCTCCATATTTTGTGTTATTTTGATTCAAAATATTTTAATTACGTTAATTTTGAATCAAATGTATTAAATGTGTGATAAAATGATGCTTATGGTTAAATTGTCAATATATTAAAATCAGGAGTATATTTAGATTTTAAAATTTCACTAGCCGGAAAAATTAAATAAATAAAACAAGTTTACAAATTAACACAATTGAAATATTGGGAATTAAAATGACATAAAACATATGCTTTAGGAACCAAAAGTATTTTTAACAATTGTGATTTTTTGTTCGAGAAATGCACTTAATTTTGATGATATGTATTGACGACTATTTTAATGGACATTTATAATATTTTGAGGATGAAATTAAAACAACTCAAATGACACACCAACCAATCTTGAAAGGATAGTGGCGATTACAGAAGAAATAAGTTGGTCCTCATCATTTTCTTTAATTTTTATATTTTTTATATTTATTTTGGGTGTCCCGGCCATACACATGTATATTTTTTTTTATAGTAAAATAATAAGTAAACTACACATTTTTTTCTTAAACTTTAATCTGAATTTTATTTTGATCCCTTATTTTTAAATTGTAACAATTAAGTCTTCATACTTTAGTATTAAAAATTTTGACAGAAAATGCTCATATAAATATATTTCAAAGGCATTAGAGAGAAAAATTTGAATGACAAATTACATTTTCCACCATCCAACTTTTACTTAAATTCCACTTTAGTCCCTAATGTTTTAACTTTCACTCAAATTTCAAATGATGAGATGACAAGGGAACCACGTTAAAACACATAATTTAATTATAATAACTTAATTATTGTAATTAAAAAATAAGAAACCAAACTAAAATTTGGGTGAAAATTTTAAAGTTAAAAATGAATTTACCCTCAAATGATTTACTTACCACCCCTTAAAAAAAATTAGAAAATTAGAAAAAATAAATGTGAAACATGTAGGGACTTCATAGTACATCGAATCATGAATATGAATAAGAATATAAGACACATTACTATGTCCTATAACTGCGTGGGGGCTTTTTTGTCCTCAAGAAGAATTGGATTCTCTCAAATTGAATATTTAATTGTACGGTTTAGTTTGATTTTTTATGAGTTTATTTTGAACTCATATTGATTGTGCGGGGAGCAAATATTCAGGCGAGTCCGTACTCCTTTATTCCAAGCTCCTGTCTGTCCGATCGACCTGCGAGCACAACGGCGGTGAGCTACCCGGCGGTGTGTGGCCGGAAAACCCCTCCGACGATCAAGTTAGAACACACACAGGCGATAGATCGAGAGAAGGGACAGTGTAGAGTGTTTATCTCACCAAAAGTTCATCTGTCTCAGCATGGGGGCGCATACTTGCTTATATACCTTCTGCGCCCCAAATCTACTCCCACTAGTCTCTCAACACATGGTGCTGCTATCCCATCTGTCAGCACAAATCTCGCTAAACACCACCTAACTAAACTGCCAGCCCACTCTACTGGGAGCTCGGCAGCCGGGCTGCAGCTTCTCGGCTATCAACGGCCATACTGTACAGCTAGCCAGAGCGCTTCGCTCGCCGTACTCAATGACGACCGAGCTCAGATGCATCCCGGCATGGCCGAGCTCGGGACAGCTCGTGCTGGTTAACCGTCGGCTTTCCTGCCGAGCTAACTCTCGCACCGTGGAACCCAGTGAGGCAGGCGGATATCTCGGCTGAACCCTCACCTGACCAGTTTTTGTACCATGAAGCCAAGCAGCTCGGTCCAACCTTTCTGGACAGGCCCATGCTACCACGGCCCAAATCTGCCCCGCCATTCCCACGGCCTAATCCAGATCACAAATCTTCCTCTTAATTGTCCCTTAATTCCGTTCGCGCATGCGTGACCGAGATTACCTGTTCTGACCGGGATAACACCTCGGTTTTCAGTTTTGCAAGAGGTCAACCGGGCTACTTTCCTTGCTCGGTTCCTTGACTCGCTCGGTCGACGGCTCGTCTGACCTTCCTGTCTCTTTAACTCTGACGCTGCCATTAATGGGGACACTTGTCATGCATTGATTGGCCTCGAGCAGCCAACCATCGCATCCGTTGGCATTCAAATTTTTAGCGGCCTTTCCTCCTCTATAAACATGCCTCATCCCTCTTCGATTCACTCTTATTGATCCTTCCTCATTCTAAGCGTTCCAGAGCTCTTATGCCTCTTGCAAGCCCCGTTCTTGCCTTTTCTTGCATTTGTGTTCGAAGAGGAAGCTCCTGCCTTTAACTGGTAAGTCTTTCGAGCCTCCTTTTTGCTATTTCAGTTGGTATTTCACATATTAGAGCACTAAATCCGTAGGTTTTAGGACAAAACCCTCCCAAAACCCTCACTCCCTTCGCTATTCTTCATCCTCCCTGATGAACACCTGAAGATCTGGGGTGGACCGGGCTCCAGGTCCTCTTTTGATCCCAAAAAACATTAAGACCGAGCAACTTACAAGTTTGCCCAAAACCTTAGTAGAAACCGAAGTAAACAGAGGGCTTGGCCACTCGACCGGGCTAACAACTGGTCCGCTTGAGTGACCGAGCTCCTTGGTTTGCCTTTGCGACCGAGGTGGTCTGGCACTCTTCATGACCGAGCTAAAGTCAAGCTCATTTTGCACGACCGCGCTCACACTTACAATTGCTATCATTTTCCTGCAGAGTCTAAGGGGACCACTGACCAAATATTGAGGCTCTCAAAGACCGAGCAGCCATCAAAAACACCAGTCTGTGCCAAACCACCTCAGCCGAGCTGATCCAGTCGGCTACACATGGGGCGCTTTCGCTTCCTTGTTGACACTTCGGTTGGCTTGGCCGCGTTCCGGGAAGAGTATGGTATCCCGGCCGATGTTCATTTAGAGCTCGCCGAGATCGAGACAACCCCTTGGGGTAGGTTAGACTAGTGCCCCTTCACCGTGCTATCCATAATTGAAGGAGGCCTTCGCTTCCCGGTCAACCCATTGATGACCGAATTCCTGCGCCGCATCGGGCTAGTACCCACCCAAGTCTCAACCAACACTTACCGAATAATAAACAAGGTCCACGAGTTGAACAACCGGCTAGGAACCAACTTAGGTTTAGCCGAGATACTCCGACAGTACACCCTTGGGCACACGGGTGATGGTCTCGCCTATTACTTAAAAATCCGACCGGGCAAAGAAAAGATAGTGACCGGCACCCCAGATAAGGACTTACAAGATGACGACTTTTTCTGGGTGTCTGGTAACTATGAAACAGCTGACGCACCGGGCTGGTTCATTAGCAAGAATTTCGGAGAAACATGTAAGCCGTGCTAACTTGCTCGGTCAATTGCTTTTTCTCAATATTCTGTACTTAACACTTCTTTCCTTTGCAGCGATCCAAGCCTTGCAAGCCAACTACCAATATCCGAACGAAGCAGCAATCAGGACCGTGCTCCGTTACCGCAACTGGGATTGTAACGAGCTCCTCGGTTACGTTCCTACATACAGATACTCAGCTCCACGCCGGAGTAAGGTCACAGACTTTCTCCGTGCTCCGTCGCCTCCTCCAGACCCAACACTACTGGACGTACCTCTAATCCGGTTAACCGAGGCAGAAGAGATGGCCAAGAGAAGCCGTATCAAGACTCGCCGGAGTAAGGTCACAGACTTTCTGGGCAGGAGAAAGCTGTCTTTAGGGCAAGCCCGGTTGACGGTCTTGTAGTCGACACAGACTTGCCACTTCCCATTCTTCTTTGGTACAACAACTGTGTTTAAAATCCACCGAGGGTAGTGCACTTCCTGAATATCTCGCGCCTCAAGCAAGTTCTTCACTTCCTCCGCAACTACCTCGGCGTGATGCAGCGCCGATCTCCTTGTTCGCTGAATGACTGGCTTGGCTCCGGGGAAGATGTTCAGGTGACTGGCTTGGCTCCGGGGAAGACGTTCAGGTGATGGCTAATAAAACTCGGATCGAGGCCAGGCATGTCATAAGGCGACCATGCGAAGACTTCGATATTGGCCATCAAGAAATCAACCATCTCGGTCCTTTCTTGTGCTGTAAGGCTTAAACCGAGCAAGAAGAACTTGTCCGAACTCTCTGTATCAATTCGCACTTCAACCAATTCTTCGACGGCTTTGTCCTCCGCCCTAATTCCCACATCGTCAAGAACTACTCGGTCTTGCGGTCCCTCTATCATTTGGACGAAGCCTTTGGCAGCTCGACTCCCGTTGATTGCCACGAAGCATTGCTTCAACATGACTTGATTACCCCAAATCTCCTCAATTGCCCCCATAGCCGAGGGGTATCTCATCACCTGGTGGAAGGTGGATGCCACGGCTTGCATAGCGTGAAGCCATCCCCTTCCAAGGATCAAGTTGTAAGTAGATGGCACTTGCAACACCCAGAACTCGACTTGCTTGACCACGGATCCCGCTTTGACCGGCAGGATGATTTTGCCCAAAGGCCACTCCAGTTGCGAGTTGAAACCAACCAGCGGCGATGTGGCCGGAGCCAAGTCTATATCTCGGAGTTTGAGCTGCTTGAATGCGTCGTAATACATGATCTCGACCGAGCTTCCCTGATCGATCAAGATACGCTTGACATCAAATTCCTTGACGCGGAGTGTCACTACCAAGACATCATTGTGCGGCGTCTGAATGCGCTCCAAATCCCTTGTAGAGAAACTGATCACGTCTTTTTCTTCGGTCTTCCCCCTCTTGATGGCAGGCTGGACCGATAAAACTTCCCTCATGTGTTCGGCCTTCTTAATCATGCCACGGAGCTCGCATACACGCGCCGGCTCCACTATGCCGTGGATGACATTAACCACTCCCTGAGGGGGCGCCTCGAAGTCACCTGGTGCATGCGGGTCAATCGGGGCTTGATTTGCCTTCACGCCCCCGTCGATGTAAAGGTCTAGGTGTTCAGCTGCGACTAGCTCTTCCAAGTGTTGCCTCAAAGGCAAACAGTCCTCTGTTCGGTGGTCGCGCTCCCGGTGAAATGTGCAACAGTACCGCGGGTTGAAAGCTTTCTGTCCGTCGCCCAACTTAGCAGGAAACCGGACATAATCCTCGTCACGGATTTCGCTGAGTATGCGATAAATTGGAATCTTAAAAACTGTGGTAATGCTCGTCCTGGCCTTCAGCCTTCTGTTTGCATCAGCGACGTCATCCCGGGGGTAGTCATCTCGGTCATTTCGATGACCCCTACCCCGATTTTTGCGATTTGAGCCACGGTCTGATTCCTCTGCGCGATCATTGGAACGGTTTGCCTCCTGGCCAACCGCGTGTACCTTGTCAGCCGACTTCTTGTCTGTTGCTACCGGTGTTGCCTTCGTGGTAGATGCTGCCGCATCATCTTCTACTCAGATGTGCTCATTGATGCGCTGCATTAACTGGCCCATGGATGTCGGCTGGTGCATCGTAAGCGAGTCCCGCAGCCTATGTCCGACAGGGAGACCACGCTTGTACTGCGTGATTGCAAGGTTGGCCAGGCAATCCAAGATCTCGTTGAAGGTTTCCAAGTATCTAGAGTTGTATACCTTGAGTGTGTCGCTCGGTTCCACCTTGACACTGAAAAGGTGGTCAACTTCCTTTGGCGTTTTGGTGTTGGTTTTGAAACGCGTCATAAATGCTTCCGCCAACTGATGCCACCTTTCTACGCTCCCCTCCGGCAGCCTTTCGAACCATTTCAAGCCCAGCTCGCCCAAACTTGATGGGAAGATAAGGCACATAAGTCATTTCGCCTATGTCCGGCCATAACCTGTCGGAAGTGGCTTATATGCATATAGGGATCGGTTTTTCCGTCGTAGAGCGTGAACTTTGGCTGGTGGAACCCTGCCGGAAGCGGTGTTATTTCTATCTCCAGGGAGAAAGGTGTGGTGCTCAGCCTTGCCAAGTCTGCGTCAAAAAGGAGAGGCGCAGCTAGGCGGGGTGGAGGCATTCCGACCTCTTCACTAGCATGTCCCCCATAGGATAGCCACTGGAACGCCGGCACTCTCTGAGCTTCCTGCCGGCGAGCCCGTTCCTTCAAGACTGCCCGCAAGTCCTCTGAGCAAGCGGAATAGGAATACCTCGACGTCGTCGCCGGACGTGAGGGTTGATAGGTGCTGTCTTGCGCGCTGGACCTCTGTGCGTGCGCATCGGAATCTCCAACCTTGTAACTTCTGGTGATTGAGATGGACGGAGTTTGCCGTTGGCTCTGGCTGCATGAACGGCGGGGTTGGGTGCGCTCACTGTGGTCTCCCACTCCAGCTACACCCTTCCCTTTAACATGCCGCTTGAGTTCCTTCATCTCCGCCGCCATTCTCCGGATGACGGCGTCTTGGTCCCTTAGCTTGTGTTCTAGTCGTCTGGCGTGCGATTCCCTCCGTCGCCGGTGACCGTCTGGACTCCGAGAATGACCAAAGCTTCTTCCGCGCTTATCTCGCGCGTCTCTTGAGTGTCCTCCTAGGGATGTCTCCAAGTTCGCTATTAGAGGAAGGACGGGATGTCTTTCTCTCCGTTTGCCTGACTCCGGGGTAACTCCGTCGATGGCAGACAACGGAATCTCGTCGTTGTTCGCCATGGACGGCGATCAGATGAGTCTGGAAGACAAGGTTTTGTCTGTCAGGTTTCCCACAGACGGCGCCAATTGTGTGGGGAGCAAATATTCAGGCGAGCCCGTACTTCTTTCTTCCAAGTTCCTGTCTGTCCGATCGACCTGCGAGCACAACGGCGGTGAGCTACCTGGCGGTGTGTGGCCGGAAAACCCCTCCGACGATCAAGTTAGAACACACACAGGCGATAGATCGAGAGAAGGGAGAGTGTAGAGTGTTTATCTCACCAAAAGTTCATCTGTCTCAGCATGGGGGCGCAGACTTGCTTATATACCTTTTGTGCCCCAAATCTACTCCCACTAGTCTCTCAACACGTGGTGCTGCTATCCCATCTGTCAGCACAAATCTCACTAAACACCACCTAAATAAATTGCCAGCCCACTCTACTGGGAGCTCGGCAGCCGGGCTGCAGCTTCTCGGCTATCAACGGCCATACTGTACAGCTAGCCAGAGCGCTCCGCTCGCCGTACTCAATGACGACCGAGCTCGGATGCATCCCGGCATGGTCGAGCTCGGGACAGCTCGTGCTGGTTAACTGTCGGCTTTTCTGCCGAGCTAACTCTCGCACCGTGGAACCCAGTGAGGCAGGCGGATATCTCAGTTGAACCCTCACCTGACCGGTTTCTGTACCATGAAGCCAAGCAACTCGGTCCAACCTTTCTGGACAGGCCCATGCTACCACGGCCCAAATCTGCCCGGCCATTCCCACGGCCCAATCCAGATCACAAATCTCCCTCTCAATTATGAATATGAATAAGAATATAAGATACATTACTATGTCCTATAACTGCGTGGGGGCTTTTTTGTCCTCAAGAAGAATTGGATTCTCTCAAATTGAATATTTAATTGTACGGTTTAGTTTGATTTTTTATGAGTTTATTTTGGACTCATATTGATTATATAAATTTTTTATTTGTAGGTCTCTTTGAGAAGATTGTGCATATCAAAAATTAGGAAGATTAGATATGAGTCACTTGATCAAATCATATTTATCTGAAAAATAATTAGCTGCCAACATAATTTTGAAAGTAATTCATTAAGTATTTTTCAAACAAATGTGAACCGATTAAGTAATTTTTGATATTTGATCGACTTAATTTTTTGTATACATAATTTCTTTTAAAAATTTACAAAATAAAATACATAAATTATTAAGACATATAAAATCGATTCATAATAAACCGAACTAAACCGTCTAACTATAACAACTAAAACCGGAGATGAGCCAATCTCATATATATATGAAACAACTGTAAGAGTTCTAATCATTCATGTGGGTGCAAGACACGTACCCTGTGTAAAAAAAAGACTGGCTTCCCTCCAGTTCCAAATCGGACTAGAGGGTATTGTTGGTGCCGTAAAAGTCTATTATAGGTTTTGTTTTGATAATTTGAATCGTTCAATGTGTAAAACTCCTCGAGTACTATATGCCTGTAAAAAATCACATTGATCGGATATTGATAACTATCTCATCGTATCAGATTTCTATCAACCATTTATTTTTTACCGTCTATTTTTTTATATACAAAACTGATTTGATCACGTAACTATCGATATCCGATTAAAGTGAGTTTTTATAGCCATATAGCAATCAATGAGTTCTACACATCAAATGGTTCAAATTATTGAAATGGAACCCGTGATAAGTCTCTACAGGCCTAACAGCATCCTCCAGTGGTATTGGAGGGAAGCCGGATGGAATGAGGCTGCTACCTACACCCATGAAGCCAGGTAATTAATATAAAATAAATAAATAACATTTTAACTCTTGTAATAAATAACATTTTAACTCTTGTAATTGATTTAAACTTTATTTTGGTGCTTATTGTTATAAATCAAATAATTAGATCCTTATATTTTTAATATAATTTTAATTTAATCATTTCGTTTAAGTTATATGTTAAAATTAATAAATTTTGAACACTTATCAATTCCCTGAGATGTATGTGTAGAAAAAGTAAACAAAAATTCTAATAGAAAAACTTAATTGAATCTTAATTTAAAATATAGAGGCCAAATTGTTCTAATTGAAACAATAGAGAATAAAGTATGATTTGAATCAAATTACAAAAGTAAAAAATGCAATTTATGCTAATAAAAATTATCCAGTATCATTTGTGTCAATATTACAAATACATCTCTATTGGTTTTCTAAAAATTTACTTGAATACCTCTCTTCTTTCTTAGTTGTCGTTTGGCAAAAACTTTTGGCTTGGGATTAAAAAGTTCGTTTGGGTTGCTTTTTTTTTTTTTTTTTAACTTTTATGAGAAAAAAATTAAATGATTATAGTTTGGACATGACATTTTTGTTGTGAAGTAATCTTGATATAAAAGTTGTTTGTCAAAAATGGAGGCTGAAAATCAAGATAACTGTAGTTACATTCACACCAACAGCCATAGTTGCATTCAATGCTTTCACACTACTAGTTGTATTGGCATTAAATGTGTTCACATTGCTAGTTTATCTATAAATAGCTAATGTATTAGAGTGATAAGTGTGTGGGAGAAAGAAAGGAAGAGTGCTTTGTTTGTTTGTTTTTCAGAATTATTTTGAGTGAATTGAATTTCAGTTTGGTTCAATTTTAAACCTCTCATTGTGAATCACCAATAGTGGTTTGCACCCCACTCCCACCAACAGTGGTATCAGAGCTGAAGGTAGCTTGAATTTGCAGACATTCTGCAAAATTTTCAAGAACAACGTGTGTTTTTCAAAATTGCCCAGAAATCAAAGTGGTCAAAATCCACTTTTGATCACATCAGCCTGAAACTCTTGACGAGACGAGCAAAACCGTGAAAACCGCGTCAAAAATAGATCTCAGACGACTCCGCACGCGCCACACATGCCACTGATGCCGTTCTCACACTCGCCAATGTGTTCACGCGCATGCGCTGCCAGAGGAAGAAGACGCGTGATCCCACGCGCAAGCACGCACCACACGACCTGACATTATCCGCTGACGTCATCTGAGCCGCTGACCAGCTTTGACCAAGCCGAGCCAAGCCACCGTTAACCGAAGCCGCTGACCGAGCCGAGCCTGAGTCGCGCCACTAACCAAGCCGTGTTGACTGCACCGTTGAGCGAGCCGCTGACATCAGCACACTGAGGATTAATCCAGTGCGACTCAGCTAAGGTGCAGCCGCAGATCTGAAGCGTCAAAACTATTTTGGCTTGATCTAAGCCATTCGGAGTCTGTTTTTGGTGAACCAATAGTGCTTTCAAACTATTTGGAATATTTCGGACACATCTGTGCGGTCAGAATTTGCAAATTCCATCCTGAAAATTTGCATTTTTTTAAAGATAACCAATGACCAACACAAACAACTTCTTTTAGCCCCAGTTTCCAAAACTCAACAAGGAGAACTATGAAAATTAGAGTATTCAAATGCAAGTCCTACTAGCCTCACAAGATTTGTGGGAGTTAGTGGATCGAGGATATGACGAGTCAGCTACTCTCGAAGATGAAGGAAATTTAAATGAAGCTCAGAAGACGGCGTTAAAAGATTCAAGGAAGAGAGATAAAAAGGCCTTGTATCTACTCTATCAAGGCATTGATGAGTCAAGTTTTGAGAAGATTTCAGCAGCAGCAATCTCTAAAGAGGCATGGAGTATTCTTCGCAATTTACACTGTGGAATTGAGAAGACGATCAGAGTTCGACTCCAGGTGTTACGTGGCGAATTCGAGATGCTGCACATGAATGAGAATGAGTCAATTTCTGAGTACTTTAACAGAACGTTGACCATTGGTAATCAGATAAGAAGATATGGAGAGAAGATGGAATCTCTTCAAGTGATAGAGAAGATTCTACGATCACTCAGTCCCAAGTTCGAGCATGTGGTTGTAGCAATAGAAGAGTCCAAGGATCTCAATGCCATGACCACCGATGAGTTGATGGGCACACTTGAGATTCATGAACAAAGGATCAACAAGAAGACTCCCTTAAGTTCTCTAGAGAAAGTTTTTCAATCAAAGTTGTCTTTTAGAGATGACAGAAACGAGCAAGGGGGGACATCACAAATAAGTCGAGGAAGAGGTCGTGGTTACAATAACTGAAGTTTTGGTTTTCGAGGAAGAGGCGGAAGAGGTCCAACCAGAGGAGGAAGAAGTCAACCACACTTTGCTCACAAAGAAGCCGAGGAAGAGGTCGTGGTTACAATAACTAAAGTTTTGGTTTTCGAGAAAGAGACAGAAGAGGTCTAGCCAGAAGAGGAAGAAGTCAACCACACTTTGCTCCAAGAGGAAGAGTAAGAGGTAAAGGAGGTGGTTACAACAACTGACTAGGAATTGACAAAAGCAATGTTCAGTGCTACTAGTGCCATAAGTTCGGGCATTACAACAATGCATGCCGAAGTAGAGCAACAACAGAAGCTGGAGAGCAAGCAAATTTTGCCGAGGAGGAAACAAACAAAGTTGGACCAATAGTCCTGTTTGTCCACCATAGAGACACTGAAAACCAAAACAATGTTTTGTATCTAGATTCGGGAGCCAGCAATCACATGTGTGGTAAAAGAGAGCTGTTCGTTGAGCTTGACGAGACTGTACAAACACAAGTCTCATTTGGTGATTCTTTAAAGACTTTAGTGAAAGGAAGAGGTAATATTCTGATCAAGCTCAAGAATGGAGATCATGATTACATCTCCAATGTTTATTATGTTCCTGCCATGAAGAACAACATGTTGAGTATGGGACAACTCCTAGAGAAAGGATACGACATCAGCATGAAAGATTGTCATCTCACCATCAAAGACAATCATGGTAATTTGATCGCTTGAGTGAGAATGTCCAAGAATCGGATGTTTGCATTGAACATCCAACATGATGCTACAAAGTGTTTAAGTGCCATCATCAAAGACAAAGACTGGCTATGGCATTTGAGGTTTGGTCATCTCAACTTTGGAAGCTTGAAGCTGTTGTCAAGCAAGAAT